>JANJGN010000009.1:102453408-102709779 GCA_026770705.1 Isurus oxyrinchus
TGGTTGCTGCCACTATGCATTGGTGGTGGTGAATGTTTAAGATGTTGATGAAGTACCGATCCAACAGTCTGCTTTTACTGAACAGTGTTGAGCTTCTTGAGTATTGGTAGAGCCATACTCATCCAGATTGGGAAGAGTATTCCATCACACTCCAAACTTGTGCCTTGTAGATGACGGACAGGCTTTGGGAAGTCAGAAGGTGAGTTACTCGCCACAGGATTCACGGCCCCTGATCTGCTCTTGCTGCCACAGTATTTTTATGGTTAGCCCAGTTCATATGGCCAATGGTGTCCCCCAGGATGTTGATAGTGGGGAATTCACAATGAGAATGTCAAGGGGAGATGTTTAGATTCTCTCATGTTGGAGATAATCATTGCCTATCTCTTGTGTTGTGCAAATATTACTTGCCACTTATCAACACAATCCTTGTATGTTGTCCAGGTCTTGCTGCAGACAGGCATGGACTGCTTTGGTATCTGAGGAGTCGTGAATGGTGCTGAACATTGTGCAATCATCAGTGAACATCCCCACTTCTGCCTTAAGATGGAGGGAAGATCATTGATGAAGCAGCTGAGGATGGTTGGGCCGAGAACACTACCCTGAGGAACTCCTGCAGAAATGTTCCGGAGTTGAGATGACTGATCTCCAACAACCACAACCATCTTCCTTTGTGCTAAGTATGACTCCAAACAGTGGAAAGTTTTCCACCTGTTTCCCATTGACTCCAGTTTTGCTAGGGCTCCTTGATGCCACACTCAGTCAAATGTGGCCTTGATGTCAAAGGCAGTCACTCTCACCTCACCCCTGGAATTCACTTCTTTTATCCAAGTTTGGACAAAGGCCATAATGAGGTCAGGAGCTGAGTGGCCCTGGGGAACCCAAATGTTTAATGTCTCATCTGTAGGATGATATTCCTGACAGTCCACTGCTGTTTCAGTTACAGACTGAGGTGTGAGCTTGGACAGAAGTGAGAGTTCTGCTCAGCTAATATATATTCTGGAATTTAATTCCTCAACTTGCAATGGTGGGATTTTAACTTACAGCCTCCAAGTTTCAAGTCCCAAGTCCAATACCATGAACTCTACATGTCTATAACCAACAGTACATAAAACAAATAAACTCACTGCATCATTTTATCAGCCCTTCTCCACCTCCCTCAATTCCACAAGGCCAACATCACCGGTTGAAGCTGACCTTTTACACACTAATAGATAAGGGACAGACTGGGATTGGTCAATGCCAACTTACTTGATGCGTGAGAACAGGCTCATTCCCTCCTTCTCAAGCAGTTCCTGAGAGGCCATGGAGCCACTTTCATCCGATGCTAATATCCCTGCAGAGAGGGAGACACAGTCACAATACTTACAATTTTAAAAGTGCTAGCCTTGCCCTCTCAGGTGGCCATAGAAGGTCCCAAAAAAGAAAGTCTTGCATTTATACAGTGGTTTTCATAATCTCAGGACATCCCAAAGTGCTTCACGCTCCACAGCCAATGAAGCACTTCTGAAGTATAGTCACTGTTGTAATGTAGGAAACATTGCGCAGCAAGATCCCACTTACAGCAGTATAATAATGACAAGATAATCTGTTTTGGTGATGTTAGTCAAGAGATAAATCTTGGCCAGGGCACCAGGGAGAACCTCCCTGCTCTTCTTTGAAAATTGCCATAGGATCTTTGCACTTAAAAGGGGAGATGGGGCCTCGGTTTAACATCTCATCCAAATGACACCGCCAACAGTTCAGCACTCCCTCAGTACTGCACTGAATTTTCTGCTCACTCTGTGGAGTGGGTCTTGAACCCATGATCTTCTGACTCAGGTGCTTTTTGAAGAAGAGTAGGGAGGAGAAAGGTTTATGAGCTGCTGATTTTGTTTGGTGTAGGTAGAGGTTCTCAAACTTTTTCACAAATGTTTAGACTGGTGTGTAATGAAAACTACAGGGTGAGCTGCACCTACAGATACAATGAGAGTTCAGAAAAATTGGCCAATTTACTTGACCATTTTCGACATAGTGACCATAATACAGTTAGATTAAGCATCATTGTGGAAAAGGACAAAGGTAGAACAGGAATAAAAGCTCCAAATTGGGGAAAGACAAATTTTGCAAAGCTGAGAAGCAATCTGGCAAAAACGGACCGGATCCAGCTACTTCATGGAAAATCAGTGAGAAATCAGTGGGAAGCATTTAAAAGCGAGATTCTACAGGAACGGTGTGAACATGTCCCAACAAAGAAAAAGGGTGGTACTGCCAAATCTAGAGCCCCTTGGTTATCCAGAAGCATAGAGGGCAAGATAAAGCAGAAAAAGAAAGCTTATCACAGTCACAAAAGACTTAATACTGTAGAAATCCGAGAGGAGTATAGAATGTACAGGGGTGAAGTAAAAAAGGAAATTAGGAAAGCAAAGGGAGGATACGAAAAAATATTGGCAGGCAAAATCAAAGAAAACCCAGAGGTGTTCTATTAGTACATTAAGAGCAAGAGAATAACTAAGGAAAGGAGAGGGCCTATCAAAGATGTACATGGTAACTTGTGTGTTGATGCTGAAGACGTGGGCAGGGTTCTCAATGTGGACTTTGTTCTGTCTTCACTAAGGAGAGGGCAATGCAGACATTCGAGTTAAAGAGGAGGAGTGTGCAATATTAGATACAATAAGCATAGTGAAACAGAAAGTATTGGAGGGACTGGCATTCTTGAAGGTGGATAAGTCACCAGGACTGGAAGGATTGCATCCCAGGCTGTTAAAGGAAGCTGGGAGGAAATAGCGGATGCTCTAAGGATCATTTTCCAATCCTCATTAGATACCGATAAAGTACCAGAGGATTGGAGGCCTGAAAATGTTATACCATTATTTAAAAAGGGCATGAGGGATGGGCCAGAAAATTACAGGCCAGTCAGTCTGACTTCGGTGGTGGGAAAATTATTGGAATCAATTCTGACAGGAGAAACTGTCACTTAGAAAGGCATGGATTGATCAGGGATAGTCCAAAAGACAGCACCAACAGTTCAGCACTCCCTCAGTACTGCACTGGATTTTCGAGGCCCCATCTTCCCTCTTAGGTGTTAAGATCCTGGGTATTGTTAAAGGAAGGTCATGTCTTACTAATTTAGGCAAATATTTTGAGGAAATAACAAGGAGGATTGATGAGGGTAGTGCAGTGGATGTTGTCTACATGGATTTCAGCATTTTACAAGGCCCCAAATGGCAGACTGGTCAGAAAAGTGAGGTCTCATGGAATACAGGGGAAGGTGGTGAGTTGGATCCAAAATTGGCTCAACAACAGGAAACAAAGGGTAATGGTTTATGGATGTTTTGTGAATGGAAAGCAGTTTCCAGTGGTGTTCCATAGGGCTCAGTGTTGGGTCCCTTGCTGTTTGCTGTATACTAATGATTTGGACTTAAATGTGGGAGGCATGATTGCAGATGACACAAAAATTGGCCGTGTAGTTGATAGTGAAGAGGATAGCTGTTGTCTCCAGAATGGTTTGGTTGAGTAGGCGGAAAAGTGACAAAGGGAATTCAGTCCAGAAAGTGTGAGGTAATTCATTTGGGGAGGGCAAACAATGCAAGGGAATACTCAATAAATGGGATGATATTGAAAGGAGCTAAGAAAACAAGAGACCTTGGAGTGCATTTCCACAAGCCTCTGAAGATGGCAGGCCAGGTGAACAAGGTGGTCAAGAAATGGTCCTTTTTTTTATTGGATGAGGTATTGAATACAAAAACAAGGGATGTAATGCTGGAACTGTATAAAATGCTGGTTAGGCCACAGCTGGAATTGCGTGTACAGTTCTGGTCACCACATTACAGGAAGGACGTAATTATTCTGGAGAGAGTGCAGAGGAGATTTACAAGAATATTGTCAGGCTTGAAAATTACAGCTATGAGGATAGGCTGGAGTCATTTTCCATGGAACTGTGGAGGCTGAGGGGTGACCTATTTGAGATGTACAAAATAATGAGGGGCCTCGATAGGGTAGACAGGGAAGATTTGTTTCTCCTAGCTGAGGGGTCAATTACCTGGGGACATAGATTTAAGGTAATTGGTGGAAAGATTAGAGGGGACGTGAGGAAAAACTTCTTCACCCAGAGGGTGGTGGGTGTTTGGAATTCGCTGTCTGGTTTGTTGGGGGAGGCAGAAACCCTCAACTCATTTAAAAGGCACTTGGATCTGCTGCTGAAGTGCTGTAACCTGCAAGGCTACGGACCAGGTGCTGGAAAATGGGATTAGAATGGGTGGATTTTTTGCTTCTTTTTCGGCCAGTGTAGACACAATGGGCTTAATGGCCTCTTTCTGTGCCAGTGCCATAACTTTCCTACGGTTCTATGGTTAAGGGGTAGATCATAGCTGTGGAGCATCATGTCTCCAGAACAATTTGCAGGGTTGGGTTGTAAATGTCTCAACCAAAGCAACTACCCCTGGCCCAAAGGACTCACTTAGTTCCTCACCTTCTCCACGGTTGATGTGATCTAGGTCAATATCCTCAGCATGTGTGATCCAGTCAAGGTAACCCTTCAGGTCCTCATCCAGCTGCTGCTTCTCTCTGAATTTCTGGAAATCGCCCCGTGACTTAGCCTTCTCTCTCTCTCTGGAGAACTCCCTGAATCACATGCAGAAGGTCACAGATCATTTTTCCAGAAGGGACACATGTTCCTTTGACTCATTCATGGGTTCCAGGCCCGCTCCAGAGACCTAAGCCTATTAACTAGGCTGACATTGCCACTGCAGCACAATGGGATGCTTCACTCTCAGAGATGTTGTATTTTGGGTGAAACTTTTGACTGAAGGGCCAGTTCCATAAAAATAGCGAGTGCACTTTAAGATTAATTGTATGAAAAGTAACATCAGCTGTTTCTTTTAGATTTCACCATTTAATGTTATTTCCCCTCCATTCTCTTGCTTCACAAAACCCTATATTGAATTTAAAATGACCCCTGACTGACTCTCCTGCCAATTGGATATGGTGCTGGAATAGAGCTGTGATATGACAATCCCTGAACAGGAAACCTTCCCAGCCTGCAAACTCTCCTGTGAATGGGAAGTGAAATAGCTCAGGTTCACAGGAGGAACTCAGAGTCCCAATCACTTCCGACATTACAAGCTAATTGAAACAAAGTCTGGGTGAAAGGCACCAGCAATCATAGGGACAGAAGTCGGCCATTTCACCCCTCAAGCCTGTTCTCCTTTCAATGCTTCATGCTCACTTTTACCCAGGTCAGATTTTTAGTTCCACATTTTCCTTTCAAATGAATTCAGATTATTAGAGGATATGGGAATGAAGAGAATGGGGTTTGACTGGGTGCAATATTCAAGGGTATGTGGAATGACAAGGGAGTGGGATTAGACTGGGTGGGATAGCAAAGTGTGTGGGGAGTGGGATTAGATTGGGTGGGATATTAAACGATGTGTGGAGTGAGGGGGGAGTGGGAGTAGACTGGGTGGGATATTGAACGATTTGGGATGTGACGGGGGAGTGGGATTACACTGGGTGGGATATTAAAGGGTGTGGGGAGCGAGGGGAATGGAATAAGACTGGGCGGGATATGAAAGGCTGCTGGGAGTGAGGATGGATTGGGATTAGACTGGTTGGGATATTAAAGGGTGTGGGGAGTCAGGGAGATAGTGAGATTAGACTGGGTGAGATATTAAAGGGTGTGGGGAGTCAGGGAGAGAGCGGGGTTAGAATGGAAGGGATATTAAAGGCTGCGGTGAGTGAAGGGGAGGGGCATTAGACTAGGTGGGACATTGAAGGCTGTGGGTAGTGATGGGGCAGTTGGATTAGACTGGATGGGAGATTAAAGGCTGCAGGGAGTGAAGGTTGGATGGGATTAGACTGGGTGGGATATTAAAAGCTGCGGGGAGTGAGAGAGAGAGTGGAATTATACTGGATCAGATATAAAAGGGTGCGGAAAGTGAGGTGAGTGGGAATAGACTGGCTGGGATATTAAAGGGCGTGTGGAGTGAAGAGGAGAGTGGAGTTAGACTGAGTGGGATATTGAAGGGTGTGGGGGAGAGGACATTGGGATTTGACTGGGTGGGATATTAAACCGTGCGGGGAGTGAGGCGGAGAGTGGGGTTAGACTGGGTGATATTAAAGGCTGCAGGGAGTGTGGAGAGTGGGATTAGATTGGGTGGGATATTTAAGGGTGTAGCGAGTGAAAAGGAGAGTGGGGTTAGACTGTGGGGTATTTTCAAGGATGCGGAGAGTAAGGAGGGAGTGGGATTAGACTAGGTGGGATGTTAAAGAGTTTGGGGAATGAGGGGAAGATTGGGATTAGTCTGGGTGTGATGCGAAAGGGAGCAGGGAGTGAGCAGAGAGTGGGATATTAAAGGGTGCAGGGAGTGAGTGGGGAGTGGGATTAGACTGGGTGGGATATAAAAAAGTGTGAGGTGTCAGGGAGAGGTGGGATTAAACTGGGTGGGATATTAAAAGCTGCGAGGAGTGAGGGGGAGAGTGGAATTATACTGGATCAGATATTAAAGGGTGCGGAAGGTGAGGTGAGTGGGAATAGACTAAGTGGGATATTAAAGGGCGTTTGGAATGAAGAGGAGAGTGGAGTTAGCCTGAGTGGGATATTGAAGGGTATGGGGGAGAGGACATTGGGATTGACTGGGTGGGATATTAAACCGTGCAGGGAGTGAGGTGGAGAGTGGGGTTAGACTGGATGATATTAAAGGCTGCAGGGAGTGTGGAGAGTGGGATTAGATTGGGTGGGATATTTAAGGGTGCAGCGGGTGAGAAGGAGAGTGGGGTTAAACCATTCAAAACAAGGAAGTAAAATCTTGCACCTAGTTAGGAGACACCAAGCAATGTGTTTATGTTACTAATAAAATTGGTGCTATCAAAGGGGTTTTATTGTTAAAAGAGGTGGAGTTCAAAGACCTAGTGATACAATGAGAATTTACATTCAATGAGAAGGCTAGGTATAAACAGAAAGGAGCTTTATATGTGCAAGTCCGAGGCATATAAAGTCAAATTTGCTTTGCCTGGTGTCTGTTCAAAGTCTGTGGGTTATTGCTGCCTTGGTGAAAATTTACCTGAGAAAGATTAATTTGGGGATTTGTTTAAAAATTGTTATGGTAGTAATTTGTAGACATGTATATGTGTTTAATTTCTTGTTAAATTAATAAATGTTTAATGTAGTTTATAGAAAAATCTCAAGGTTTGGTGATTTCTTTTCTGAACTCAGAGCTGTATTTCAAACGTAGCAATTCAAAATATAGATTATCACAGTTGTTCAAGTTTCCCTCTGGGATTTAAACAACTCAACTTTACCAACTGCTGTGTCATAACAATATTAAAGACTGTGGGAAGTGGGGGGGTTATTCTGGGTGGGATATTCAAGGGTGCAGGGAGTGAGAGGGGAGTGGGATTAGACTGAGCAGGAAATTAAAGGGTGCAGGGATTGAGAAGAGCGGGATTAGACTGGGTGGGATATTGAAGGGTATGGGGAGTGAGGATGAGAATGGGATTAGACTGGGTGGGATACTGAAGGGTGCAGGAAAGAGGGGGTTGGGATTAGACTGGGTAGGATATTAAAGGGTGTGGGAAATGAGGGGCTAATGGGGTTAGACTGGTGGGATATTCGAGGGTGCGGCGAGTGAGAGGGGAGTGAGATTAGACTGAGTGGGAAATTAAAGGGTGTGGGGAGTGAATGTGAGTGTAGAATTAGACTGGGTGGGGTATTGATGTGTGCGGGAAGTGAGAAGAGTGGATTAGGCTGGGTGGAATATTGAAGGGTGCAGGAAGTGAGGAGGAGAGTGGGATTAGACTAGTTGGGATATTGAAGGGTGCAGGGAGAAAGGGATGAATGGGATTAGACTGGGTGGGATATTAAAGGGTGTGGGGAGAGAGGAGGAGAGTGGGGTTAGACTGCGTGGGATATTGAAGGGTGTGGGGAGTGGGGAGAGTGGGATTAGACTGGGTGGGATATTAAAGGGCGTGTGGTGAGGAGGACTGTGGGGTTAGACCAGGTGGAATATTGAAGGGTACAGGGGTGAGCAGGAGAGTGTGTTTAGAGTGGGTACTTCAAGCAGAGATCAACATTGGCATTAATTTGATTGACCGCAGCTGCTTCAGTGCTGGAACATTCTATAGCTGCAGACTCACCCACTCAGGACACCTAGTACGAGATTGAGCACGAAGAATGAGCCCAGTAGGATGAGGCTGACAAAGTAGATCCAAGGCCACTCATTTCCAATAGCATCATTGACCTGCAGGGAACAGACAAGGGGCTTAGCTGGCTGGAAGGGTAAACTGGGGGAGTTAGTCTAGGGAGGCGGCAGCATTGGCAGGATAGGGATCTTTTAGACAGTAGTTAGCTGGGGATAGGGCAGGTGAACTGATGGTTATCCGGGGGTTGGGCCAGTGAACCGATGGTTAGCCGGGGATTGGGCTGGTGAACCGATGGTTAGCCGGGGAATGGGCTGGTGAACCAATGGTTAGCCGGGGATTGGGCTGGTGAGACAATATAAAATAAAGGGTCCAACTCTAATGGGTGCAGAAGCAGAGGGACCTAGGTGTACATATGGGCACAGATTTAAAGTAATTGGCAAAAGAAGCAAAAGTGATATGTGGAAAAATTATATAGCGAGTGGTTAGGGTCTGGAATGCTCTGCCTGAGAGCATGATGGAGGCAGGTTCAATGAAAGCATTCAAGGTGGAATTCGATTGTTATCTGAAAAGGCAAATGTGCAGGGTTAAGGGGAGAAGGCTTGAAAATAGGACAAAGCGAATTGTTCATTCCAAGAGCCAGTGCAGACATGATGGACTGACTGGCCTCCTTCTGCACTGTAACAATTCTGTGATTCTGGAGCTGACAGCAAGAGTCCAAAAGTCCTAGTTCCAGGGAGCAGAGTCGGAGGGCCGAGTTCCAGAGCGGTGAGTATAAAAAGGCTGTGGTGCCTATATAGTGCCAGGGTTCGGGGCTGGAGAGGAATTTGGAGTGAGAGGGGGAGGATTCAGTTGTTGTGGACCAAGTAGGTACCAACAACACAGGCAGAAGTAGGAAAGAGATTCAGTTTAGGGATCATGAGCAACTAGATGCTAAATTAAAAAGCAGAACCTGAAAAGGAATAATCTCTGGATTATTACCTGAGCCATGAGCAAATTGCCAGAGGGTAAATAAGATTAGAGAGTTAAATGAGTGGCTCAAAGGCTGGCGTGGGAGATGTGTGTTTCAATTCCTGTGGCACTAGCACCAGTACTGGGGAAAGTGGGAGCAGTGCCGTTGGGATGGTGTACACCTGAACGGTGCTGGGACCAGTGTCTTGGCAAGTCATGTAACTAGAGCAGTAAAGTGGGCTTTAAACTAAATTGTGGGTACAAGCAATCATGTGAGGGAAAAACATTAAAGGGAAAGGACAAGGTAAGAGAGCAAGGTAGCATCAGGGGAAAGATAATCAAATTGGGGCAGGAAGGGACAGAGAATACAAATTTAAGAGTGCACCAGCAGATAAGGCCAGAGATTGCATAAATAGTAAAAAGACAGAAATAAAGGCTATTTCTCAATGTGCATAGCATTCTTAACTAAATGGTTGAATTATCAGCTCAAATAGAAATAAATATTTATGATCTGATGGGCATTACAGAAATGCGTCTACAATTGACCAAGGGTAGGACCTAAATGTTGAAGGTACTTGACATTTCAGAAGGACATGCGGCTAGGAAGAGGTGGTGGGCCAGTGAGCACAAGTGAGTAAGCTAGGTAAACTGGGTAAGGTTAGGTGAGTATAGTTTGGTGGATAAGGTTAGATGAGTAGGTGGATGAGGTGATAGGTGGGTGAGTTGGTAGACAGGTCAGATTGGGAAGGTGGAAAGATAGTGGGGTAGGGGAGTTGGTCAGTTCAGGTTCGGGTGGCTAGTTGGGTGGGGTCAGATTAGAAAAGTGGTTGGCTCAGGTCGGGAGGTAGAGGTGCGCCAGGTCAGGTCAGCAGGGGATGGTTGGGTCTGGTCGGTTGGCGAGGGAGGGGGGTGGTATAGTCAGGTTGGGTCAGGTGGAGTAGTTGGGCCAGTTTGGGTCGGGTGGGGTAGTCGCACGGTTGGGGAATTGTCACGGAATAGTTTAGGGAGTCGCTTTCGTAGTTAGCCAGGTTAGATAGATTTTAATCTGTCTAATATTTTGTGTGTAAAGATTCAACCAAGTACTATGGAACTGATCAAAGTGTGGGATTTTCCAGTCCTACCTATCAATGGGATAATCCAATGGACCTTAGCTGGGCCGCTGAATCTCCCATGGCGGATCCTGTCTACTCTAGCTCAGAGTTGGTGACATTCAGGGAGGGTCCCAGGGAGCTGGGGAATTGCCCATCGGAAGTTGAAACTTCCTGGGTAATTCCCAGGGAGGTCCATGCAATAGGACTTCTACAGAGTCCCAATGTACATTTTCAGTCTGGGACAATCCGGAGGCTGGAAGATTTAGACATGGAATCAGTCTGGGAAGAGATAATAAATAGGCAAAGGTAAAAGTCGCTTGTGGGAATAATTTATAGTCCCCTAACTATAACATGGCAGGGTGGAGCATACATGAAGAATACCCCAGGAACAGGGTGGAGACGGGTCGATCCCCCGGGAGCGAGGTGGGGTCAAGTTGAGTCAATTCCCCGGGAGCAGGGTGGGGTTGGTCTGAGCCCCCAGCAATGGGGTGGGGTGGGGTGGGGTTGGATCGATCCCCGGGAGGCGGGGTGGGGTCAGGTCAATCCCTCATGAGCGGGGTCGGGTGGGATCGATCCCCTGGGAGCGGGGAGATGTCGGGTCGATCCCCCGGGAGCGGGATGTGGTTGAGTCGATACCCCAGGAGCAGGGAGATGTCAGGTTGATCCACCAGAAGCGGGCAGGCGTCGGGTCCGATCAATCCCCCGGGAGCGGGGGTGATATCGAGCTGATCCCTCGGGAGTGGGGAGGGGTAGGCAGATGGATCCACCAGGAGCAGGGAGGGGTAGGGTCGGGTCGATAACCAGGGAGTGGGGTGGGGAGGGGTGGGGTCGACACACTGGCAGCGGGGTGGGGTCAGGTCAATCCCCTTGGAGCAGGGGGGGGGGGGAGGGGTGGGGGGGTGAGGTCAATCCATTGGGAGCGGAGTGTGGTAGGGCCGATCCCCCAGGACCGGGGTGGGGTGGAGTCAATCCCCCGGGAGCAGGCGGGGATGGGTCGGATCAATCCCCCAGGAGCGGGGTAGGGTCAGGTCGATCCGCCAAGAGCAGGGTGAGGTCTGTCTGATTCGCCCGGCAGCAGGGTGGAGTGGGGTGGGGACGATCCCCAGGGAAAGGGGTGGAGTCGGTCTGATCCCTCGGGAGCAGAGCAGGGTGGGGTGAGGTCAGGTCGATCCCCCGGAAGTGGGGTGGGGTCATGTGAATTCCCCATGAGCTGGGTCGGCTGGGGTCGATCCCCTGGGAGCCAGGTGGGATGGGATCAATCACATGGGAGCAGGGTGGGGTGGGGTCGGGTTGATCCCCCGGAAGCGGGATGAGGTGGGGTCAGGTCGATCCCCTGGGACCAGGGTGGGGTGGTGTCTTTCCCCCAGGATTGGGGTGCCGTGGGGTTGATCCCCCGGGAGTGGGGTGGGGTCAGGTCAATCCCCCATGAGGGGGTCAGGTGGGGTCCAATCGCCCAGAAGCGGGGTGGGGGTGTGGTCGGTCCAATCACCCGGTAGCGGAGCTGCAATGGGTTGGGATCGGGTCGATCCCCCAGGATCAGGGTGGGGTTGGTCCGATGCCCTGGGAGCGGGGGTGGGGTGGGGTCAGATCGATCCCCCAGGAGCTGGATGGGGTCAGGTCAATCCCCCATGAGCGGGATGGGGTGGGGTCGATATCCCCGGAGCAGGATGTGGTCGAGTCGATCCCTTGGGAGCGGGGAGATGTCAGGTCGATCCCCCCGTAGCGCGGTAGGGCCAAGACCAATCGATCCCCTTGGAGCGGGGCGGGTCAGGTCGATCCCCCGGGGGCAGGGTGGGGTCGGGCCGATCACCCGGGAGTGAGGCGGGGTGGGGTAGGGTGAATACCGCAGGACTGGGATTGGAGTGGGGTCAGTTCAATCCTCCAGGAGCGGGGCCAGGTCAATCCCCAGGGACTAGAGCAGAATCAGGATCAATCCCCTCGGAGCGGGGAGGGGTCAGGTTGATCCACCAGGAGCGAGGGTGGGACCAGATCTGATCGATCCCCTTGGAGCGGGGCTGGTCAGGTCGATCCCCCAGGAGTGAGGCAGGATGGAGAATGGTGAATACCCCAGGAGAGGGGTGGGGTGCAGTCAATCCCCCAGGAGCGCGGTGAGCTGGGGTTGCTCCCCTGGGAATGGGATGGTGGGTGGGGTCAGATTGATTCCCCGGGAGAGGGGGTGGGGTCAGGTCAATCCCCCATAAGCGGTGTCGGGTGGGGATCGATCTCCCGAGAGGAGGGTAGGGTCGGGTCGATCCCCCGGGGATGGGGTGCGGTTGGCCCGATCACCTGGTAGCGGATCGGGGTGAGTTGGGGTCGGGTCGATCCCCTGGGATCAGGGTGGGGTCGGTCCGATGCCCCGGGAGTGGGGTGGGGTGGGGTCAGATCGATCCCCCAGGAGCAGGGTGGGGTGGGGCCTAACCCTCAGGAGCAGGGTGGGATGGGGTAGATCCCCCGGGAGCGGGGGTAGGGTGCAGTCGATCCCCTGGGAGCGGGGTCTGGGCCAGGTCAATCCCCCAGGACCAGAGGGGAATCAGGATCAATCCCCCGGGAGCAGTGTGTGGTCAAGTTGATATTCCAGGAGTGGGGCGGGGTGAGGTCGGGTGGATCCCCTGGGTGCAGGATGGGGTCAGGTCGATCCCCTGGGAGGCGGGTTCAGGTTGCGGTTGGGTCGATCCCCCGTGAGTTGAGTGGGGGTGAGGTGGGGGTCAATCCCCCGGGACCGGGTGGGGTGGGGTGGGGTCGATCCCCTGGCAGCAGGGTGGGGTCGGGTCGATCTCCCAGGAGCGGGGAGATGTCAGGTCGATCCCCTGGGAGCGGAGCGGAGGTTGGGCTGATACCCCGGAAGCGGGGCAGGGGTAGGGTCGGGTGGATCCACCTGAAGCGGGATGGGGTCGGGTCGATCCCCTGGGTTCGGGGAGGGAGATGTCAGGTCGATCCACTGGGAGTGGGGTGGGGCCAGGTCCGATTGATCCCCCGGGAGTGGGGTGGGGTTGGGGCAGATCCCCCGGGAATGCGGAGGGGGTGGGTTTGGGGTGGATAACCCAAAAGTGGGCAGGGCAGGGTCGGGTGCATCCACCTGGAGCGGGATGGGGTCAGGTTGATCACGTGGGAACAGGGTGGGGTGGGGGTGGGGTCGATCTCTCAGGAGCGGGGAAGGGTGGGGGTCAGGTCAATCCCATGGGAGTGGGGGTGGGGACCGATCGATCCCCCATGAGCGGGGTCGGGTGGGGGTCGATCGCCCAGGAGTGGGGTTGGGTTGGGTCGAACCACAGGGGATGGGGTGTGGTCAGTCCGATTACCTGGTAGCGGTGTGGGATGGGTTGGAGTCAGGTCGATCCCCCGGGATTGGGTTGGGGTCGGTCCAATGCCCCCGGGAGTGGGGTGGGGTGAGGTCGGGTGGATGCCCCTGGAGTGGGATGGCGTCGGTTCATACCCCAGGAGTGGGGTGTGAACAGGGTCAATCCCCTGGAAGCAGGGATTAATGCCCCGGGATGGGGGAGACATTGGGTCGATCACCTGGGAGCAGGGTGGGGGCCAGGTCCGATCGATCCCCTGGGAGTGGGGAGGGGTAGGTTCGGGTGGATCCCCCAGGAGGGATAGAGCTAGGTTCGGGTGGATCCACCTGGAGCGGGGATGGGGTCGGGTCGATCCCCTGGGAGGGGGTTCGGCTTGGGGTCGGATCGATCCCCCAGGAGCAAGATGGAGTGGGGGTCGGGTCGACCACTCGGGAGCGGGGTGGGGTGGGCTCAGGTTAACCCCCTGGGAGGGCTGGGTCCCCCTGTAGCTGGATGGGGTCGGATCGAGCCCCCAGGAGAGGTGTGGGGTGGGGTTGATCCCCCGGGAGCAGGGTGCGGTGGGGTTGATAAACCTGCAGCAGGGTGGGGTCAGCTTGATCCCCTCGGAGCACAGTAGGGTGAGGTCAATCCCCTGGGAGCAGTGTGGGGTTGGGTTGAATCAATCCCCTTAGAGCGGGGAGGGGTCGGGTCGATCTGCCGGGAGCAGGGAGATGTCAGGTCGATCCCCTGGGAGCGGAGCGGGGTTGGGCTGATACCCCAGGAGTGGGCAGAGGTAGGTTCGGGTGGATCCACCTGGAGCGGGATGGGGTCGGGTCGATCCCCTGGGAGAGGGTTCAGGTGGGTGTCAGATTGATCCCCCAGGGAGCGAGGAGTGGTGGGGCCGGGTCGATCCCCTGGGTTCGGGGAGATGTCAGGTCGATCCACTGGGAGTGGGGTGGGGCCAGGTCTGATTGATCCCCTGGGAGCAGGGTGAGGTCGGGCGAGATCCTCCAGGAGTGCGGAGGGGTGGGTTTGGGCGGATAACCCAAAAGCAGGCAGGGCAGGGTCGGGGTGCATCCACCTGGAGCGGGATGGGGTCGGTTGATCCCGTGGGAACAGGGTGGGGTGGGGTCGGGTCGATCTCTCAGGAGCGGGGGAGGGGTGGGGTCAGCTCAATCCCATGGGAGCGGGGTGGGGTGAGGGTCGATCCACCGGGAAGGGTGTGGGTTGGGGTCGATCACCTGGGAGCAGGGTGAGGTTGGGTGGGGTTGATTTCCCCGGGAGCAGGGTGGGGCGGGGTCGGTTAATCCCCCAGGAGCGAGGTGGGGCCAGGTCAATCCCCGGGAGTGGGGTGGGGTGGGGTCGAATCCCCTGGGAGTGCATTGCGGTCGGCACAATATCTCCCCCGGGAGCGGGGAGATATCGGGTCGAACTCCTGGGAGTGGGGGAGTGTTGGGTCAGGTGGATACTCAATGGAGCGGGGAGGGGGTAGGGTTGGGTGAATCCCCAAGCAGCGAGGGTGATGTCGGATCAATCCCCCAAGAGCGGTTTGGGGCCTAGTCCGATCGATCGCCCAGGAGCGGGGTGGGGTTGGGCCGATCACCCAGGAGTGGGGAGGGGTAGGGAGGGGTGGATCCTCCTGGAGTGGGATGGGGTTGGGTTGATCCCCTGGGAGCGGATTCGGTTTGGGGTTGGGCCAATCCCCCAGGAGCGGGGTGGGGGTAGGGTGGGGTTGATCCCCCGGGAGCGGGATGGGGTGGGGTAGTTCCCCAGAAGTGGGGTGGGGTCAAGTCGATCCCCTGGGAGCATGGAGGGGAGGGGTTGATCCCACGGGAATGGAGTGGGGTGGGGACCGATCGATCCCCCCATGAGCGGGGTCGGGTGGGGGTCGATCGCCCGGGAGTGGGGTCGGGTTGGGTCGAACCACAGGGGATGGGGTGTGGTCAGTCCGATCACCTGGTAGCGGTGTGGGATGGGTTGGGGTCAGATTGATCCCACAGGAGTGGGGCGGGGCCAGGTCAATCCCCAGAGACCAGAGCACAGTCAGGTCGGACCAACGCCCCGGGAATGGGGTGGGGTGAGGGTCGGGTGGATGCCCCTGGAGTGGGATGGCGTCGGTTCGAAATCCTGGGAGCAGATTCGGGTTGGGGCCCGCTCAGATCCCACGTGAGCAGAGCGGGGGTGGGGTGAGAGTTCGGGGTCGATCCTCCAGGAACGGGGGTGGGGTCAGTCCGATACCCTGGGAGTCGTGTGGGGTGGGGTCGGATGGATCCCCTGGGTGCGGGGATGAGGTCGGTTCAATACCCCAGGAGTGGGTTGTGGACAGGTCAATCCCCTGGGAGCAGGGAGACACTGGGTCGATCACCTGGGCGCGGGGTGGGGGCCAGGTCCAATCGATCCCCTGGGAGTGGGGAGGGGGTAGGTTCGGGCGGATCCCCCAGGAGGGACAGAGCTAGGGTCGGTTGGATCCCCCTGGAGTGGGATGGGGTCGGGTCGATCCCCTGGGAGGGGGGTTCGGCTTGGGGTCGGATCGATCCCCCAGGAGTGAGATGGAGTGGGGTCGGGTCGACACACTCGGGAGCGGGGTGGGGTGGGCTCAGGTTAACTCCCTGGAGGGCTGGGTCCCCCTGTAGCTGGATGGGGTTGGATTGAGCCCCCGGGAGCGGTGTGGGGTGGGGTCGATCCCCCGGGAGCAGGGTGCGGTGGGGTTGATAAACCTGCAGCAGGGTGGGGTCAGCTTGATCCCCTCGGAGCACGGTGGGGTGAGGTCGATCCCCTGGGAGCAGTGCGGGGTTGGGTTGGATCAATCCCCTTAGAGCGGGGAGGGGTCGGGTCAATCTGTCGGGAGCAGGCTGGGTTCAGAACGATCCCCCGAGAGCGGAGTGGGGTCGGTCTGATCCCACGGAAGCATGGCGGGGTGGGGTGGAGACGATCCCAGGGAATGGGGCGGGGTCGGTCCGATCCCTCGAGAGCAAAGTGGGGTGGGGTGGGGTGGGGTCTATCCCCTGGGAGTGCGGTTAGAGTGGGGTCAATCCCCTAGGAGCAGGGTGCGGTGGGGTTGATAATCCTGCAGCAGAGTGGGGTCAGGTCGATCCCCAGGGAGCAGTGCGGCGTCGGGGTTGGATCAATCCCCTTCGAGCGGGGGAGGGGTTGCATAGATCCACCGGGAGCAGGGTGGGGTTTGGAACCATCTCCCGGGAGCAGGGTGGGGTCAGTCTGATCCCATGAAACAATGATGGGGTCAGGACAATCCCAGGGAACGGGGGTGGGGTTGGTCCGATCCCTCGAGAGCAAAGCGGGGTGGGGTGAGGTCGGGTCGATTCCCTGGAAGTGGGGGTGATGTTGGGCAGATCCCCCGGGCGTGGGGTGGGGGTCGGATCAATCCTCCGTTGGCAGGGTGGGGTGGGGTCAGATCGATCCCCCATGAGTGGGATGGGGTCAGGTCAATCCCCCATGAGCGGGCTGGGGTGGGGTCGATCCCCCATGAGCGGGGAGAGGTGGGGTCGATCTCCCAGGAGCCGGGTGTGGCCAGGTCAATCCCAGGGATCAGAGCGGAATCAGGATCAATCCCCCGGGAGAGGGAGAGGTCAGGTCAATCCCCCGGGACCAGAGCGGAATCAGGATCAAACCACCAGGAGCGGGGAGGGGGTCTGGTCGATCCACCAGGAGCCGGGTGGCGCCAGGTCCGATCGATCCCCTCGGAGCGAGGCAGGTCAGGTCGATCCCCCAAGAGCAGGGTGTGGGTCGGGCCGATCCCCCGGGAGTGAGGCGGGGTTGGAAAGGGTGAATACCCCAGGAGCGGGTTGGGTTGGGGTCAGTTCAATCCCCAGGGACCAGAGCGGAGTCAGGTCGGACCAATCCCCTGGGAGTGGGGAAGGGTGAGGTTGGGTGGATCCCCCCTGGAGTGGGATGGGGGTCAGGTCGAAATCCTGGGAGCAGGTTCGGGTAGGGGTTTGCTCCGATTCCCACGTGACCAGAGCGGGGTGGGGTGAGGTCGGGTCGATCCCCCGGGAGCGGGGGGTGGGGGTCGGTCTGATACCCTGGGAGTGGGGTGGTGTGGGGGTCGGATCGATCCCCTGGGAACAGGGTGGGTTCGGGATGATCCTCTGGGAGGGGGGAGGGTCAGGTCTAACCCGCGGGGAGCAGGGTAAGATCGGGCTGATATCCCGGGAGTGGGGCGGGGTGGGGGTCGGGTGGATCGCCTGGGAGCGGATGGGGTCAGGTTGATCCCCTGGGAGCGGGTTCGGGTTGCGGTCGGTTTCGATCCCCAGGGATTGGAGTGGGGGTGGTGTGGGGTCAATCGCCCAGGGCCGAGGTGAGGTGGGATCGGGTCGATACCCCGGGAGCATGGTGGGGGTCGGTTCATTCCCCCAGGAGCAGGGTGGGGACAGGTCAATCCCCTGGGAGCAGGGCGGGGTCAGGTCGATATCCACCGGAATCGGGGAGATTTTGGGTTGATCCCCTGGGAGTGGGGGTGGCATCAGGTCCGATCGATTCCCCCCGGGAGCGGGGGTGGGGTCAGGCCGATCTCCCGGGAGTAGGGAGGGGTGGGGTTTGGCTGGATCACCAGGAGCAGCCAGGGGTAGGGTCGGGTGCATCCACATGTAGCAGGATGGGTTCAAGTCGATTCCCTGGGACCGGGGTGGTGTGGGGTCGAGTCGGATACCTCGGGACCGGGGGTGGGGGGGTGGTGTCAGATCAATCCCCTGGGAGGGGTGGGGTTGGGTGTGTCCCCCTGGAGCTGGATGGAGGTCGGATCGAGCCCCCAGAGGAGGCTGGGGTGGGGCCTAACCCTCAGGAGCAGGGTGGGGAGGGGTTGCTCCCCCGTGAGCAGAGTGGCGTGGGGACAATCCCCCGGGAGATGGTTTGGGTGGGGGTCGATACACCAGCAGCGGTGTGGAGTCAGGTCTATCCCCTGTGAAAGGGTGGGGTGGGGTCAATCCCCCGGGAGCAATGCAGGATTGGGATGGATCAATCCCCTAGATGCAGGGAGGGGTCGGGTCGATCCCCCAGGAGCAGGGTGGGGTGGGTTCAGGTCAATCCCCTGGGAGGAGACGGATCTGGTGGGCACCCCTGGAGCTGGATGAGGTCGGGATCGAGCCCCCGGGAGTGGGGGTAGGGTGGGGGTCGATACACCAGCAGCAGTGCGGGGTCAAGTCAATCCCCTGTGAAAGGGTGCGGTGAGGTCATCCCCCGGGAGCAGAGTGCGGTGGGGTCGATAAACCTGCAGCAGGGGTGGGGTCAGGTCCATCCCCCTGGGAGCAATGCGGGGTTGGGGTTGGATCAATCCCCTAGGAACATGGAGATGTCGGGTCGATCCGCCGGGAGCAGGGTGGGTTCGGAATGATCTTCTGGGAGCGGGGGTGGAATAGGGTGGGGTCGGATCGATCTCCCGGTAGCTGGCTGTGGGTCGGGTCCATCCCCCGGGAGCGGGGCAGGTCAGGTCGATCCCCCGAAAGCAGGTTAGGATCGGGCCGATCCCCCGGGAGTGAGGCGGGTTCAGGAAGGATAAATACCCCAGGAGCGGGGTGGGTTGGGATCGGCTCAATCCCCCAGGAGCAGGGCAGAGCTGGATCAATCCCCAGGGACCAGAGCGGAGTCAGGTTGGATCAATCCCCTGGGAGTGGGGAAGGGTGAGGTCGGGTGGATCCCCCTGAGTGGCATGGGGGTCGGGTCAAAATCCTGGGAACAGGTTCGGGTAGGGGTTGCTCCGATCCCACGTGACCAGAGCTGGGTGGGGTGAAGTCGGGTCGATCCCCCGGGAGCGGGGTGGGGTCGGTCCAATACCCTGGGAGTGGGGGTGGTGTGGGGTCGGATCGATCCCCTGGGAGCAGGGTGGGGTGGGGTTGATCCTCTGGGATGGGGAGGGTCAGGTCTATCCCGCGGGGAGCAGGGTGGGTTCGGAACGATTTTCCGGGGGAGCGGGGGTGGGATGGGGTGGGGTGGATCCCCTGGAGTGTGATGGGGTCAGGTCGAAATCCTGGGAGCAGGTTCAGGTAGGGGTTGCTCCGATCCCACGTGACCAGAGTGGGGTGGGTGAAGTTGGGTCGATCCCCCAGGAGCAGGGTTGGGTCGGGTTGATTCTCTGGGAAGGGGAGGGTCAGGTCTATCCTGCGTGCGCAGGGTGAGTTCGAGCTGGTATCCTGGGAGTGGGGGCGGGGTGAGGTCGGGGTGGATCCCCTGGGAGCGGGATTGGGTCAGGTCGATCCCCTGGGAACGGTTTGGGTTTGCGGTCGAGTCGATCCCCCAGGAGTGGAGTGGGGTGGTATAGGGTCAATTTCCCAGTGCCAGGGTGAGGTGGGATCGGGTCGATACGCGGGGAGCGTGGTGGGGCTCGGTTCATTCCCCCAGGAGCGGGGTGTGGACAGGTCAATCCACTGGGAGCAGGGCGGGGGTCAGGTCGATATCCACCGGGATCGGGGAGATTTCAGGTCGATCCCCTGGGAGTGGGGTGGGGCCAGGTCCGATCGATTCCCCCGGGAGCGGGGGTGGGGTCGGGCCGATCCCCCGGGCGTGGGGAGGGGTGGGGTTTGGGTAGATCACCCAGGAGCGGGCAGTGGTAGGGTCAGGTGCATCCACCTGTAGCGGAATAGGGTCGTGTCGATTCCCTGGGAGTGGGGGTGGGGTGGGGTGGAGTCAGGTAAATCCCCTGGGAGGGGTGGGGTTGGGTGTGTCCCCCTGGAGCTGGATGGGGGTCGGATCGAGCCCCCCGGGAGCAGGGTGGGGTGGGGCCTAACCCTCAGGGAGCAGGGGTGGGGGTGGGGTCGCTCCCCTGTGAGCGGAGTGGTGTGGGGTCAATTCATTGGGAGATGGTTTGGGTGGGGTTGATACACCAGCAACAGTGTGGGGTCAGGTCTATCCCCTGTGAAAGGGTCAATCCCCTGAGAGCAGGGTGCAGTGGGGGTCGATAAACCTGCAGCAGGGTGTGGTCAGGTCGACCCCCTGGGAGCAGTGCGGGGTTGTGTTGGATCAATCTCCTAGCTGCAGGGAGGGGTCGGGTCGATCCCCCGGGAGCAGGGTGGGGTGAGGTCGATCCCCTGGAAGGGTGTGGGTTGGAGTCGATCACACGGGAGCGAGGTGGGATGCGGTCGATCACCCGGGACCAGGGTGAGGTGGGGTCGATCCCCCAGGAGCGGGGTGAGGTCGGGTGGGGTTGATTTCCTCAGGAGCAGCATGGGGCGAGGTTGGTTCAATCCCCCAGCTGCCGGGTGGAGCCAGGTCAATCCGCGGGAGTGGGGTTGGGGGGGGGGGGGGTCGAATCCCCTGGGAGCGCTTTGTGGTCAGCACAAAATCTCACCAGGAGCGGGGACATATCAGGTTGAATTCCCGGGAGTAGGGACTGTGGGATCGGGTGGATACCCAAGGAGCGGGGAGGGGTAGGGTCGGGTGAATCCCCCTGGAGCGAGGTGTTGATGGGTCGATCCCCTGGCTGCTTTTTGGGGCCAGGTCCAATCGATCGCCCAGGAGCAGGGTAGGGTGGGGTTGCTCCCCTGGGAATGGGATGGGGGTGGGGTCAGATCGATTCCCCATAAGCGGTGTGAGGGGTACGGTCAGGTGGATCCTCCTAGAGTGGCAGGGGGTCAGGTCAATCCCCTGTGAGCGGATTCAGGTTGGGCTCATGCCGATCCCCCCAGGAGTGGTGTGGGGTAGTGTGTTGTCGATCCCCAGGGAGCGGGGTGGGGTGGAGTCATTTCCCAGAAATGGGGTTGGTTCAAGTCTATCCCCCGGGAGCGCGGTGGGGGTGGGCTTGATCCCACGGGAGTGGAGTGGGGGTGGGGAGAGATCAATCCCGGAGTGGTGTGGGGTAGTGTGGTGTCGATCCCCAGGGAGCGGGGTGGGGTGGAGTCGTTCCCCAGAAGTGGGGTTGGTTCAAGTCAATCCCCCGGGAGCAGGGAGGGGTCAGTTCAATCCCCCAGGAGTGGGGTGGGGTCGGATCGATCCCCGGGAGGCGGGGTGGGGTCAGGTCAATCCCTCATGAGCAGGGTCAGGTGGGATCGATCCCCCGGGAGCAGGGAGATGTCAAGTCGATCCCCCCCGTAGCGCGGTAGGGCCAGGACCAATCGATCCCCTTGGAGCGGGGTGGGTCAGGTCAATCTCCCGGGAGTCGGGAGGGGTGAGGTCGGGTGAATACCGCAGGAGTGGGGTGGGTTGGAGTCGGTTCAATACCCCAGGAGCGGGGCGGGGCCAGGTCAATCTCCAGGGACCAGTGTGGAGTCAGGTCGAATCAATCTTCCGGAGTGGGGAGGGGTGAGGTCGGGTGCCCCCTGGAGTGGGATGGGGTCGGTCCGATACCCTGGGAGCAGGTTCGGGTTGGGGTCTTGTCGATCCCTCAGGAGAGGGGTGGGGTGCAGTCGATCCCCAGGAGCGCGGTGGGCTGGGGTTGCTCCCCTGGGAATGGGATGGGGTGGGGTCAGATTGATTCCCCGGGAGAGGGGTGGGGTCAGGTCAATCCCCCATAAGCGGTGTCGGGTGGGATCGATCTCCCGAGAGGAGGGTAGGGTCGGGTCGATCCCCCGGGATCGGGGTGGTGTCGGTCCGATGCCCCGGGAGTGGGGTGGGGTGGGAGTCAGGTCGATCCCCCAGGAGCAGGGTGGGGTGGGGCCTAACCCTCAGGAGCAGGATGGGGTGGGGTAGATCCCCCAGGAGCCGTGGGGTGCAGTCGATCCCCCGGGAGCGGGGTCTGGCCAGGTCAATCCCCCAGGACCAGAGGGGAATCAGGATCAATCCCCCGGGAGCAGGGTGTGGTCAAGTTGATATCCCAGGAGTGGGGCGGGGTGGGGTCGGGCGGATCCCCTGGGTGCAGGATGGGGTCAGGTCGACCCCCTGGGAGCGGGTTCAGGTTGCGGTTGGGTCGATCCCCCGGGAGTTGAGTAGGGTGGAGTGGGGTCAATCCCCCAGGGACCGGCGTGGGGTGGGGACGATCCCCTGGCAGCAGGATGGGGTCGGTTCAACCACCCCCAGGAGCGGGATGTGGACAGGTCAATCCCCTGGGAGCAGGCCGGGGTCGGGTCAATCTCCCAGGAGCGGGGAGATGTCAGGTCGATCCCCTGGGAGCGGAGCGGGGTCAGGCTGATACCCCAGGAGCGGGCAGGGGTAGGGTCGGGTGGATCCACCTGGAGTGGGATGGGGTCGGGTCGTCCCCTGGGAGCGGGTTCGGGTTGGGGTCGGATTGATCCCCCAGGAGCGGGGAGTGCTGGGGCCGGGTCGATCCCCCAGGAGGAGTAGGGTCAGGTGGACCCCCCTGGAGCTGGATGAGGTCGGATCGAGCCTCCGGAGGAGGGTGGGGTGGGGCCTAACCCTCAGGAGCAGGGTGGGGAGGGGTTACTCCCCCGTGAGCAGAGTGGCGTGGAGACAATCCCCCGGGAGATGGTTTGGGTGGGGTCGATACACCAGCAGCGGTGTGGAGTCAGGTCTATCCCCTGTGAAAGGGTGGGGTGGGGTCAATCCCATGGGAACAATGCGGGATTGGGTTGGATCAATCCCCTAGATGCGGGGAGGGGTCGGGTCGATCCCCCAGGAGCAGGGTGGGGTGGGTTCAGGTCAATCCCTGGGAGGAGACGGGTCTGTTGGGCACCCCTGGAACTGGATGAGATCGGATCGAGCCCCCAGGAGTGGGGTGGGGTGGGGTCTAATCCCTCAGGAGCGGGTTAGGGTGGGGGTCAATACACCAGCAGCGGTGCGGGGTCAAGTCAATCCCCTGTGAAAGGGTGGGGTGAGGTCAATCCCCCGGGAGCAGAGTGCGGTGGGGTCGATAAACCTGCAGCAGGGTGGGGTCAGGTCCATCCCCAGGAGCAATGCGGGGTTGGGTTGGATCATTCCCCTAGGAACGAGGAGATGTCAGGTCGATCCGCCAGGAGCAGGGTGGGTTCGGAATGATCTTCCGGGAGTGGGGTGGGATGGGGTGGGGACAGATCGATCTCCCGGTAGCTGGGTGTGGTCGGGTCCATCCCCCGGGAGCGTGTCAGGTCAGGTCGATCCCCCGAGAGCAGGTTAGGATCGGGCCGATCCCCCGGGAGTGAGGCGGGTTCGGGAAGGATGAATACCCCAGGAACGGAGTGGGTTGGGATCGGCTCAATCCCCCAGGAGCAGGGCAGAGCTGGATCAATCCCCAGGGACCAGAGCGGAGTCAGGTTGGACCAATCCCCTGGGAGTGGGGAAGGGTTAGGTCGGGTGGATCCCCCTGGAGTGGCATGGGGTCGGGTCGAAATCCTGGCAGCAGGTTCGGGTAGGGGTTGCTCCGATCCCACGTGACCAGAGCGGGGTGGGGTGAAATCGGGTCGATCCCCCAGGAGCAGGGTGGGGTCGGTCCGATAACCTGGGAGTGGGGTGGTGTGGGGTTGGATCGATTCCCTGGGAGCGGGGTGGGGTCGGGTTGATCCTCTGGGAGCGGGTTCGGGTTGTAGTCGGTTCGATCCCCCGAGAGTGGAGTGGGGTGGTGTGGGATCAATCTCCCAGTGCCGGGGTGAGGTGGGATTGGGTCGATACCCCGGGAGCGTAGTGGGGTCAGTTCATTCCCACAGGAGCAGGGTGGGGACAGGTCAATCCCCTGGGAGCAGGGCGGGGTCAGGTCAATATCCCCCGGGATCGGGAAAATTTCGGGTCGATCCCCTGGGAGCGGGGTGGGGTCGGGCCAATCCCCCGGGAATGGGGAGGGATGGGGTTTGGATGGATCACCCAGGAGCAGCCAGTGGTAGGGTCAGGTGCATCCACCTGTAGCGGGATGGAGTCGAGCCAATTCCCTGGGGGCGTGGTGGTGTGGGGTCGGGTCGATCCCTCGGGAGTGGGGTGGGGTGGGATGGGGTTGGGTTGGATCGATCTCCCGGTAGCAGGGTGTGGTCGGGTCCATCCTCTGGGAGCAGGGCAGGTCAGGTCGATTCCCTGAGAGCAGGTTGGGGTCTGGCCGATCCCCTGGGAGTGAGGCGGGTTCAGGAAGGGTGAATACCCCAGGAGCGGGGTGGGTTGGGGTCGGCTCAATCCCCCAGGAGCGAGGCAGGGTCAGGTCAATCCCCCAGGGACCAGAGCGGAGTCAGGTCGGATCAGTCCCCCAGGAGTGGGGAGGGTTGAGGTTGGGTGGATCCCCCTGGAGTGGCATGGGGTCAGGTAGGGGTTGCTACGATCCCACGTGACCAGAGCGGGGTGGAGTGAAGTCGGGTCGATCCCCCGGGAACAGGGCAGGTCAGGTCGATTCCCCGAGAGCAGGTTGGGGTCTGGCCGATCCCCCGGGAGTGAGGCGGGTTCGGGAAGGGTGAATACCCCAGGAGCGGGGTGGGTTGGGGTTGGCTCAATCCCCCAGGAGCGAGGCAGGGTCAGGTCAATCCCCAGGGACCAGAGCGGAGTCAGGTCGGATCAATCCCCCAGGAGTGGGGAGGGTTGAGGTCGGGTGGATCCCCCTGGAGTGGCATGGGGTCAGGTCGAAATCCTGGGAACAGGTTCAGGTAGGGGTTGCTACGATCCCACGTGACCAGAGCAGGGTGGAGTGAAGTCAGGTCGATCCCCTGGGAGCACGGTGGGGTCGGGTTGATCCTCTGGGAAGGGGAGGGTCAGGTCTATCCTGCGGGCGCAGGGTGAGTTCGGGCTGGTATCCTGGGAGTTGGGGGGTGGGGGGTCAGGTGGATCCCCTGGGAGCGGGATTGGGTCAGGTCGATCCCCTGGGAGCGGGTTCGGGTTGCGGTCGGATCGATACCCTGGAAGTGGAGTGGGGTGGGGTGGGGTCAATCTCCCAGGGCCAGGGTGAGGTGGGATCGGGTCGATACCCCGGGAGCGTGGTGGGGTCGGTTCATTCCCCCAAGAGCGGGGTGTGGACAGGCCAATCCCCTGGGAGCAGGTCGGGGTCAGGTCAATACCTCGGGATCGGGGAGATTTCAGGTCGATCCTCTGGGAGTGAGGTGGGGCCAGGTCCGATCGATTGCCCGGGAGCGGGGTGGGGTCCGGCTGATCCCCCGGGAGTGGGGATGGGTGGGGTTTGGGTAGATCACCCAGGAGCGGGCAGTGGTAGGGTCAGGTGCATCCACCTGTAGCGGGATGGGGTCATGTCGATTCCCTGGGAGCGGGGTGGGGAGGGGTCGGTTCGATCCCTCGGGAGTGGGCTGGGGTGGAATCAGGTCAATCCCCTGGGAGGGGTGGGGTTGGGTGTGTCCCCCTGGAGCTGGATGGGGGTCGGATCGAGCCCCCGGGAGCAGGGTGGGGTGGGGCCTAGCACTCAGGAGCAGGGTGGGGTGGGGTCGCTCCCCTGTGAGCGGAGTGATGTGGGGTCAATTCATTGGGAGACGGTTTGGGTGGGGTTGATACACCAGCAACAGTGTGGGGTCAGGTCTATCCCCTGTGAAAGGGTCAATCCCCTGAGAGCAGGGTGCAGTGGGGGTCGATAAACCTGCAGCAGGGTGTGGTCAGGTTGACCCCCTGGGAGCAGTGCTTGGTTGCGTTGGATCAATCTCCTAGCTGCAGGGAGGGGTCGGGTCGATCCCCCGGGAGCAGGGTGGGGTGAAGTCGATCCCCTGGGAAGGGTGTGGGTTGGAGTCGATCACACGGGAGCGAGGTGGGATGCGGTCGATCACCCGGGACCGGGGTGGGGTGGGGTCGATCCCCCAGGAGCGGGGTGAGGTCGGGTGGGGTTGATTTCCTCAGGAGCAGCATGGGGCGAGGTCGGTTCAATCTCCCAGGAGCTGGATGGGGCCAGGTCAATCCGCGGGAGTGGGGTTTGCGGTGGGGGGGGGTCGAATCCCCTGGGAGCGCTTTGTGGTCAGCACAAAATCTCACCAGGAGCGGGGAGATATCAGGTCGAATTCCCGGGAGTGGGGACTGTGAGGTCGGGTGGATACCCAAGGAGCAGGGAGGGGTCGGGCCGATCACCCCAGAGTGTGAGGGATACGGTCGGGTGGATCCTCCTAAAGTGGGAGGGTCGATCCCCTGTGAGTGGGTTCAGGTTGGGGTCATGCCGATCCCCCAGGAGCGGTGGGGTAGTGTGGTGTCGATCCCCAGGGAGCGGGATGGGGTGGAGTCGTTCCCCAGAAGTGGGGTTGGCTCAAGTCGATCCCCCGTGAGCGTGGTGGGGTGGGCTTGATCCCACGGGAGTGGAGTGGGATGGGGAAAGATAGATCCCGGGAGCGGGGTGGGGTCAGGTCAAACCCCCATGAGCGTGGTCGGGTGGGGTCGATCGCCCAGGAGCGGGTCGCAGTCCAGTCGATTCCCCGGGAGTGGAGTGGTGTGGAGTGGGGTCAATCTCCCGGGACCAGGGTGGGGTGGGGTGAGGTCGATCCCCCGGGAGTGGGGAGGGGTCGGTTCAATCCCCCAGGAGTGGGGTGTGTACAGGTCAATCCCCTGGGAGCAGGGCGGGGTGGGGTCGATCCCCCGGGATCGTAAGATGTCTGGTTGACCACTTGGGAGCAGGGTGTGGTCAAGTTGATCACCCACGAACGGGGAGATGTCAGGTCGATCCCCTGGGAGCAGGGTGAGGCCAGGTCTGATCGATCCCCCGGGAGTTGGGAGGGGTGGGGTCGGGTGGATCCCCCAGAAGCGGGCAGGGGTAGGGTCGGTTGGATCCCCCTGGAGCGGGATGGGGTCGTGTCGATCCCCTGGCAGCGGGTTTGGGTGGGCTCGATATACCAGCAGCGGTGTTGCATCAGGTTGATCCCCAGTGAAAGGGCGGGGGTGAGGTCGATTCCCCGGGAGCGGGGTTTGGTGGGGTCGATACACTGGGAGCAGTATGGGGTTGAGTTAGATCAATCCCTTTGGAGCGGGGAGGGGTTTGGGTCAATCCTCCGGGAGCAAGGTGGGGTGGGGTCGGTCCAATCCCCTAGGAATGGGGTGGGGAGGGGTGGGGTTGATCCCCTGGGAGTGGGGTGGGGAGGGGTGGGGTTGATCCCCTGGGAGCAGGGTGGGGTCAGGTGGGGCTGCTCCCCTGTGAGCGGGGCGGGGTGGGGTCGATCCCTGGGTGCGGGGAGATGTCGGGTCAATCACCCCGGAGCGGGGTGGGGCCAGGTCCAATCGATCCCCTCGCAGCAGGGCAGGTCATGTCGATTCCCTGAGAGCAGGGTGGGGTCGGGTCGATCCCCCGGGAGTGAGGCAGGGGTGGGTAGGGTGAATACTGCAGGAGTGGGGTGGGTTGGGGTCGGGTCAAGCCCCCAGGAGCGGGGCAGGGCCAGGTCAATCCCCCAGGACCAGAGCGGAGTCAGGTCGGATCAATCCCCCGGGTGTGGGGAGGGGTGGGGTTGGGTCAATGCACCGGGAGTGGGGTGTGGTCGGGTTGATCCCCTGGGAGGGGGAGGGTCTGGTCGATCTCTCGGGAGCAGGGAGGGGTGGGGTGGGGCGATCCCAGGGAACGGGGTGGGGTGGGGTGAGGTCGGGTGGATCCCTCTAGAGTGGGATGGGGTTGGGTCGAAATCCTGGGAGCACGTTCGGGTTGGGGTCGTGCCGATCCCACGTGAGCAGAGCGGGGTGGGGGTGAGCTCGGGTCGATCCCCCGGGAGCTGGGTGGGGTTGGTCCAATACACTGAGTGGAGTGGGGTGGGGTGGTGTTGGATCGATCCCTCGGGAGGGGAGTCGGGTCAGGTCAATCCCCTATGAGCGGTGTCGGGTGGGGTCGATTCCCTGGGAGGGGGTTCAGGTTGGGGTCGGGTGGATCCCCTAGAAGCGGGGCATGGTTGGGTGAGTTCGATCTCCCGGGAGTGGGGTGGGGTCGGGTCGATCTCCTGGGAGCGGGTTCGGGCTGGGGTCGGGCCGATCCCCCGGAAGCGGGGTGAGATGGGGTCGTTCCCCGGGAGTTGGGTGGGGTCAAGTCGATCCCCTGGGAACGCAATGGGGTGGGGTCAATCCCCCGGGATCGTGGTGGGGTCAGGTTGGGTCAATTCCCTGGGATCAGTGTGGTGTCGGGTCAGATCAATTTCCCCAGGAGAGGGAAGGAGTCGGGTCGGTCCACCGGGAGCAGGATGGGTTCTGGTCGGTCCCCTAGGAGCGGGATGTGGTCAGATCTTTTCCCTGGGCGCAGGGAGGCGTCGTGTCGGATCAATCCCCCAAAAGCGGCAGGGGTCGGGTAGATCCGCCGGGAGCGGGGAGGGATCAGGATGATACACCGGGTGCGGGGAGGGGTCAGGTTGGGTCGATCTCCCGGGAGAGGGGTGGGGTTGGTCCGATCCCCTGGGAGTTGGGTGGGATGGGGTCAGATCGATCCACAGGAGGGGGGGTGGGGTGAGGTCACTCCCCCATAAGAGGGGAGGAGTCGGGTCGATCCCTTGGAAGCGGGATGAGTTTGGATAGATTTCCCGGGCACAGGGAGGGGTCGTGTCGGATCAATCCTCCTGGAGCGGGATGGGGTTGGGTCGATCCCCCTGGGAGTGGGTTCGGGTTGCGGTTGGGCTGATCCCCCGGGAACTGGGTGGGGTAGGGTGAGGCTGAACCCCGGGAGCAGGGTGGGTGGGGTCAATCCCACGGGAGTGGGGTGGGATGTGGTCATTCCCCCGGGAGCGGGTTGTGGTCAGGTCGAATCCCGGGGAGTGGGGTGGGGTAGGGTGAGGTCGTTCCCCAGGAGCGGGGTGGGGTCAATCCCCCGGGACTGGGGTGGGGTCAGGCCGAATCCCCAGGAGTGGGGTGGGGTAGGGTCAATCCCCCGGGAGCAGGGTGGGGTCAGGCCGAATCCCCAGGAGCGGGCTGGGGTAGGGTCGATCCACTGGGAGCAGGGTGGGTTCCGGTCGATACCCTGGGACCGGGATGAAGTCGGATCGATTCTCTGGGCACAGGGAGGGGTCATGTCGGATCAATCCCCCAGGAACGGGCAGGGGTTGGGTAGATACGCCGGGAGTGGGAAGGGATCGGAATGATACCCCGGGTGCAGGGAGAGGTTGGGTCAGGTCGATCCCCCAGGAGGGGTCGAATCGAATCTATCCCCCGGGAGTTGGATGTGCTGGGGTCAGGTCGGGTCTATCCTCCAGGAGTGGGGTGGGGTGGGATCGATACCCCGGGAGCGGGGCGGGGTCAGTCCGATCCCCGGGAGTGGGTTGTGGTGGGGTCGGATCGATCCCCGGGAGTGGGTTGTGGTGGGGTCGGATCAATCCCCAGGAGTGGTGTGGGGTGCGGTCAATCCCCCATGAGCGTGGAGGAATTGACTCGATCCACCAGGAGCAGGGTTGGGTCGCATTGATTCCCCGGGAGTGGGTTGGGGTGGGGTGGGGTCAGATTGATCCCCCACGAGCGGGGTCAGGTAGGCTCGATCACCCGGGAGCGGGGTGGGATCGGATCGATCCCCCGGGAACGGGGTCAGGTGGGGTCGATCACCCAGGAGCGGGGTGGGGTGGGGTCGATCCCCCAGGAACGGGGTCAGGTGGGGTCGATCACCCTGGAGTGGGGTGGGGTGGGGTCGGATCAAAACCCTAGAAGCGGGCAGGGGTCGGGTAGATCCGGCGGGAGCAGGGAGGGATCAGGATGATACCTGGGTGCAGGGAGGGCTCGGGTCAATCCGCCGTGTACGTGGAGGGGTCAGGTTGGGTCAATACCCGGGAGTGGAGAGGGGTAGGGTCAGGTGTATCACGCTGGGAGCGGGGTGGGGTGGGGTGGGGTGGGGTCGTTCCCCCGGGAGTGGGGTGGGGGTCAAGTCGATCCCCCGGGAGCGCGATGGGGTGGGGTCAATCCCCCGGGATCGAGGTGGGGTCAGGTTGGGTCAATTCCTGGGAGCAGAGTGGCGTCGGGTCGGATCAATCCCCCAGGACCAGGAAGGAGTCGGGTCGATCCAGCGGGAGCGGGGAGGGATCGGGATGATACTCCGGGTGCAGGGAGGGGTCAGGTCAATCCGCCGGGTACGCGGAGGGTTCAGGTTAGGTCGATCTCCAGAGAGACGGGTGGGGTCAGTCCGATCCCCCAGGAGTTGGTTGGGGTGGGGTCGGATTGATCCCCGGGAGTGGGGTGGGGTTAGGTCAATCGCCCATGAGCGGGGAGGAGTCGGCTCAATCCGCCAGGAGCAAGGTGGGGTTGCATTGATTCCCGGGAGTGGGTTGGACTGGGTTGGGGTGGGGTGGGGGTCGGATCAATCCCCCATGAGCGGGGTCAGGTGGGGTCGATCACTCGGGAGCGGGGTGGGGTCGGGTCGGATCAATACCCCAGGAGCAGGCAGGGGATGGGTAGATCCGCCGGGAGCGGGGAGGGATCGGGATGATTCCCCGGGTGCGGGGAGGGCTCGGGTCAATCTGCCGGGTACATGGAGGGGTCAGGTCGGGTTGATCCCCCGGAAGCGGGCAGCAGTCGGGTAGATATGCCGGGAGCGGAGAGGGATCGGGATGATACCCTGGGTGTGGGGAGGGGTCAGGTCGATCCCCCAGGAGATGGTCGGGTCAGATCTATCCCCCGGGAGTGGGGTGGGGTGCAGTCGATCCCCCGGGAAGGGGTTGGGTTCGGTCCGATCTTCCGGTAGTGGGGTGGGGTGGGGTCGGATCGATCACCAGGAGCGGGGTGGGGTGAGGTCGATACACCAGGAACAGGATGGGTTCGTGTCGATCCTATGGGAGCGGGATGAGCTCGGATCGATTCTCCGAGCGCAGGGAGGGGTCGTGTCGGATCAATCCTCCTGGAGCAGGATGGTGTTGGGTCGATCCCCTAGGAGCGGGTTCGGGGTGGGGTCGGGCTGAGCACCCGAGAGTGGGGTGGGTGGGGTGGGGTCGATCCCTGGGAGCGGGGTGGGGTAGGGTCAATCCCCCGGGAGCGGGGCGGGGTCCGGTTGGAGCAATTTCGTGGGAGCATGGTGGGATTGGGTCCATTCAATCCCCTAGGAGCATGGTCGGGCCATGTCAATCCACTGTAAGCAGGGTGGGGTCAGGTCGAATCAAACCCCAAGAGCAGGAAGGAGTCGGGTCGATCCACTGGGAGCAGGGCGGGTTCCGGTCAATACCCTGGGACCGGGATGAGGTCGGATCGATTCCCTGGGCACAGGGAGGGGTCGTGTCGGATCAATCCCCCGGGAGCGGGCAGGGGTTGGGTAGATGCGCCGGGAGTGGCGAGAGATCGGGATGATACCCTGGGTGCGGGGAGGGGTTGGGTCAATCCGCCGTGGAGGAGTCAGTTTGGGTCGATCCCCCAGGAGCGGGGTGGGGTCGGGTCGAATCTATCCCCTGGGAGCAGGATGCGGTGGGGTCGGGTCCAGTCTATCCTCCAGGAGTGAGGTGGGGTGGGATCGATCCCCCAGGAGCGGGGCGGGTTCGGATCGATCCCCGGGAGTGGGGCGGGATGAGATCAATCCCCCATGAGCGGGGAGGAATCGGCTCGATCCACCAGGAGAAGGGTGGGGTTGCATTGATTCCCCGGGAGTGGGTTGGGGTGGGGTGGGTTCGGATCCATCCCCCACGAGCGGGGTCAGGTCGATCCACCGGGAGTGGGGTGGGGTGTGATCGATCCCCCGGGAGCGGGTTGGGGTCAGTCCAATCCCCTGGGAGTGGGTTGGGGTGGAGTCGGATCGATCCTCGGGAGCGGGGTGGGGTGCGGTCAATCCCCCATGAGCGGGGAGGAATTGGCTCGATCCGCCAGGAGTAGTGTGGGGTCGCATTGATTCCCCAGGAGTGGGTTGGGTTCAGATCGATCACCCGGGAGCGGGGTGGTTTGGGCTTGATCCGCAGGGAGTGGGGACGGGTGGGGGTCGATATACTAGCAGCTGGGTGGGGTCAGGTCGATCCCCTGGGAGCGGGCTGGGGTGAGATTGATCCCCTGGGAAGGGTGTGAGTTGGGGTCGATCACCCGGGAGCGGGGGTGGGATGACCTCGGTCACCCGGGACTGGGGTGGGGTGGGGTCGATCCCCCGGGAAAGGGGTGAGGTCGGGTTGGGTTGATTTCCCCAGGAGCAGGGCAGGGTGGGGCCAGGTCAATCCCTGGGAGCGGGGTGGGGTGCGGTCGATTCCCCGGGAGCGCTTTGTGGTTGGCGCAACATCTCCCTGGGAGCGGGGAGATATCGGGTCAAATCCCCGGGAGTGGGGAGTGTGGGGTCGGTTGGATACCCAAAGTGCGGGGAGAGGTAGGGTTGGATGGATCCCCCTGGAGCGAGGTGTTGTCGGGTTGATCCCTCGGGAGTGGTTTGGGACCAGGTCCGATCGATCGCCCGGGAGCGGAGTGGGGTTTGGCCAATCATCCGGGAGTGGGGAGGGGTGGGGTCGGGTCGATCCCCTGGGAGCGGATTTGTGTTGGGGTCGGGCCGATCCTCTGGGAGCGGGGTGGGGTGAGATCATTCCCGCTGGAGTGGGTTGGGGTCAAGTCACTCCTCTGGGAGCGGGTTGGGGTGGGGTCAATCCCCCGGGAGTGGGGTGGGGTCAGGTTGCATCAATTCCACGGGAGCAGGGTGGGGTCGGTTCGAATCTATCCCCCAGGACCAGGGAGGGATCGGGATGATACCCGGGTGCAGGGAGGGGACAGGTAAATCCGCCGTGTACATGGTGGGGTCAGCTCGGGCCGATACCCCGGGAGTGGGGAGGGGTAGGGTCAGGTGTATCACCCTGGCGTGAAGGGGTCGGGTCGAACCCCTGGGAGCGGGGTCGGGTCGATCACTGGGGAGCAGGGTCAGATCGATACCCCGGGAGTGGGGAGGGGTAGGGTCAGGTGTATCACCCTGGCGTGAAGGGGTCGGATCGATACCCCGGGAGCGGGGTGGGGTCAGATCAATCCCTTATGAGCGATGTCGGGTGGGGTCAATCTCTTGGAGCGGGTTGGGGTTGGGGTTGGGTTGATCCCCTGGAAGGGGGAGGGTCAGGTCGATCCTGCGGGAGCAGGGTGGGGTTGGGCCAATATCCCAGGAGTGGGATGGGGTGGGGTGGGGTGGATCCCCTGGGAGCGGGATGGGGTCAGGCCGATCCCCTGGGAGTGGAGTAGGGTGGGGTGGGGTCAATCCCCCGGGACCAGGGTGGGGTGGGGTGGGGTCGATTCCCCGGGAGCAGGGCGGGGTCAGGACAGATAAATCCCCCGGGAGTGGGGAGGGGTAACAGGGTGAGTTCGGGTTGAACCCCTGGGAGCATGATGGGGTGGATTCAGGTCGGATCTATTTCTCGGGAGTGGGGTGGGGTGGGGTGGGTTGGGGTCGGATCTATCCCCCGGGAGTGGGGTGAGGTGGGGTCAGATGAATCTCCCGGGACCGGGGTGGGGCCGGATCAATCTCCCGGGACTGGGGTGGGGTTGGTTTGTTCCCCCGGGAGCAGGGTGGGGTCAGGTCAGGCCGGGTCAGATCGATCCCTGGGGAGTGGGTTGGGGGGTTGTGGTCGATCCCTCGGGAGTGGGGTGGGGTTGATCCCCCGCGAGCAGCGTGTGGTCAGGTCCGATCGATCCCCTGGGAGCGGGGAGGGGTCGGGTCAATACCCCGGGAGCGGCGAGGGTTCGGGTCAGATCAATACCCCGGGAGCAGGGAGGGGTCGGTCCAATCCCCCAGGAGTAGGGTGGGGTGGAGTCCAGTCGATCCCCCATGAGCGGGGTGGGGTGGGATCCAATCGATCCCCTGGGAGCGGGGAGGGGTAGGGCCGATCCAAAGTGAGTGGGGTGAGGTCGATTCTTGGGAGCAGGGTGGAGTCGGGTCGGTTCGATCCTTTGGGAGCAGGGAGGGGTGGGGTGGGGTGGAGTCGATCCCCGGGGAGCGGGGTGGGGTCGGTCAGATGCTCCAGGAGCGGGGCAGAGTAGGGTGGGGTCAGGTCGAATCGATCCCCCAGGAGTGGGATGGGGTCAGGCCCATGAGAGGGGTCGGGTGGGGTCAATCCCCCGGGTGCATGATGGATTCGGGTCAATCCCCCGGCAGCGGGGTGGGTTCGGGTTGATCCCCCAGGAGCGGGGTAGGGTTGGGTCAATCCCTCGAGATTGGCGAGGGTTCGGGTCGATCCCCTCGGAGGGGCCTGGGATCGGGTCAATCCCCTGGGAGCAGGGTGTGGTTGGGTCCGATTTATCTCCCGGGAGTGGGTGTGAGGTAGGGCGGAGTCTGGTCGGATCTATCCCCCCAGGAACAGGGTGGGGTTGCTTTGATCCTCCGGGAGTGGGGTGGGGTGGTGTCGGATTGAACCCCCAGGTGTGGGGTGGGGTAGGGTTGGTTTGATCCCCTGGGAGCGGGGTGGAGTGGGGAGCGGTCAGGTGGATCCCCTAGGAGTGGGGTGGGGTAGGGAAGATTCGATTCCCCGGGAGCGGGGAGAGGTCAAGTCGGGTCGATCCCCAGGGAGCAGGGTAGGATGGGGTCGATTCAATCCCCCAGGAGCGGGGTGGGGCCAGGTCAATCCCCTGAGAGCAGGGCAGGGTCATGACTGATCAATCCCCCAGGAGCGGGGAGGGGTCGGGTCGATCCGCTGGGATCGGGATGGAGTGGATTCGGGTCGGATCTGTCTCCCGGGAGTGGGGTGGGGTGGGATGGGGTCAGATCTATCCCCCAAGAGTGGGGTGAGGTGGGGTGGGGTCGGATCAATCTCCCAGGACCAGGGTGGGGTTGGGTTGATCCCCCGGGAGCAGTGTGGGGTCAGGTCAGGCCGGTCGGATTGATCCCCGGGGAGTGGGTTGGGGGGGGTGGGGTCGATCCCCCGAGAGCGGAGTGGGGTGGGGTGGGATCAATCTCCCAGGACCGGGGTGGGGTTGGGTTGATCCCCCGGGAGCAGTGTGGGGTCAGGTCAGGCCGGTCGGATCGATCCCCGGGGAGTGGGTTGGGGGGGGTGGGGTCGATCCCCCGGGAATGGGGTGGGGTGGGGTGGGGTGGGATCAATCTCCCAGGACCGGGGTGGGGTTGGGTTGATCCCCCGGGAGCAGTGTGGGGTCAGGTCAGGCCGGTCAGATCGATCCCCGGGGAGTGGGTTGGGGGGGGGGTGTGGTCGATCCCCCGGGAATGGGGTGTGGTCAGGTCCGATTGAACCCCAGGAGCGGGGTGGGGTCGGGTCAAATTGGGTCGGATCGATCCCCCGGGAGTGGAGTGGGGTGGAGTCCGGTCGATCTCCCATGAGCAGGGTGGGGTGGGGTTGGGTTGATCCCCCGGGAGCAGCGTGTGGTCAGGTCCGATCGATCCCCTGGGAGCGGGGAGGGGTAGGGCCGATCCCCAGTGAGTGGGGTGGGGTCGATCCCTTGGGAGTGGGGTGGGGTGGGGTCGGGTCGATCCTTCGGGAGCAAGGAGGGGTGGGGTGGGGTGGGGTCGATCCCCCAGGAGCGCGGTGAGGTCAGTTCGATGCCCCAGGAGCGGGGCAGGATAGGGTGGGGTCAGGTCGAATCAATCCCCTGGGAGTGGGGTGGGGTCAGGTCAACCCCCCATGAGAGGGGTCGGGTGGAGTCGGTCCCCCGGGAGCATGATGGGATCGGGTCGATCCCCCGGGAGCAGGATGGGTTCGGGTTGATCCCCCAGCCCCCTGGGTGGGGTTGGGTCAATCCCCCGAGGGCAGCGAGAGTTTGGGTCGATCCCCTCGGAGGGGCCTGGGACCGGGTCAATCCCCCGGGAGCGGAGAGGGTTTGGGTCAGATCAATACCCTGGGAGCAGGAAGGGGTGGGGTCGATCCCCCAGGAGTGGGGCAGTGATGGGGTCGGGTTGGATCTATCCCCCAGAAGCTGGGAGCGGTCGGGTCTATCCCCCAGGTGCGGGTTGGGTCAGATTTATCCCCCGGGAGTGGGGTGAGGTAGAGAGGAGTCTGGTCAGATCTATCCCCCGGAAACGGGGTGGGGTCACTTTGATCCCCCGGGAGTGGGGTGGGGTGGGGTCGGATTTAACCCCCAGGAGTGGGGTGCAGTGGGGTTGGTTTGTTCCCCTGGGAGCGGGGAGGAGTGGGGAGGGGTCGTCATTCCGCCGGGAACAGGTGAGGTCGGGTTGATCCCCTGGGAGCAGGATGGGGTGGATTCGGGACAGATCTATCCCCCGGGAGCAGGGTGGAGTGGGGTCGTTCCCCCAGGAGCAGGGTGTGGTCAGGTCCGATCAATCCCCTGGGAGTGGGGATGGTCAGGTCATCCACCAGGATCGTGGTGGGGTCAGGCCGATCCCCGGTGAGTTGTGTGGGGTGGGTTCGATCCCTTGGGAGCAGGGTCAGGTCGGATCGATCCCTCGGGAGCAGGGTGGGGTGGGGTGGGGTCGGTCCGATCCCCCATGAGCGGAGCAGAATGGGGTCGGATCGATCCCTCGGGAGCAGGGTAGGGTCAGACCGATCCCACAGGAGTGGGGTCGGGTGGGGTCGATACCCTAGGAGCGGGAAGGGATGAGGTCGATCCCCCAGGAGCGGGGTTGGGTTCGGGTCGACACCCCGGGAGCGGGAAGGGATGAGGTCGATCTCCTGGGAGCGGGGTGGGTTCGGGTCGATTCCCTGGGAGTGAGGTTGGGGTGGGTCAATCCCCAGGAAGCGGGGACGGTTTGGGTCGATCCACTGGGAGTGGGGCTGGGACGGGGTCGGGTTGGATCTATCCCCTGGGAGCGGTTGGATCGATCTCCCAGGTGCGGGTTGGGTCGGTTCGATCCCCCGGGAGTGGAGAGGAGTGGGGAGGAGTGGGGTGGGATGGGGTGGATCCCCCAGGAGCAGGCAGGGGTAGGGTCGGGTGGATCCTCCTGGGGAGGGATAGGGCCAGGTCAATCCCCTGGGAGCAGGGCGGGGTCAGGACAGATAAATCCCCCGGGAGTGGGGAGGGGTCGGGTCGATCCACCGGGAACAGGGTGGGTTCGGGTCGAACCCCTGGGAGAGTGATGGGGTGGATTCAGGTTGGATCTATCTCCTGGGAGTGGGGTGGGGTGGGGTGAGTTGGGGTCGGGTCTATCCCACGGAAGTGGAATGGGGTGAGGTGGGGTCGGATCAATCTCCTGGGACCGGGGTGGGGTTAGGTTGATCCCCCGGGAGCAGTGTGGGGTCAGGTCAGGCCTGGTCGGATCGATCCCGGGGAGTGGGTTGTGGGGGTGGGGTTGATCCCCCGGGAGTGGGGTGTGGTCAGGTCCAACTGAACCCCGGGAGCGGGTTGGGGTCGGGTCAAATCGGGTTGGATCAATCCCCCGGGAGCGGATTGGGGCCGATCCCCCGGGGGTGGGGTGCGGTGGGGTTGGTTTGATCCCCTGGGAGCGGGGAGGAGTGGGGAGGGGTCGGGTGGATCCCCTAGAAATGGGGTGGGGTGGTGTTGATTCGATCCCCCAGGAGCAGGGAGAGGTCAAGTCGGGTCAATCCCCCGAGAGCAGGGTGGGGTCAGGACTGATCAATCCCCCAGGAGTGGGGAGGGGTCAGGCCGATCCCCCGTGAGTGGGGTGGGGTGGGGACGATCCCTTGGGTGCAGGGTGGGGTCGGGTCGGATCGATCCCCCAGGAGTGGGGTGGAGTGGGGCAGGATCTATCCCCGGGAAGTGGGCTGGGGTGGGGTCGTGTTGATCCCCCGGGAGCGAGGTGGGGTGGGGTTGGATTGAATCGATCCCCCAGGTGTGGGGTGGGATGAGGTCGGGTCGGATTGGATCGATCCCCCAGGTATGGGGTGGGGTGGGGTGGGGTCGATCCCCCAGGAGTGGGGTGGGGTGGGGTGGGGCAGAATCTATCCCACGGGAGCAGGGTGGGGTGGGTCGTGTCGGATCTATTCCCCGGGAGTGGAGTGGGGTGGGGTGGGGTCGCATCTGTCCCCCGGGACCGGGGTGGAGTTTGGTTGATCCCCCGGGAGCGGGGTGGGGTGGGGTCAGGCCAAGCCCCCGTGAGTGGAGTGGGATAGGGACGATCCCTTGGGAGCGGGGTGGGATCGGGTCAGGTAGGGTCGGATCAATCCCCTGGGAGCGGGGTGGTGTGGGGTTGGGTTGATACCGCAAGAGTGGGGTGGGGTCAGGTCGAACCCCGGGAGCAGCGTGTGGTCAGGTGCGATCGATTCCTCCGGAGCTGGGAGGAGTCGGGCCGATCCTCCGTGAGTGGGGTGGGGTTGGGTCGATCCCTTGGGAGCAGGGTGGGGTAGGGTGGGGTCGGTCCGATCCCCCGGGAGTAGGGTGGGGTCAGGCCAATCCCCCATGAGTAGGGTCAGGTGGTGTTGTTCCCCTGGGAGCGGGATGGGATGGGTTTGATCCCCCGGGAGTGAGGTGGGTTCGGTTCGAATTCCCGGTAGCGGGGAGGGTTTGGGTCAATCCCCTGGGATGGGCCTGGGTGGAGTCGATCCCCCAGGAGTAGGGTGGGGTGGGTTCGGGTCGATCCCCTGGGAGCGGGCAGGGTCAGGTTATCCACCGGGAGCAGGGTGAGGTCAAGCCTGTGAGTGGGGTGGGATGGGGACGATCCCTTGGGAGAGGGATGGGGTTGGGTCAGGTCGGGTCAGATCGGTCCCCCGGGAGCGGGGTGGGGTGGAGTCAGGTTAATCCCCCGGGAGTGGGGAGGGGTCAGATCAGTCCGCCGGGAACAGGGTGGTTTTGGGTCGATCCCCTGGGAGCGGGATGGGGTGGATTCAGGTCGGATCTATCTCCCAGGAGTGGGGTGGGGTGGGATCTATCCCCCGTGAGTGGGGTGGGGTGGGGACGATCCCTTGGGAGCAGGGTGCAGTCAGGTCAGGTCGGGTCGGATCGATCCCCCGGGAGCGGGTGGAGTGGGGTCGATCCCCCATGAGCTGGGTGGGGTGGTGTGGGGTCGATCCCCCGGGAGCAGTGTGTGGTTAGGTCCGATCGATCCCCCAGGAGTGGGGATAGTCAGGTCATCCACCAGGAGCAGGGTGGGGTCAGGCCAATCCCCTGTGAGTGGGGTGGGGTGGGGTCGATCCCTTGGGCGCAGGGTCGGGTCGGGTCAATCCCCCGGGAGTGGGGTGGGGTCGGATGGGGTCGATCCCCCGGGAGCGGGGAGGGTTTGGGTCAGATCAATACCCTGGGAAAGAGGAGGGGTGGAGTCGATCCCCCAGGTTTGGGTTGGGTCCGACCTATTCCCCGGGAGTGGGGTGATGCTGGGAGGCGTCGGGTCAGATCTATCCCCCTGGAACGGGTTGGGGTCAGTTTGATACCCCAGGAGCAGGGTGGTGTCATTCTGATCCCCTGGCAGAGGGGTTAGGTGGGGTCAATCCCCCGGGAGTGGGGTGGGGTCGGTTCGATCTCCCGGGAGCGGAGTGGGGTGGGGTGGGTTGGGGTTGGTCCGCTTCCCCGGGAGTGGGGTGGGGTGGGGTCGCGTCCGATCGATCCCGCTGGAGCGGGGCGGGATCAGGTCAATCCCCCTGAGCGGGGTCGGGTGGGGTCGATCCCCTGGGAGCAGGGTTGGGTCAGGTCGATGCCCCGAGAGTGGGGAGATGTTGGGTCGATCTCCAGGGAGCAGGGTGGGGCCAGGTCCAATTAATTACCCAGGAGCGGGGAGGGTCAGGTCGATCCCCCAGGAGCAGGGTTGGGTCGGGCCGGGCCGATCTCCCGGGCATGGGGAGGTATAGTGTTGGGTGGATTCCCCAGGATCGGGGAGGGGTGGGGTCGGGTTGATCCCCCGAGAGAAATGTGTGGTCGGGTAGATCCCCTGGGAGTGGTGGGATGTCGGGTCGATCCCCCCGTAGTGGGGTGGGGCCAGGTCCAATCAATCCCCCAGGTGCGGGGAGGGTCAGGTCGACCCCCAGGAGCTGGGTGGGGTCGGGCCAATCCCCCAGGAGAGGGGTGTGTGAATCGGATTGATAACAGACTGCAGTGTGTTCAATGTGACACACTGACGATTCTACACTGGTTCTTACTTACCCAATATAGGACATCGGTCCAGCCCTCCATGGTGATGCACTGATACACAGTTAACATTGCGAAGCCAAAGTTATCAAAGTGAGTAATGCCACTGTTGGGCCCGGGCCAGCCTGACCTGCACTCGGTGCCATTGAGGGTGCAGTGACGACCATGGCCTGAATGGGCACAAGGTGCTGGCCATTCATCAGCCACAATATCTGTATCAATAAAGAGGGGGGAGAGAGTGGGGGAGAGGGCAGAGGTCGAGTGGAGTAGTGGGGGAAACAAAGAAAAACAATGATGGAAGAGAGTTAATAAGGGGGCATTGATCAAACACCCCTCCAATGTCCCCTTGTCCACCCACCACCCCCCACTAACCACCCTTCCATCTATCCACCCTCCCGCTGACCACCCCATTCACCCGCGCCCCCACTGACCCACCGTTTGCCCTCCCACTGTCCATTACAAATCCCGCCTCATCAGCCCATGTACTGTGGTCTGTGTGTGTTGGCACCTTGCTCAAACTTTACCTGTGTGTGTGTGTATGTGTGTCTGAGTTCACACTGCACACTTGTGTGTCCATGCTGTTCATGCTGTTCATAGTGTGCATGTGTGCTTACATGGTATTCACAACGTTACTGCATGTGTTCAGGTTGTGCCTCTGTATCTACACATCATGTTCTAACTATACATGTGTGTTCATGCTGTTACTCTGTATGTTCACATTTCATTTGTATATTCACAAGAGGTATGCATTGTCCATTTATGTGTTCAAACTGTATGTCTGTAAGCTTGTGTGTGTCTTCACACATTCTGCGTGTATGTGTGCGTGTATTCACACATTCGGTGTGTGTGTGTGCATGTGATCACACATTCCGTGTGTGTGTGTGTGTGTGTGTGTGTGTGTGTGTGTACACACATTCTGTTGTGTGTGTACATATTCCGCATGTATGTATGCGTGTGTATGTGTACACAATCCACGTGTGTACATGTTACGCGAAAGTGTGTGTGCGTGTGTACATATTCCGCGCACGTGTTTGTATGTGTACACATTCCGCGTGTGTGTTCAGCCATTCCTCGCATGTGGGTATGTGTCTGTTCAGCCATTCCACATATGTGGGGGTGTATGTGTGTACATAGACACTTCAAGTGTGTGTGTGATCACACATTCCGCGTGTGTGTGATCACACATTCCGCGTGTGTGTGATCACACATTCCACGTGTGTGTGATCACACATTCTGCGTGTGTGAGATCACATATTACGCATGTGTGTGTTCACACATTGTGTGTGTGTGTGTGCTCACACATTCTGAGTGTGTGTGTCTGTGTGTGTGATTGTGTGTTTACACATTCCATGTGTGTGTGTTCACATATTCCGCACGTGCGTTTTCACACATTCCACATGTGTTCACACATTCCGTGCCTGTGTGTGATCACACATCCCGTGCGCTTGTTCACACATTTTGCGCACCTGTGTGTTCACATATTCAGTGTGTGTTCATATAGTCTACGTGCGTGTATGTGTGAGATCACACATTCTGCATGCGTGTGATCACACATTCCGCGTGTTTGTTCACACATTCCATGCGTGTGTTCATACATTCCGCATGTGTGTGTCGTGTGTGTTCACACATTCTGCGTGTGTGCGTATTCACACATTCTGCAGGTGTGTGTTTACACATTCTGCATGTATGTGTGTGTGTTCACATATTCTGTGCGTGTTCACACTTTCCACCTGCGTCTGTGCATGTGTGTTCACCTGTTCCGCATGTGTGTACAGGTTCACTAAGTCTGCGTGTGCGTGTTCACATATTCCGCATGTGTGTGTGTTCACACATTCCCGTGTGTGTGACTCTGTGTGTGTTCACACATTCTGTGTGTGTGTGTGTTCACATATCCTGCATGTGTGTGTTCGCACATTCTGCGTGTCTGTGTTCACATATTCTGCGTGTGGGCATGTTCACACATTCTGCGGGTGTATGTTCACTCATTCTGTGTATGTGTGTGTTCACACATTCTGAGTGTTTGTGTGCGTAAGTGTTCACACATTCTGTGTGTGTGCATGTGTGTCTGTGTGTGTGTGTCACACATTCCGTGCATGTGTTTGTGTGTTCACAAATTCTTCATGAGTGTGTATTCACAAATACTGCGCATGTGTTCACATTCTACGTGTGTGTGTTTGTTCGCTCATTCTTCGTGTGTGCATGATCACACATGCAGCGTTTGAATGTGTATTCATACATTCTGTGTGTGTGTTCACACATTCTGCATGAAAGTGTTCACATATTCAGCGTGTGTGTGCGTTCACACATTCTGTGTGCGTGCGTGTGTGTGTCTGTGTGTGTGTCACATATTCCGCGCATGTGTTTGTGTGTCTTCACAAATTCTTCATGAGTGTGTATTCACAAATACTGCGTGTGTTCACACATTCTGCATGAGTGTTCACACATTCTAAGTGTGTGTGTGTTCATACATTCTGTGTGTGTGCGTGTGTGAGTGTGTCTGTGTGTGTCACACATTCCGCGCATGTTTTTGTGTGTTCACAAATTCTTCGTGAGTGTGTATTCACAAATACTGCATGTGTGTTCACATTCTACGTGTGTGTGTTTGTTCACTCATTTTTCGTGTGTGCGTGTTCATACATGCAGCGTATGAATGTGTATTCATACATTCTGTGTGTGTTCACACATTCTGCATGTGTGTGTTCACATATTCTGCGTGTGTGCATGTTCACATATTCTGCGTGTTTGCATGTTCACACATTCTGCGGGTGTATGTTCACTCATTCTGTGTATGTGTGTGTTCACACATTCTGAGTGTTTGTGTGCTTAAGTGTTCACACATTCTGTGTGTGCGTGTGTGTGTGTGTGTGTCACACATTCCGTGCATGTGTTTGTGTGTATTCACAAATTCTTCGTGAGTGTGTATTCACAAATACTGCAGGTGTGTTCACATTCTATGTATGTGTGTTTGTTTGCTCATTCTTCATGTGTGTGTGATCACGCATTTTGCGTGTGCGTGTCTGTTCACACATTCTGCATGTGTGTGGGTGTTCACACATTCTTCGTGCGTGCATGTTCACACATTCTGCGTGTGCGTGTTCACACATTCTGCATGTGTGTGTGTGTGTTCACTCATTCTGTGTGGGTGTGTCTATGTTCACACATTCTGCGTGTGCGTCTGTGTTCACACATTCTGCGTGTGCGTCTATATTCACACATTCTGCATGTGTGTTTTCTCACATTCTCTGTGTGCGTCTGTGTTCACACATTCTGCGTGTGCGTCTGTGTGCACACATTCTGCATGTGCATATTCACACATTCTGCGTGTGCATATTCACACATTCTGCGTGTGCGTCTGTGTTCACACATTCTGCGTGTGCATATTCACACATTCTGCATATGTGTGTTCACACATTCTGCGTGTGTGTTCACACATTCTGCGTGTGTGTATTCACACATTCTGCGTGTGTGTGTTCACACAATCTGCGTGTCTGTGTTCACAGATTCTGCATGTGTGTGTTCACAAATACTGTGCGTGTGTATATTCACACATTCTGCTTGTGTGGTCACACATTCTGCGTGTGAGTTCACACATTCTGCGTGTGTGTTCACATATTCTGTGTGTGTGTTGAAATATTCTGCACGTATGTGTGTGTTCAGACATTCTGCATGGTGTGTGTTCAGACATTCTGCGTGTGTGTCTGTTCACACATTCTGCGTGTGAGTCTGTTCACACATTCTGCGTATGTGTCTGTTCACACATTCTGCATATGTGTCCATTCACACATTCTGCTTGTGTGTTCGGACATTCTGCGTGCGTGTTTTCACACATTCTGCATGTGTGTGTTCACACATTCTGCCTATGTGTGTGTGTATACACATTCTGCCTATGTGTGTGTGTGTTCACACATTCTGCATGTGCGTTCATACATTCTGTGTGTGTGTGTGTTCACACATTCTGCGTGTGTGTGTCTGTGTGTGTGTGTGTGTTTGTGCACACATTCTGCCTGTGTGTGTTCACACATTCTGCATGTGTCTGTTCACACCTTCTGCCTGAGTCTGTGTGTGTCTGTTCCCACATCCTGCATGTGTGCGTGTGTTTGTGCACACATTCTGTGTGTCTTCACACATTCTGTGTGTGTGTGTGTGTCTGTGTGTGTGTGCGTGAGCACACATTCTGCCTATGTGTGTGCCTTCACACATTCTGCATTTGTGTGTGTGCATTCACACAATCTGCATGTGTGTGTGCCAATGTGTGTGTCCACACATTCTGCTTGTATGTGTGTATGCATGTGTTTTCATACGTTCTGTGCATGTGATTGTTTCTGTGTTCACACATTCTGCGTGTGTGTGTCTGTTCACACATTCTGCATGTGCGTTCATACATTCTGTGTGTGTGTGTGTTCACACATTCTGCGTGTGTGTGTCTGTGTGTGTGTGTGTGTTTGTGCACACATTCTGCCTGTGTGTGTTCACACATTCTGCATGTGTCTGTTCACACCTTCTGCCTGAGTCTGTGTGTGTCTGTTCCCACATCCTGCATGTGTGCGTGTGTTTGTGCACACATTCTGTGTGTCTTCACACATTCTGTGTGTGTGTGTGTGTCTGTGTGTGTGTGCGTGAGCACACATTCTGCCTATGTGTGTGCCTTCACACATTCTGCATTTGTGTGTGTGCATTCACACAATCTGCATGTGTGTGTGCCAATGTGTGTGTCCACACATTCTGCTTGTATGTGTGTATGCATGTGTTTTCATACGTTCTGTGCATGTGATTGTTTCTGTGTTCACACATTCTGCGTGTGTGTGTCTGTTCACACATTCTGCATGCGTGCATGTGGGTGTTCACACATTCTGCATGTATGCGTGTGGGTGTGTGTTCACTCATTCTGTGTGGGTGTGTCTATGTTCACACATTCTGCGTCTGTGTTGACACATTCTGCGTGTGCGTCTGTGTTGACACATTCTGCATGTGTGTTTTCTCACATTCTGCGTGTGCGTCTGTGTTCACACATTCTGCGTGTGCGTCTGTGTGCACACGGTCTGCGTGTGCATATTCACACATTCTGCGTGTGCGTCTGTGTTCACACATTCTGCGTGTGCATATTCACACATTCTGCGTGCGTGTGGACACACATTCGGCGTGTGAGTTCACACATTCTGCATGTGTTCACATATTCTGTGTGTGTGTTGAAATATTCTGCACGTATGTGTGTGTTCAGACATTCTGCATGGTGTGTGTTCAGACATTCTGAGTGTGTGTCTGTTCACACATTCTGCGTGTGAGTCTGTTCACACATTCTGCATGTGTGCGTTCACACATTCTGCAGGTGTGCGTGTGTGTGTGTGTTCACTCAGTCTGTGTGGATGTGTCTATGTTCACACATTCTGCCTATGTGTGTGTGCATTCACACAATCTGCATGTGTGTGTGCCAATGTGTGTGTCCACACATTCTGCTTGTATGTGTGTATGCATGTGTTTTCATACGTTCTGTGCATGTGATTGTTTCTGTGTTCACACATTCTGCGTGTGTGTGTCTGTTCACACATTCTGCATGTATGTGGGTGTTCACACATTCTTCGTGTGTGTCTGTTCACACATTCTGCATGTGTGCATGTGGGTGTTCACACATTCTGCATGTATGCGTGTGTGTGTGTGTTCACTCAGTCTGTGTGGATGTGTCTATGTTCACACATTCTGCGTGTGCGTCTGTGTTCACATATTCTGCGTGTGTGTGTGTGTTCACTCATTCTGTGTGGGTGTGTCTATGTTCACACATTCTGCGTGTGCGTCTGTGTTGACACATTCTGCGTGTGCGTTTGTATTCACACATTCTGCATTTGTGTGTGTGCATTCACACAATCTGCATGTGTGTGTGCCAATGTGTGTATCCACACATTTTACTTGAATGTGTGTATGCATGTGTTTTCATACGTTCTGTGCATGTGATTGTTTCTGTGTTCACACATTCTGCGTGTGTGTGTCTGTTCACACATTCTGCATGTGTGTGGGTATTCACACATTCTTCGTGTGTGCATGTTCACACATTCTGCGTGTGCGTGTGTTCAAACATTTTGTGTGTGTGTGTGTGTTCACTCATTCTTCGTGGGTGTTCACACATTCAGCATCTGTGTGTGTTCGCACATTCTGCGTGTGTGTCTGTTCACACATTCTGCGTGTGTGTGTGTGTTCACTCATTCTGTGTGGGTGTGTCTGTGTTCACACATTCTGCGTGTGCGTCTGTGTTGACACATTCTGCGTGTGCGTTTGTATTCACACATTCTGCATGTGTGTTTTCTCACATTCTGCGTGTGCATCTGTGTTCACACATTCTGCGTGTGCGTCTGTGTGCACACAGTCTGCGTGTTCATATTCACACATTCTGCGTGTGCGTCTGTGTTCACACATTCTGCGTGTGCATATTCACACATTCTGCGTGGGCGTCTGTGTTCACACATTCTGCGTGTGCATATTCACACATTCTGCATGTGTGTGTTCAGACATTCAGCGTTTGTGTCTGTTCACACATTCTGCGTGAGTCTGTTCACACATTCTGCATGTGTACTTTCACACATTCTGCATGTGTGCGCGTGTGTGTGTGTTCACTCAGTCTGTGTGGATGTATCTACGTTCACACATTCTGCATTTGTGTGTGTGCATTCACACAATCTGCATGTGTGTGTGCCAATGTGTGTGTCCACACATTCTGCTTGTATGTGTGTATGCATGTGTTTTCATACGTTCTGTGCATGTGATTGTTTCTGTGTTCACACAATCTGTGTGTCTGTGTTCACACATTCTGCGTGTGTGTTCACACATGCTGCGTGTGTGTGTTCACACATGCTGCGTGTGTGTGTTCACACATTCTGTGTGTGGGTGTGTTCACACAATATGCGTGTGTGTGTTCACACATTCTGCGTGTGTGTCTGTTCACACAATCTGCGTGTGTGTGTGTTCACAAAATCTGCGTGTGTGTGTGCGTTCTCACATTCTGCGTGAGTGTGCGTTCACACATTCTGCGTGTGTGTTCTCACATTTGGCGTGTGTGTTCTCACATTCTGCGTGTGTGTGTTCACACATTCTGCGTGTGTTCACACATTCTGTGTGTGTGTGTGTTCACAGATTCTGCGTGTGTGTGTGTTCTCACATTCTGTTTGTGTGTGTTCTCACATTGTGCGTGTGTGCGTTCACACATTCTGCGTGTGTGTGTGTTCACACATTCTGCGTGTGTGTGCGTTCTCACATTCTGCGTGAGTGTGCGTTCACACATTCTGCGTGTGTGTTCTCACATTTGGCGTGTGTGTTCTCACATACTGCGTGTGTGTGTTCACACATTCTGCGTGTGTTCACACATTCTGTGTGTGTGTGTGTTCACAGATTCTGCGTGTGTGTGTGTTCTCACATTCTGTTTGTGTGTGTTCTCACATTGTGCGTGTGTGCGTTCACACATTCTGTGTGTGTGTGTTCACACATTCTGCGAGTGTGTGTGTTCACACAATCTGCTTGTGTGTGTGTTCACACATTCTACTTGTGTGTGTTCACACATTCTGTATTTGTTTGTGTGTTCACACATTCTGCCTGTGTTCTCACATTCTGCGTGTGTGTGTTCACACATTCTGCGTGTGTCTGTGTGTTCACATATTCTGCGTGTATCTGTGTGTGTTCTCACATTCTGCATGTGTGTGTGATCTCACATTCTCCGTGTGTTCACACATTCTGCGTGTGTGTGTGTTCTCACATTCTGCGTGTGTGTGTTCTCACATTCTGTTGGTGTGTGTGTTCTCACATTGTGCGTGTGTGTGTTCACACATTCTGCGTGAGTGTGTGTTCACACATTCTGCGTGTGTGTGTTCACACATTCTGCGTGTGTGTGTTCACACATTCTGCGTGTGTGTGTTCACACAATCTGCTTGTGTGCGCGTTCACACATTCTACTTGTGTGTGTTCACACATTCTGCGCGTGTGTGTTCACACATTCTGCGTGTGTGTGTTCACACATTCTGCGTGTGTGTGTGTTCACACATTCTGCGTGTGTTTGTTCACACAATCTGCTTGTGTGCGCGTTCACACATTCTACTTGTGTGTGTTCACACATTCTGCGTGTGTGTGTTCACACATTCTGCGTGTGTGTGTTCACACATTCTGCGTGTGTGTGTTCACACAATATGCATGTGTGTGTGCTCACACAATATGCGTGTGTGTTTGTTCACACATTCTGCGTGTGTGTGTTCTCACCTTCTGCGTGTGTGTGTGTTCTCACCTTCTGTGTGTGTGTGTGTTCTCACATTCTGCGTGTGTGTGTTCTCACATTCTGCGTGTGCGTGTTCACACATGCTGCGTGTGCGTGTGTTCACACATGCTGCGTGTGCGTGTGTTCACACATTCTGCGTGTGCATGTGTTCACACATTCTGCGTGTGTGTTCACACATTCTGCGTGTGTGTGTGTTCACACATTCTGCGTGTGTGTGTGTGTTCACACATTCTACTTGTGTGTGTGTTCACACATTCTGCGTGTGTGTGTGTTCACACATACTGCGTGTGTGTGTTCACATTCTGCGTGTGTGTGTTCACACATTCTGCGTGTGTGTGTTCACACATTCTGCGTGTGTGTGTTCACACATTCTGCGTGTGTGTGCTCACACATTCTGCGTTTATGTGTGTTCACACTTTCTGCATTTGTGTGTGTGTGCACACATTCTGCAATTGTGTGTGTTCACACATTCTGCGTGTGTGTGTTCACACATTCTGCGTGTGTGTGTTCACACATGCTGCGTGTGTGTGTTCACACATTCTGCGTGTGGGTGTGTTCACACAATATGCGTGTGTGTGTTCACACAATCTGCGTGTGTGTCTGTTCACACAATCTGCGTGTGTGCGTGTTCACAAAATCTGCGTGTGTGTGTGCGTTCTCACATTCTGCGTGAGTGTGCGTTCACACATTCTGCGTGTGTGTTCTCACATTTGGCGTGTGTGTTCTCACATTCTGCGTGTGTGTGTTCTCACATACTGCGTGTGTGTTCACACATTCTGCGTGTGTTCACACATTCTGTGTGTGTGTGTGTGTTCACAGATTCTGCATGTGTGTGTGTTCTCACATTCTGTTTGTGTGTGTTCACACATTCTGTATTTGTTTGTGTGTTCACACATTCTGCGTGTGTGTGTTCACACATTCTGCGTGTGTCTGTGTGTTCACACATTCTGCGTGTATCTGTGTGTGTTCTCACATTCTGCATGTGTGTGTGATCTCACATTCTGCGTGTGTTCACACATTCTGCGTGTGTGTGTGTTCTCACATTCTGCATGTGTGTGTGTTCACACAATATGCGTGTGTGTGTGTTCACACAATATGCGTGTGTGTGTTCTCACCTTCTGCGTGTGTGTGTGTTCTCACCTTCTGTTTCTTTGTGTGTTCTCACATTGTGCGTGTGTGTGTTCACACATTCTGCATGTGTGTGTGTTCACACACTCTGCGTGTGTGTGTGTTCACACATTCTGCGTGTGTGTGTGTTCACACATTCTGCGTGTGTGTGTGTTCACACATTCTGCGTGTGTGTGTGTTCCCACATTCTGCGTGTGTTTGTGTTCACACATTCTGCGTGTTTGTGTTCACACATTCTGCATGTGTGTGTGTTCACACATTCTGCGTGTGTGTGTTCACACATTCTGCGTGTCTGTGTTCACACATTCTGCGTGTGTGTTCACACATTCTACGTGTGTGTGTGTTCACACATTCTACGTGTGTGTGTTCACACATTCTGCGTGTGTGTTCACACATTCTGCGTGTGTGTGTTCGCACATTCTGCGTGTGTGTGTTCACACATTCTGCGTGTGTGTGTGTTCACACATTCTGCGTGTGTTGGTTCACACATTCTGCGTGTGTGTGTGTTCACACATTCTGCGTGTGTGTGTTCACACATTCTGTGTGTGTGTGTTAACACATTTTGCGTGTGTGTGTGTTCACACATTCTGCGTGTGTGTGTGATCACACATCCTGCGTGTGTGTGTTCACACATTCTGCGTGTGTGTGTTCACACATTCTGTGTGTGTGTGTTCACACATTCTGCCTATGTGTGTTCACACATTCTGCGTGTGTGTGTGTTCTCACATTCTGTTTGTGCGTGTGTTCTCACATTGTGCGTGTGTGTGTGTTCACACATTCTGCGTGTGTGTGTGTTCACACATTCTGCGTGTGTGTGTTCACACATTCTGTGTGTGTGTGTTCACACATTCTGCCTATGTGTGTTCACACATTCTGCGTGTGTGTGTGTTCACACATTCTGCGTGTGTGTGTGTTCACACATTCTGCTTGTGTGTGTTCACACATTCTGCGTGTGCGTGTTCACACATTCTGCGTGTGTGTGTTCACACTATATGCGTGTGTGTCTGTTCACACAATATGCGTGTGTGTTTGTTCACACATTCTGCGTGTGTGTGTTGTCACCTTCTGCGTGTGTGTGTGTTCTCACCTTCTGCGTGTGTGCGTGTTCTCACATTCTGCGTGTGTGCGTGTTCTCACATTCTGCGTGTGTGTGTGCTCATATTCTGCGTGTGTTCACACATTCTGCATGTGTGTGTGTTCACACAATATGCGTGTGTGTGTGTTCACACATTCTACGTGTGTGTGTGTTCACACATTCTGCATGTGTGTGTTTGTTCACACATTCTGCAATTGTGTGTGTGTTCACACATTCTGCGTGTGTGTTCTCACATTCTGCAATTGTGTGTGTGTTCTCACATTCTGCGTGTGTGTGTGTTCTCACATTCTGCGTGTGTGTTCTCACATTCTTAGTGTGTGTTCACACATTCTGCGTGTGTGTTCACACATTCTGTGTGTGTGTGTTCACACATTCTGCGTGTGTGTTTACACATTCTGCGTGTGTGTGTTCACACATTCTGCATGTGTGTGTTCACACATTCTGCGTGTGTGTGTGTTCACACATTCTGCGTGTGTGTGTTCACACATTCTGCGTGTGTGTTCACACATGCTGCGTGTGTGTGTTCACACATGCTGCGTGTGTGTGTTCACACATGCTGCGTGTGTGTGTTCACACATTCTGCGTGTGTGTGTTCACACATTCTGCGTGTGGGTGTGTTCACACAATATGTGTGTGTGTGTTCACACAATCTGCGTGTGTGTCTGTTCACACAATCTGCGTGTGTGTGTGTTCACAAAATCTGCGTGTGTGTGTGCGTTCTCACATTCTGCGTGAGTGTGCGTTCACACATTCTGCGTGTGTGTGTTCTCACATTCTGCGTGTGTGTGTTCTCACATACTGCGTGTGTGTGTTCACACATTCTGCGTGTGTTCACACATTCTGTGTGTGTGTGTGTTCACAGATTCTGCGTGTGTGTGTGTTCTCACATTCTGTTTGTGTGTGTTCACACATTCTGTATTTGTTTGTGTGTTCACACATTCTGCCTGTGTTCTCACATTCTGCGTGTGTGTGTGTTCTCACATTTGGCATGTGTGTTCTCACATTCTGCGTGTGTGTGTTCTCACATACTGCGTGTGTGTGTTCACACATTCTGCCTGTGTTCTCACATTCTGCGTGTGTGTGTTCACACATTCTGCGTGTGTCTGTGTGTTCACACATTCTGCGTGTATCTGTGTGTGTTCTCACATTCTGCATGTGTGTGTGATCTCACATTCTGCGTGTGTTCACACATTCTGCGTGTGTGTGTGTTCTCACATTCTGCGTGTGTGTGTTCTCACATTCTGTTGGTGTGTGTGTTCTCACATTGTGCGTGTGTGTGTTCACACATTCTGCGTGTGTGTGTGTTCACACATTCTGCGTGTGTGTGTTCACACATTCTGCGTGTGTGTATTCACACATTCTGCGTGTGTGTGTGTTCACACATTCTGCGTGTGTGTGTTCACACAATCTGCTTGTGTGCGCGTTCACACATTCTACTTGTGTGTGTTCACACATTCTGCGCGTGTGTGTTCACACATTCTGCGTGTGTGTGTTCACACATTCTGCGTGTGTGTGTGTTCACACATTCTGCGTGTGTTTGTTCACACAATCTGCTTGTGTGCGCGTTCACACATTCTACTTGTGTGTGTTCACACATTCTGCGTGTGTGTGTTCACACATTCTGCGTGTGTGTGTTCACACAATATGCATGTGTGTGTGCTCACACAATATGCGTGTGTGTTTGTTCACACATTCTGCGTGTGTGTGTTCTCACCTTCTGCGTGTGTGTGTGTTCTCACCTTCTGCGTGTGTGTGTGTTCTCACATTCTGCGTGTGTGTGTTCTCACATTCTGCGTGTGCGTGTTCACACATGCTGCGTGTGCATGTGTTCACACATGCTGCGTGTGCGTGTGTTCACACATGCTGCGTGTGCGTGTGTTCACACATTCTGTGTGTGCATGTGTTCACACATTCTGCGTGTGTGTGTTCACACATTCTGCGTGTGTGTGTGTTCACACATTCTGCGTGTGTGTGTGTGTTCACACATTCTACTTGTGTGTGTGTTCACAAATTCTGCGTGTGTGTGTGTTCACACATTCTACTTGTGTGTGTGTTCACACATTCTGCGTGTGTGTGTGTTCACACATACTGCGTGTGTGTGTGTTCACACATTCTGCGTGTGTGTTCACACATTCTGCGTGTGTGTGTTCACACATTCTGCGTGTGTGTGCTCACACATTCTGCGTTTATGTGTGTTCACACTTTCTGCATTTGTGTGTGTGTGCACACATTCTGCAATTGTGTGTGTTCACACATTCTGCGTGTGTGTGTTCACACATTCTGCGTGTGTGGGGTTCACACATTGTGCATGTATGTGCGTGTGTTCACACTTTCTGCGTGTGCGTGTGTTCACACGTTCTGCGTGCGTGTGTTTACACGTTCTGCGTTTGCGTGTTCACAATGCTGCGTGTGCGTGTTCACACATACTGCGTGTGCGTGTTCACACATGCTGCGTGTGCGTGTGTTCACACATGCTGCATGTGCGTGTGTTCACACATGCTGCGGCTGCGTGTGTTCACACATTCTGCGTGTGCGTGTGTTCACACAATCTGGCGTGTGTGTGTTCACACATTCTGCGTGTGCGTGTGTTCTCACATTCTGCGTGTGCATGTTCTCACCTTCTGCGTGTGCGTGTGCTCTCACCTTCTGCGTGTGTGTGTTCTCACATTCTGCGTGTGTGTGTGTTATCACATTCTGTTTGTGTGTGTGTTCTCACATTGTGCGTGTGTGTGTGTTCACACATTCTGCGTGTGTGTGTGTTCACACATTCTGCATGTGTGTGTTCACACATTCTGCGTGTGTGTGTGTTCACACATTCTGCGAGTGTATGTGTGTTCACACATTCTGCGTGTGTGTGTGTGTTCACACATTCTGCATTTGTTTGTGTGTTCACACATTCTGCCTGTGTTCTCACATTCTGCGTGTGTGTGTTCACACATTCTGCGTGTGTGTGTGTTCACACATTCTGCGTGTGTGTGTGTGTTCACACATTCTGCGTGTATCTGTGTGTTCACACATTCTGCGTGTGTCTGTGTGTTCACACATTCTGCGTGTGTCTGTGTGTTCACACATTCTGCGTGTGTCTGTGGTCTCACATTTTGCATGTGTGTGTTCTCACATTCTGCGTGTGTGTGTGGTCTCACATTCTGCGTGTGTGTGTGTTCTCACATTCTGTTTGTGTGTGTGTTCTCACATTGTACGTGTGTGTGTGTTCACACATTCTGCGTGTGTGAGTTCACACATTATGCGTGTGTGTTCACACATTCTGCGTGTGTTTGTTCACACATTCTGCGTGTGTGTGTGTTCACACATTCTGCGCGTGTGTGTACACACATTCTACTTGTGTGTGTGTTCACACATGCTGCGTGTGTGTGTGTTCACACATTCGGCGTGTGTGTGTTCACACATTCTGCGTGTGTGTTCACACATGCTGCGTGTGTGTGTTCACACATGCTGCGTGTGTGTGTTCACACATTCTGCGTGTGGGTGTGTTCACACAATATGCGTGTGTGTGTTCACACATTCTGCGTGTGTGTCTGTTCACACAATCTGCGTGTGTGTGTGTTCACAAAATCTGTGTGTGTGTGTGCGTTCTCACATTCTGCGTGAGTGTGCGTTCACACATTCTGCGTGTGTGTTCTCACATTTGGCGTGTGTGTTCTCACATTCTGCGTGTGTGTGTTCACACATTCTGCGTGTGTTCACACATTCTGTGTGTGTGTGTGTTCACAGATTCTGCGTGTGTGTGTGTTCTCACATTCTGTTTGTGTGTGTTCTCACATTGTGCGTGTGTGCGTTCACACATTCTGCGTGTGTGTGTGTTCACACATTCTGCGTGTGTGTGCGTTCTCACATTCTGCGTGAGTGTGCGTTCACACATTCTGCGTGTGTGTTCTCACATTTGGCGTGTGTGTTCTCACATACTGCGTGTGTGTGTTCACACATTCTGCGTGTGTTCACACATTCTGTGTGTGTGTGTGTTCACAGATTCTGCGTGTGTGTGTGTTCTCACATTCTGTTTGTGTGTGTGTTCTCACATTGTGCGTGTGTGCGTTCACACATTCTGTGTGTGTGTGTTCACACATTCTGCGAGTGTGTGTGTTCACACAATCTGCTTGTGTGTGTGTTCACACATTCTACTTGTGTGTGTTCACACATTCTGTATTTGTTTGTGTGTTCACACATTCTGCCTGTGTTCTCACATTCTGCGTGTGTGTGTTCACACATTCTGCGTGTGTCTGTGTGTTCACATATTCTGCGTGTATCTGTGTGTGTTCTCACATTCTGCATGTGTGTGTGATCTCACATTCTCCGTGTGTTCACACATTCTGCGTGTGTGTGTGTTCTCACATTCTGCGTGTGTGTGTTCTCACATTCTGTTGGTGTGTGTGTTCTCACATTGTGCGTGTGTGTGTTCACACATTCTGCGTGAGTGTGTGTTCACACATTCTGCGTGTGTGTGTTCACACATTCTGCGTGTGTGTGTTCACACATTCTGCGTGTGTGTGTTCACACAATCTGCTTGTGTGCGCGTTCACACATTCTACTTGTGTGTGTTCACACATTCTGCGCGTGTGTGTTCACACATTCTGCGTGTGTGTGTTCACACATTCTGCGTGTGTGTGTGTTCACACATTCTGCGTGTGTTTGTTCACACAATCTGCTTGTGTGCGCGTTCACACATTCTACTTGTGTGTGTTCACACATTCTGCGTGTGTGTGTTCACACATTCTGCGTGTGTGTGTTCACACATTCTGCGTGTGTGTGTTCACACAATATGCATGTGTGTGTGCTCACACAATATGCGTGTGTGTTTGTTCACACATTCTGCGTGTGTGTGTTCTCACCTTCTGCGTGTGTGTGTGTTCTCACCTTCTGTGTGTGTGTGTGTTCTCACATTCTGCGTGTGTGTGTTCTCACATTCTGCGTGTGCGTGTTCACACATGCTGCGTGTGCGTGTGTTCACACATGCTGCGTGTGCGTGTGTTCACACATGCTGCGTGTGCGTGTGTTCACACATTCTGCGTGTGCATGTGTTCACACATTCTGCGTGTGTGTTCACACATTCTGCGTGTGTGTGTGTTCACACATTCTGCGTGTGTGTGTGTGTTCACACATTCTACTTGTGTGTGTGTTCACACATTCTGCGTGTGTGTGTGTTCACACATACTGCGTGTGTGTGTTCACATTCTGCGTGTGTGTGTTCACACATTCTGCGTGTGTGTGTTCACACATTCTGCGTGTGTGTGTTCACACATTCTGCGTGTGTGTGCTCACACATTCTGCGTTTATGTGTGTTCACACTTTCTGCATTTGTGTGTGTGTGCACACATTCTGCAATTGTGTGTGTTCACACATTCTGCGTGTGTGTGTTCACACATTCTGCGTGTGTGTGTTCACACATGCTGCGTGTGTGTGTTCACACATTCTGCGTGTGGGTGTGTTCACACAATATGCGTGTGTGTGTTCACACAATCTGCGTGTGTGTCTGTTCACACAATCTGCGTGTGTGCGTGTTCACAAAATCTGCGTGTGTGTGTGCGTTCTCACATTCTGCGTGAGTGTGCGTTCACACATTCTGCGTGTGTGTTCTCACATTTGGCGTGTGTGTTCTCACATTCTGCGTGTGTGTGTTCTCACATACTGCGTGTGTGTTCACACATTCTGCGTGTGTTCACACATTCTGTGTGTGTGTGTGTGTTCACAGATTCTGCATGTGTGTGTGTTCTCACATTCTGCGTGTGTGTGTTCACACATTCTGCGTGTGTCTGTGTGTTCACACATTCTGCGTGTATCTGTGTGTGTTCTCACATTCTGCATGTGTGTGTGATCTCACATTCTGCGTGTGTTCACACATTCTGCGTGTGTGTGTGTTCTCACATTCTGCGTGTGTGTGTTCTCACATTCTGTTGGTGTGTGTGTTCTCACATTGTGCGTGTGTGTGTTCACACATTCTGCGTGTGTGTGTGTTCACACATTCTGCGTGTGTGTATTCACACATTCTGCGTGTGTGTGTGTTCACACATTCTGCGTGTGTGTGTTCACACAATCTGCTTGTGTGCGCGTTCACACATTCTACTTGTGTGTGTTCACACATTCTGCGCGTGTGTGTTCACACATTCTGCGTGTGTGTGTTCACACATTCTGCGAGTGTGTGTGTTCACACATTCTGCGTGTGTTTGTTCACACAATCTGCTTGTGTGCGCGTTCACACATTCTACTTGTGTGTGTTCACACATTCTGCGTGTGTGTGTTCACACATTCTGCGTGTGTGTGTTCACACAATATGCATGTGTGTGTGCTCACACAATATGCGTGTGTGTTTGTTCACACATTCTGCGTGTGTGTGTTCTCACCTTCTGCGTGTGTGTGTGTTCTCACCTTCTGCGTGTGTGTGTGTTCTCACATTCTGCGTGTGTGTGTTCTCACATTCTGCGTGTGCGTGTTCACACATGCTGCGTGTGCGTGTGTTCACACATGCTGCGTGTGCGTGTGTTCACACATTCTGCGTGTGCATGTGTTCACACATTCTGCGTGTGTGTTCACACATTCTGCGTGTGTGTGTGTTCACACATTCTGCGTGTGTGTGTGTTCTCACATTCTGCGTGTGTGTGTTCTCACATTCTGTTGGTGTGTGTGTTCTCACATTGTGCGTGTGTGTGTTCACACATTCTGCGTGTGTGTGTGTTCACACATTCTGCGTGTGTGTGTGTGTGTTCACACATTCTACTTGTGTGTGTGTTCACAAATTCTGCGTGTGTGTGTGTTCACACATTCTACTTGTGTGTGTGTTCACACATTCTGCGTGTGTGTGTGTTCACACATACTGCGTGTGTGTGTTCACACATTCTGCGTGTGTGTGTTCACACATCCTGCGTGTGTGTGTTCACACATTCTGCGTGTGTGTGCTCACACATTCTGCGTTTATGTGTGTTCACACTTTCTGCATTTGTGTGTGTGTGCACACATTCTGCAATTGTGTGTGTTCACACATTCTGCGTGTGTGTGTTCACACATTCTGCGTGTGTGGGGTTCACACATTGTGCATGTATGTGCGTGTGTTCACACTTTCTGCGTGTGCGTGTGTTCACACGTTCTGCGTGCGTGTGTTTACACGTTCTGCGTTTGCGTGTTCACAATGCTGCGTGTGCGTGTTCACACATACTGCGTGTGCGTGTTCACACATGCTGCGTGTGCGTGTGTTCACACATGCTGCATGTGCGTGTGTTCACACATGCTGCGGCTGCGTGTGTTCACACATTCTGCGTGTGCGTGTGTTCACACAATCTGGCGTGTGTGTGTTCACACATTCTGCGTGTGCGTGTGTTCTCACATTCTGCGTGTGCATGTTCTCACCTTCTGCGTGTGCGTGTGCTCTCACCTTCTGCGTGTGTGTGTTCTCACATTCTGCGTGTGTGTGTGTTATCACATTCTGTTTGTGTGTGTGTTCTCACATTGTGCGTGTGTGTGTGTTCACACATTCTGCATGTGTGTGTTCACACATTCTGCGTGTGTGTGTGTTCACACATTCTGCGAGTGTATGTGTGTTCACACATTCTGCGTGTGTGTGTGTGTTCACACATTCTGCATTTGTTTGTGTGTTCACACATTTTGCCTGTGTTCTCACATTCTGCGTGTGTGTGTTCACACATTCTGCGTGTGTGTGTGTGTTCACACATTCTGCGTGTGTGTGTGTGTTCACACATTCTGCGTGTATCTGTGTGTTCACACATTCTGCGTGTGTCTGTGTGTTCACACATTCTGCGTGTGTCTGTGTGTTCACACATTCTGCGTGTGTCTGTGGTCTCACATTTTGCATGTGTGTGTGTTCTCACATTCTGCGTGTGTGTGTGTTCTCACATTCTGCGTGTTTGTGTGTTCTCACATTCTGTTTGTGTGTGTGTTCTCACATTGTACGTGTGTGTGTGTTCACACATTCTGCGTGTGTGTGTGTTCACACATTCTGCGTGTGTGAGTTCACACATTATGCGTGTGTGTTCACACATTCTGCGTGTGTCTGTTCACGCATTCTGCGTGTGTGTGTGTTCACACATTCTGCGCGTGTGTGTACACACATTCTACTTGTGTGTGTGTTCACACATTCTGCGTGTGTGTGTGTTCACACATTCTGCGTGTGTGTGTGTTCACACATTCTGCGTGTGTGTTCACACAATATGCGTGTGTGTGTGTTCACACATTCTGCGTGTCTGTGTGTTTTCAACTTCTGCGTCTGTGTGTGTTCTCACATTCTGCGTGTGTGTGTGTTCACACATTCTGCGTGTGTGTGTTCTCACATTCTGCGTGTGTGTGTTCACACATTCTGCGTGTGTTCACACATTCTGCCCGTGTGTGTCCACACATTCTGCGTGTGTGTGTGTTCACACATCCTGCGTGTGTGTGTTCACACATTCTGCGTGTGTGTGTTCACACATTCTGCGTGTGTGTGTTCACACATTCTGCGTGTGTTCACACATTCTGCGTGTGTGTGTTCACACATTCTGCGTGTGTGTGTTCACACAATCTGCTTGTGTGTGCGTTCACACATTCTACTTGTGTGTGTTCACACATTCTGCGTGTGTGTTCACACATTCTGCGTGTGTGTTCACACAATATGCATGTGTGTGTGCTCACACAATATGCGTGTGTGTTTGTTCACACATTCTGCGTGTGTGTGTGTTCTCACCTTCTGCGTGTGTGTGTTCTCACCTTCTGCGTGTGTGTGTGTTCTCACATTCTGCGTGTGTGTGTTCTCACATTCTGCGTGTGTGTTCTCACATTCTGCGTGTGCGTGTTCACACATGCTGCGTGTGCGTGTGTTCACACATGCTGCGTGTGCGTGTGTTCACACATGCTGCGTGTGCGTGTGTTCATACATTCTGCGTGTGCATGTGTTCACACATTCTGCGTGTGTGTTCACACATTCTGCGTGTGTGTGTGTTCACACATTCTGCGTGTGTGTGTGTGTGTTCACACATTCTACTTGTGTGTGTGTTCACAAATTCTGCGTGTGTGTGTGTTCACACATTCTACTTGTGTGTGTGTTCACACATTCTGCGTGTGTGTGTGTTCACACATACTGCGTGTGTGTGTGTTCACACATTCTGCGTGTGTGTGTTCACACATTCTGCGTCTGTGTGTGTTCACACATTCTGCGTGTGTGTGCTCACACATTCTGCGTTTATGTGTGTTCACACTTTCTGCATTTGTGTGTGTGTGCACACATTCTGCAATTGTGTGTGTTCACACATTCTGCGTGTGTGGGGTTCACACATTGCGCATGTATGTGCGTGTGTTCACACAATCTGCGTGTGCGTGTTCACACGTTCTGCGTGCGTGTGTGTTCACACATTCTGCGTGTGTGTGAGTTCACACATTATGCGTGTGTGTTCACACATTCTGCGTGTGTTTGTTCACGCATTCTGCGTGTGTGTGTGTTCACACATTCTACTTGTGTGTGTGTTCACACATTCTGCGTGTGTGTGTGTTCACACATACTGCGTGTGTGTGTGTTCACACATTCTGCGTGTGTGTGTTCACACATTCTGCGTCTGTGTGTGTTCACACATTCTGCGTGTGTGTGCTCACACATTCTGCGTTTATGTGTGTTCACACTTTCTGCATTTGTGTGTGTGTGCACACATTCTGCATGTGTGTGTTCACACATTCTGCGTGTGTGTGTGTTCACACATTCTGCGAGTGTATGTGTGTTCACACATTCTGCGTGTGTGTGTGTGTTCACACATTCTGCATTTGTTTGTGTGTTCACACATTCTGCCTGTGTTCTCACATTCTGCGTGTGTGTGTTCACACATTCTGCGTGTGTGTGTGTGTTCACACATTCTGCGTGTGTGTGTGTGTTCACACATTCTGCGTGTATCTGTGTGTTCACACATTCTGCGTGTGTCTGTGTGTTCACACATTCTGCGTGTGTCTGTGTGTTCACACATTCTGCGTGTGTCTGTGGTCTCACATTTTGCATGTGTGTGTGTTCTCACATTCTGCGTGTGTGTGTGTTCTCACATTCTGCGTGTTTGTGTGTTCTCACATTCTGTTTGTGTGTGTGTTCTCACATTGTACGTGTGTGTGTGTTCACACATTCTGCGTGTGTGTGTGTTCACACATTCTGCGTGTGTGTGAGTTCACACATTATGCGTGTGTGTTCACACATTCTGCGTGTGTTTGTTCACGCATTCTGCGTGTGTGTGTGTTCACACATTCTGCGCGTGTGTGTACACACATTCTACTTGTGTGTGTGTTCACACATTCTGCGTGTGTGTGTGTTCACACATTCTGCGTGTGTGTGTGTTCACACATTCTGCGTGTGTGTTCACACAATATGCGTGTGTGTGTGTTCACACATTCTGCGTGTCTGTGTGTTTTCAACTTCTGCATCTGTGTGTGTTCTCACATTCTGCGTGTGTGTGTGTTCACACATTCTGCGTGTGTGTGTTCTCACATTCTGCGTGTGTGTGTTCACACATTCTGCGTGTGTTCACACATTCTGCCCGTGTGTGTCCACACATTCTGCGTGTGTGTGTGTTCACACATCCTGCGTGTGTGTGTTCACACATTCTGCGTGTGTGTGTTCACACATTCTGCGTGTGTGTGTTCACACATTCTGCGTGTGTTCACACATTCTGCGTGTGTGTGTTCACACATTCTGCGTGTGTGTGTTCACACAATCTGCTTGTGTGTGCGTTCACACATTCTACTTGTGTGTGTTCACACATTCTGCGTGTGTGTTCACACATTCTGCGTGTGTGTTCACACAATATGCATGTGTGTGTGCTCACACAATATGCGTGTGTGTTTGTTCACACATTCTGCGTGTGTGTGTGTTCTCACCTTCTGCGTGTGTGTGTTCTCACCTTCTGCGTGTGTGTGTGTTCTCACATTCTGCGTGTGTGTGTTCTGACATTCTGCGTGTGTGTTCTCACATTCTGCGTGTGCGTGTTCACACATGCTGCGTGTGCGTGTGTTCACACATGCTGCGTGTGCGTGTGTTCACACATGCTGCGTGTGCGTGTGTTCACACATTCTGCGTGTGCATGTGTTCACACATTCTGCGTGTGTGTTCACACATTCTGCGTGTGTGTGTGTTCACACATTCTGCGTGTGTGTGTGTGTGTTCACACATTCTACTTGTGTGTGTGTTCACAAATTCTGCGTGTGTGTGTGTTCACACATTCTACTTGTGTGTGTGTTCACACATTCTGCGTGTGTGTGTGTTCACACATACTGCGTGTGTGTGTGTTCACACATTCTGCGTGTGTGTGTTCACACATTCTGCGTCTGTGTGTGTTCACACATTCTGCGTGTGTGTGCTCACACATTCTGCGTTTATGTGTGTTCACACTTTCTGCATTTGTGTGTGTGTGCACACATTCTGCAATTGTGTGTGTTCACACATTCTGCGTGTGTGGGGTTCACACATTGCGCATGTATGTGCGTGTGTTCACACAATCTGCGTGTGCGTGTTCACACGTTCTGCGTGCGTGTGTTTACACGTTCTGCGTTTACGTGTTCACAATGCTGCGTGTGCGTGTTCACACATGCTGCGTGTGCGTGTTCACACATGCTGCGTGTGCGTGTGTTCACACATGCTGCATGTGCGTGTGTTCACACATGCTGCGGCTGCGTGTGTTCACACATTCTGCGTGTGCGTGTGTTCACACAATCTGGCATGTGTGTGTTCACACATTCTGCGTGTGCGTGTGTTCTCACATTCTGCGTGTGCATGTTCTCACCTTCTGCGTGTGCGTGTGCTCTCACCTTCTGCGTGTGTGTGTTCTCACATTCTGTTTGTGTGTGTGTTCTCACATTCTGCGTGTGTGTGTTCACACATTCTGCGTGTGTGTGTGTTCTCACATTCTGCGTGTGTGTGTGTTCACACATTCTGCGTGTGTGTGTGTTCACACATTCTACGTGTGTGTTCACACATTCTGCGTGTGTGTGTGTTCACACATTCTGCGTGTGTGTGTGTGTGTTCACACATTCTGCCTGTGTGTGTGTTCACACATTCTGCATTTGTTTGTGTCTTCACACATTCTGCCTGTGTTCTCACATTCTGCGCGTGTGTGTTCACACATTCTGCGTGTGTGTGTGTTCACACATTCTGCGTGTGTGTGTGTTCAGACATTCTGCGTGTATCTGTGTGTTCACACATTCTGCGTGTGTCTGTGTGTTCACACATTCTGCGTGTGTCTGTGGTCTCACATTCTGCATGTGTGTGTGTTCTCACATTCTGCGTGTGTGTGTGTTCTCACATTCTGCGTGTGTGTGTGTTCTCACATTCTGTCTGTGTGTGTGTTCTCACATTGTACGTGTGTGTGTGTTCACACATTCTGCGTGTGTGTGAGTTCACACATTATGCGTGTGTGTGTTCACACATTCTGCGTGTGCGTGTTCACACATTCTGCGCGTGTGTGTGTTCACACATTCTGCGCGTGTGTGTACACACATTCTACTTGTGTGTGTGTTCACACATTCTGCGTGTGTGTTCACACAATATGCATGTGTGTGTGTTCACACAATATGCGTGTGTGTGTGTTCACACATTCTGCGTGTCTGTGTGTTTTCAACTTCTGCGTCTGTGTGTGTTCTCACATTCTGCGTGTGTGTGTGTTCACACATTCTGCGTGTGTGTGTTCTCACATTCTGCGTGTGTCTGTTCACACATTCTGCGTGTGTTCACACATTCTGCCCGTGTGTGTCCACACATTCTGCGTGTGTGTGTGTTCACACATTCTGCATGTGTGTGTTCACACATTCTGCGTGTGTGTTCACACATTCTGCGTGTGTGTGTGTTCACACATTCTGCGTGTGTGTGTTCACACATTCTGCGTGTGTCTGTTCACACATTCTGCGTGTGTCTGTGTTCTCACATTCTGCGTGTGTGTGTTCACACATTCTGCGTGTGTGTTCACACCTTCTGCGTGTGTGTGTTCACACATTCTGCGTGTGTGTGTTCTCACATTCTGCGTCTGTGTGTTCTCACATTCTGCGTGTGTGTGTTCTCACATTCTGTTTGTGTGTGTGTTCTCACATTGTGGGTGTGTGTGTGTTCACACATTCTGCGTGTGTGTTCACACCTTCTGCGTGTGTGTGTGCACACATTCTGCGTGTGTGTTCACACATTCTGCGTGTGTGTGTTCACACATTCTGCGTGTGTGTGTTCACACATTCTGCGTGTGTGTGTTCACACATTCTGCGTGTGTGTATGTTCACACATTCTACTTGTGTGTGTGTTCACACATTCTGCGTGTGTGTGTTCACACAATATGCACGTGTGTGTGTTCACACAATATGCGTGTCTGTGTGTTCACACATTTTGCGTGTCTGTGTGTTCTCACCTTCTGCGTGTGTGTGTGTTCTCATCTTCTGCATGTGTGTGTGTTCTCACATTCTGCGTGTGTGTCTTCTCACATTTTGCGTGTGTGTGTTCCACACATTCTGCATGTGTGTGTTCACACAATATGCATGTGTGTGTGTTCACACAATATGCGTGTGTGTGTTTACACAATATGCGTGTGTGTGTTCACACATTCTGCGTGTGTGTATGTTCTCACCATCTGCGTGTGTGTGTTCTCACCTTCTGCGTGTGTGTATGTTCTCACCATCTGTGTGTGTGTGTTCTCATCTTCTGTGTGTGCGTGTGTTCACACATTCTGCGTGTGTGTATTCACACATTCTGTGTGTGTGTTCACACATTCTGCGTGTGTTCACACTTTCTGCCTGTGTGTGTTCACACATTCTGCGTGTGTGTGTTTACACATTCTGCGTGTGTGTGTTTACACATTCTGCGTGTGTGTGTTCACACCTTCTGCGTGTGTGTGTGTTCTCACATTCTGCGGGTGTGTGTTCACACATTCTGCGTGTGTGTGTCCTCACATTCTGCGTGTGTGTGTTCACACATTCTGCCCGTGTGTGTCCACACATTCTGCGTGTGTGTGTGTTCACACATTCTGCGTGTGTATGTGTTCACACATTCTGCGTGTGTGTTCACACATTCTGCGTGTGTGTGTTCACACATTCTGCGTGTGTGTGTGTTCACATATTCTGCGTGTGTGTGTGTTCACACATTCTGCGTGTGTGTGTGTTCACACATTCTGTGTGTGTGTGTTCACACAATCTGCTTGTGTGTGCGTTCACACATTCTACTTGTGTGTGTTCACACATTCTGCGTGTGTGTGTTCACACATTCTGCGTGTGTGTGTTCACACAATATGCGTGTGTGTTTGTTCACACATTCTGCTTGTGTGTGTTCTCACCTTCTGCGTGTGTGTGTGTTCTCACCTTCTGCGTGTGTGTTCTCACATTCTGCGTGTGTGTGTTCTCACATTCTGCGTGTGTGTGTTCTCACATTCTGTGTGTGCGTGTTCACACATGCTGCGTGTGCGTGTGTTCACACATGCTGCGTGTGCCTGTGTTCACACATGCTGCGTGTGCGTGTGTTCACACATTCTGCGTGTGCATGTGTTCACACATTCTGCGTGTGTGTTCACACATTCTGCATGTGTGTGTGTTCACACATACTGCGTGTGTGTGTGTTCACACATTCTGCGTGTGTGTGTTCACACATTCTGCGTGTGTGTGTTCACACATTCTGCGTGTGTGTGTTCACACATTCTGCGTGTGTGTGTTCACACATTCTGCGTGTGTGTATGTTCACACATTCTACTTGTGTGTGTGTTCACACATTCTGCGTGTGTGTGTTCACACATTCTGCGTGTGTGTGTTCACACAATATGCACGTGTGTGTGTTCACACAATATGCGTGTCTGTGTGTTCACACATTTTGCGTGTCTGTGTGTTCTCACCTTCTGCGTGTGTGTGTGTTCTCATCTTCTGCATGTGTGTGTGTTCTCACATTCTGCGTGTGTGTGTTCTCACATTTTGCGTGTGTGTGTTCCACACATTCTGCATGTGTGTGTTCACACAATATGCATGTGTGTGTGTTCACACAATATGCGTGTGTGTGTTTACACAATATGCGTGTGTGTGTTCACACATTCTGCGTGTGTGTGTTCTCACCTTCTGCGTGTGTGTATGTTCTCACCATCTGCGTGTGTGTGTTCTCACCTTCTGCGTGTGTGTATGTTCTCACCATCTGTGTGTGTGTGTTCTCATCTTCTGTGTGTGCGTGTGTTCACACATTCTGCGTGTGTGTATTCACACATTCTGTGTGTGTGTTCACACATTCTGCGTGTGTTCACACTTTCTGCCTGTGTGTGTTCACACATTCTGCGTGTGTGTGTTTACACATTCTGCGTGTGTGTGTTTACACATTCTGCGTGTGTGTGTTCACACCTTCTGCGTGTGTGTGTGTTCTCACATTCTGCGTGTGTGTGTTCACACATTCTACTTGTGTGTGTGTTCACACATTCTGCGTGTGTGTGTTCACACATTCTGCGTGTGTGTGTTCACACAATATGCACGTGTGTGTGTTCACACAATATGCGTGTCTGTGTGTTCACACATTTTGCGTGTCTGTGTGTTCTCACCTTCTGCGTGTGTGTGTGTTCTCATCTTCTGCATGTGTGTGTGTTCTCACATTCTGCGTGTGTGTGTTCTCACATTCTGCGTGTGTGTTCACACATTCTGCGTGTGTGTGTGTTCACACATTCTGCGTGTGTGTGTGTGTTCACACATTCTGCCTGTGTGTGTGTTCACACATTCTGCATTTGTTTGTGTCTTCACACATTCTGCCTGTGTTCTCACATTCTGCGTGTGTGTGTTCACACATTCTGCGTGTGTGTGTGTTCACATATTCTGCGTGTGTGTGTGTTCACACATTCTGCGTGTGTGTGTGTTCACACATTCTGTGTGTGTGTGTTCACACAATCTGCTTGTGTGTGCGTTCACACATTCTACTTGTGTGTGTTCACACATTCTGTGTGTGTGTGTTCACACATTCTGCGTGTGTGTGTTCACACAATATGCGTGTGTGTTTGTTCACACATTCTGCTTGTGTGTGTTCTCACCTTCTGCGTGTGTGTGTGTTCTCACCTTCTGCGTGTGTGTTCTCACATTCTGCGTGTGTGTGTTCTCACATTCTGCGTGTGTGTGTTCTCACATTCTGTGTGTGCGTGTTCACACATGCTGCGTGTGCATGTGTTCACACATGCTGCGTGTGCCTGTGTTCACACATGCTGCGTGTGCGTGTGTTCACACATTCTGCGTGTGCATGTGTTCACACATTCTGCGTGTGTGTTCACACATTCTGCATGTGTGTGTGTTCACACATACTGCGTGTGTGTGTGTTCACACATTCTGCGTGTGTGTGTTCACACATTCTGCGTGTGTGTGTTCACACATTCTGCGTGTGTGTGCTCACACATTCTGCGTTTATGTGTGTTCACACTTTCTGCATTTGTGTGTGTGCACACATTCTGCAATTGTGTGTGTTCACAAATTCTGCGTGTGTGGGGTTCACACATTGTGCATGTATGTGCGTGTGTTCACACATTCTGCGTGTGCGTGTGTTCACACGTTCTGCGTGCGTGTGTTTACACGTTCTGCGTTTACGTGTTCACAATGCTGCGTGTGCGTGTTCACACATGCTGCGTGTGCGTGTTCACACATGCTGCGTGTGCGTGTGTTCACACATGCTGCATGTGCGTGTGATCACACATGCTGCGGCTGCATGTGTTCACACATTCTGCGTGTGCGTGTGTTCACACAATCTGGCGTGTGTGTGTTCACACATTCTGCGTGTGCGTGTGTTCTCACATTCTGCGTGTGCATGTTCTCACCTTCTGCGTGTGCGTGTGCTCTCACCTTCTGCGTGTGTGTGTTCTCACATTCTGCGTGTGTGTGTGTTCTCACATTCTGTTTGTGTGTGTGTTCACACATTCTGCGTGTGTGTGTGTTCACACATTCTACGTGTGTGTTCACACATTCTGCGTGTGTGTGTGTTCACACATTCTGCGTGTGTGTGTGTTCACACATTCTGCCTGTGTGTGTGTGTTCACACATTCTGCATTTGTTTGTGTCTTCACACATTCTGCCTGTGTTCTCACATTCTGCATGTGTGTGTTCACACATTCTGCGTGTGTGTGTGTTCACACATTCTGCGTGTGTGTGTGTTCACACATTCTGCGTGTATCTGTGTGTTCACACATTCTGCGTGTGTCTGTGTGTTCACACATTCTGCGTATGTCTGTGGTCTCACATTCTGCGTGTGTGTGTGTTCTCACATTCTGCGTGTGTGTGTGTTCTCACATTCTGCGTGTGTGTGTGTTCTCACATTCTGTCTGTGTGTGTGTTCTCACATTGTACGTGTGTGTGTGTTCACACATTCTGCGTGTGTGTGTGTTCACACATTCTGCGTGTGTGTGAGTTCACACATTATGCGTGTGTGTGTTCACACATTCTGCGTGTGCGTGTGTTCACACATTCTGCGCGTGTGTGTGTTCACACATTCTGCGCATGTGTGTACACACATTCTACTTGTGTGTGTGTTCACACATTCTGCGTGTGTTCACACAATATGCGTGTGTGTGTGTTCACACAATATGCGTGTGTGTGTGTTCACACATTCTGCGTGTCTGTGTGTTTTCAACTTCTGCGTCTGTGTGTGTTCTCACATTCTGCGTGTGTGTGTGTTCACACATTCTGCATGTGTGTGTTCTCACATTCTGCGTGTGTGTGTTCACACATTCTGCGTGTGTTCACACATTCTGCCCGTGTGTGTCCACACATTCTGCGTGTGTGTGTGTTCACACATTCTGCATGTGTGTGTTCACACATTCTGCGTGTGTGTTCACACATTCTGCGTGTGTGTGTGTTCACACATTCTGCGTGTGTGTGTTCACACATTCTGCGTGTGTCTGTTCACACATTCTGCGTGTGTCTGTGTTCACACATACTGCGTGTGTGTGCGTTCACACATTCTGCGTGTGTGTGTTCTTACATTCTGCGTGTGTGTGTTCAAACATTCTGCGTGTGTGTGATCACACATTCTGTGTGTGTGTGTGCACACATTCTGCAATTGTGGGTGTGTTCACACATTCTGAGTGTTTGTGTTCACACATTCTGCGTGTGTGGGGTTCACACATTCTGCATGTATGTGTGTATGTTGTCACGTTCTGCGTGTGCGTGTTCACACGTTCTGCGTGTGCGTGTGTTAACACGTTCTGCGTGTGTTTGTTCAAACATTCTGCGTGTGTGTGTGTTCAAAATTCTGCGTGTGTGTGTTCAAACATTCTGCGTGTGTGTGTTCACACATTCTGCGTGTGTGTTCACACATTCTGCATGTGTGTGTTCACACATTCTACGTGTGTGTGTTCACACATTCTGCGTGTGTGTGTTCACACATTCTGCGTGTGTTCACACATGCGTGTGTGTGTTCACACATGCTGCGTGAGTCTGTGTTCACACATTATGCGTGTGTGTGTTCACACATTCTGCGTGTGTGTGTGTTCACACAATCTGCGTGTGTGTGTGTTCACACAATCTGCGTGTGTGTGTGTGTTCTCACATTCTGCGTGTGTGTGTGTTCACACATTCTGCGTGTGTGTGTGTTCTCACATTCTGCGTGTGTGTGTTCTCACATTTTGCGTGTGTGTGTGTTCACACAATCTGCGTGTGTGTGTGTTCACACATTCTGCGTGTGTGTATGTTCTCACATTCTGCGTGTGTGTGTTCTCACATTCGGCGTGTGTGTGTTCACACATTCTGCGTGTATCTGTGTGTGTTCACACATTCTGCGTGTGTCTGTGTTCTCACAATGTGCATGTATGTGTGTTCTCACATTCTGCGTATGTGTGTGTTCACACATACTGCGTGTGTGTGTGTTCACACATTCTGCGTGTGTGTGTGTTCACACATTCTGCGTGTGTTCACACATTCTGCGTGTGTGTGTGTTCACACATTCTGCGTGTGTGTTCACACATTCTGCTTGTGTGTGTGTTCACACTTTCTGCTTGTGTGTGTGTTCACACATTCTGCGTGTGTGTGTTCACACAATATGCGTGTGTGTGTTCATACAATATGCGTGTGTGTGTGTTCAAACATTCTGCGTGTGTGTGTGTTCTCCACCTTCTGCGTGTGTGTGTGTTCTCATCTTTTGCGTGTGTGTTCTCACCTTCTGCGTGTGTGTGTGTCTCACATTCTGCATGTGTGTGTGTTCACACATTCTGCGTGCGTGTGTTCTCACATTCTGCGTGTGTGTGTGTTCACACTATATGCGTGTGTGTTTGTTCACACAATATGCGTGTGTGTTCACACAATATGCGTGTGTGTTCACACAATATGCATGTGTCTGTGTTCTCACATTGTGCGTGTATGTGTGTTCTCATATTCTGCGTATGTGTGTGTTCTCACATTCTGTTTGTGTGTGTTCTCACGTTCTGCGCGTGTGTGTGTTCACACATTCTGCGTGTGTGTGTGTTCACACATTCTGCGTGTGTGTGTGTTCACACATTCTGCGTGTGTGTGTGTTCACACATTCTGCGTGTGTGTTCACACATTCTGCGTGTGTGTGTTCACACATTCTGCGTGTGTGTGTGTTCACACATTCTGCGTGTGTGTTCACACATTCTGCTTGTGTGTGTGTTCACACTTTCTGCTTGTGTGTGTGTTCACACATTCTGCGTGTGTGTGTTCACACAATATGCGTGTGTGTGTTCATACAATATGCGTGTGTGTGTGTTCAAACATTCTACGTGTGTGTGTGTTCTCCACCTTCTGCGTGTGTGTGTGTTCTCATCTTTTGCGTGTGTGTTCTCACCTTCTGCGTGTGTGTGTGTCTCACATTCTGCATGTGTGTGTGTTCACACATTCTGCGTGCGTGTGTTCTCACATTCTGCGTGTGTGTGTGTTCACACAATATGCGTGTGTGTTTGTTCACACAATATGCGTGTGTGTTCACACAATATGCATGTGTCTGTGTTCTCACATTGTGCGTGTATGTGTGTTCTCATATTCTGCGTATGTGTGTGTTCTCACATTCTGTTTGTGTGTGTGTTCTCACGTTCTGCGCGTGTGTGTGTTCACACATTCTGCGTGTGTGTGTGTTCACACATTCTGCGTGTGTGTGTGTTCACACATTCTGCGTGTGTGTGTTCACACATTCTGCGTGTGTGTTCACACATTCTGCGTGTGTGTGTGTTCACACATTCTGCGTGTGTGTTCACACATTCTGCGTGTGTGTTCACACATTCTGCTTGTGTGTGTGTTCTCACATTCTGCGAGTGTGTTCACACATTCTGCGTGTGTGTGTTCACACAATACGCGTGTATGTGTTCACACAATATGCGTGTGTGTGTTCACACAATATGCGTGTGTGTATATTCACACATTCTGCGTGTGTGTGTGTTGTCACCTTCTGCGTGTGTGTGTTCTCACCTTCTGTGTGTGTGTGTTCTCACATTCTGCATGTGTGTGTTCTCACATTCTGTGTGTGCGTGTGTTCTCACATTCTGCGTGTGTGTGTTCACACAATCTGGGTGTGTGTGTTCACACAATCTGCGTGTGTGTGTGTTCACACATTATGCGTGTGTGTGTGTTCTCACATTCTGCGTGTGTGTGTTCACACATTCTGCGTGTGTGTTCACACATTCTGCGTGTGTGTTCACACATTCTGCGTGTGTCTGTTCACACATTCTGCGTGTGAGTGTGTTCTCACATTCTGCGTGTGTGTGTATTCTCACATTCTGTTTGTGTGTGTGTTCTCACATTCTGCGTGTGTGTGTGTTCACACATTCTGCGTGTGTGTGTGTTCACACATTCTGCGTGTGTGTGTTCACACATTCTGCGTGTGTGTGTTCACACATACTGCGTGTGTGTGTGTTCACACATACTACGTGTGTGTGTGTTCACACATACTGCGTGTGTGTGCGTTCACACATTCTGCGTGTGTGTGTTCTTACATTCTGCGTGTGTGTGTTCAAACATTCTGCGTGTGTGTGATCACACATTCTGTGTGTGTGTGTGCACACATTCTGCAATTGTGGGTGTGTTCACACATTCTGAGTGTTTGTGTTCACACATTCTGCGTGTGTGGGGTTCACACATTCTGCATGTATGTGTGTATGTTGTCACGTTCTGCGTGTGCGTGTTCACACGTTCTGCGTGTGCGTGTGTTAACACGTTCTGCGTGTGTTTGTTCAAACATTCTGCGTGTGTGTGTTCAAACATTCTGCGTGTGTGTTCAAACATTCTGCGTGTGTGTGTTCACACATTCTGCGTGTGTGTTCACACATTCTGCGTGTGTGTGTGTGTTCACACATTCTACGTGTGTGTGTTCACACATTCTGCGTGTGTGTGTTCACACATTCTGCGTGTGTGTGTTCACACATTCTGCGTGTGTGTGTGTTCACACAATCTGCGTGTGTGTGTGTTCACACAATCTGCGTGTGTGTGTGTTCTCACATTCTGCGTGTGTGTGTGTTCACACATTCTGCGTGTGTGTGTGTTCTCACATTCTGCGTGTGTGTGTTCTCACATTTTGTGTGTGTGTGTGTTCACACAATCTGCGTGTGTGTGTGTTCACACATTCTGCGTGTGTGTATGTTCTCACATTTTGCGTGTGTGTTCTCACATTCGGCGTGTGTGTGTTCTCACATTCTGCGTGTGTGTGTTCACACATTCTGCGTGTGTGTGTGTTCACACATTCTGCGTGTATCTGTGTGTGTTCACACATTCTGCGTGTGTCTGTGTTCTCACAATGTGCATGTATGTGTGTTCTCACATTCTGCGTATGTGTGTGTTCACACATTCTGCGTGTGTGTGTGTTCACACATTCTGCGTGTGTGTGTGTTCACACATTCTGCGTGTGTGTTCACACATTCTGCGTGTGTGTTCACACATTCTGCTTGTGTGTGTGTTCACACATTCTGCTTGTGTGTGTGTTCACACATTCTGCGTGTGTGTGTTCACACAATATGCGTGTGTGTGTTCATACAATATGCGTGTGTGTGTGTTCACACATTCTGCGTGTGTGTGTGTTCTCCACCTTCTGCGTGTGTGTGTTCTCATCTTTTGCGTGTGTGTCTTCTCACCTTCTGCGTGTGTGTGTGTTCTCACATTCTGCGTGCGTGTGTTCACACATTCTGCGTGTGTGTGTTCACACAACATGCGTGTGTGTGTGTTCACACAATATGCGTGTGTGTTCACACAATATGCGTGTGTTCACACAATATGCGTGTGTGTTCACACAATATGCGTGTGTCTGTGTTCTCACATTGTGCGTGTATGTGTGTTCTCATATTCTGCGTATGTGTGTGTTCTCACATTCTGTTTGTGTGTGTTCTCACGTTCTGCGCGTGTGTGTGTTCACACATTCTGCGTGTGTGTGTGTTCACACATTCTGCGTGTGTGTGTGTTCACACATTCTGCGTGTGTGTGTGTTCACACATTCTGCGTGTGTGTGTTCACACATTCTGCGTGTGTGTTCACACATTCTGCGTGTGTGTGTGTTCACACATTCTGCGTGTGTGTTCACACATTCTGCGTGTGTGTTCACACATTCTGCTTGTGTGTGTGTTCTCACATTCTGCGAGTGTGTTCACACATTCTGCGTGTGTGTGTTCACACAATACGCGTGTATGTGTTCACACAATACGCGTGTGTGTGTTCACACAATATGCGTGTGTGTATATTCACACATTCTGCGTGTGTGTGTGTGTTGTCACCTTCTGCGTGTGTGTGTTCTCACCTTCTGTGTGTGTGTGTTCTCACATTCTGCATGTGTGTGTTCTCACATTCTGTGTGCGTGTGTTCTCACATTCTGCGTGTGTGTGTTCACACAATCTGCGTGTGTTCACACAATCTGCGTGTGTGTGTGTTCACACATTATGCGTGTGTGTGTGTTCTCACATTCTGCGTGTGTGTGTTCACACATTCTGCGTGTGTGTTCACACATTGTGCGTGTGTGTTCACACATTCTGCGTGTGTCTGTTCACACATTCTGCGTGTGTCTGTTCACACATTCTGCGTGTGAGTGTGTTCTCACATTCTGCGTGTGTGTGTATTCTCACATTCTGTTTGTGTGTTCTCACATTCTGCGTGTGTGTGTGTTCACACATTCTGCGTGTGTGTGTTCACACATTCTGCGTGTGTGTATGTTCTCACCATCTGTGTGTGTGTGTTCTCATCTTCTGTGTGTGCGTGTGTTCACACATTCTGCGTGTGTGTATTCACACATTCTGTGTGTGTGTTCACACATTCTGCGTGTGTTCACACTTTCTGCCTGTGTGTGTTCACACATTCTGCGTGTGTGTGTTTACACATTCTGCGTGTGTGTGTTTACACATTCTGCGTGTGTGTGTTCACACCTTCTGCGTGTGTGTGTGTTCTCACATTCTGCGGGTGTGTGTTCACACATTCTGCGTGTGTGTGTCCTCACATTCTGCGTGTGTGTGTTCACACATTCTGCCCGTGTGTGTCCACACATTCTGCGTGTGTGTGTGTTCACACATTCTGCGTGTGTATGTGTTCACACATTCTGCGTGTGTGTTCACACATTCTGCGTGTGTGTGTTCACACATTCTGCGTGTGTGTGTGTTCACATATTCTGCGTGTGTGTGTGTTCACACATTCTGCGTGTGTGTGTGTTCACACATTCTGTGTGTGTGTGTTCACACAATCTGCTTGTGTGTGCGTTCACACATTCTACTTGTGTGTGTTCACACATTCTGCGTGTGTGTGTTCACACATTCTGCGTGTGTGTGTTCACACAATATGCGTGTGTGTTTGTTCACACATTCTGCTTGTGTGTGTTCTCACCTTCTGCGTGTGTGTGTGTTCTCACCTTCTGCGTGTGTGTTCTCACATTCTGCGTGTGTGTGTTCTCACATTCTGCGTGTGTGTGTTCTCACATTCTGTGTGTGCGTGTTCACACATGCTGCGTGTGCGTGTGTTCACACATGCTGCGTGTGCCTGTGTTCACACATGCTGCGTGTGCGTGTGTTCACACATTCTGCGTGTGCATGTGTTCACACATTCTGCGTGTGTGTTCACACATTCTGCATGTGTGTGTGTTCACACATACTGCGTGTGTGTGTGTTCACACATTCTGCGTGTGTGTGTTCACACATTCTGCGTGTGTGTGTTCACACATTCTGCGTGTGTGTGTTCACACATTCTGCGTGTGTGTGTTCACACATTCTGCGTGTGTGTATGTTCACACATTCTACTTGTGTGTGTGTTCACACATTCTGCGTGTGTGTGTTCACACATTCTGCGTGTGTGTGTTCACACAATATGCACGTGTGTGTGTTCACACAATATGCGTGTCTGTGTGTTCACACATTTTGCGTGTCTGTGTGTTCTCACCTTCTGCGTGTGTGTGTGTTCTCATCTTCTGCATGTGTGTGTGTTCTCACATTCTGCGTGTGTGTGTTCTCACATTTTGCGTGTGTGTGTTCCACACATTCTGCATGTGTGTGTTCACACAATATGCATGTGTGTGTGTTCACACAATATGCGTGTGTGTGTTTACACAATATGCGTGTGTGTGTTCACACATTCTTTGTGTGTGTGTTCTCACCTTCTGCGTGTGTGTATGTTCTCACCATCTGCGTGTGTGTGTTCTCACCTTCTGCGTGTGTGTATGTTCTCACCATCTGTGTGTGTGTGTTCTCATCTTCTGTGTGTGCGTGTGTTCACACATTCTGCGTGTGTGTATTCACACATTCTGTGTGTGTGTTCACACATTCTGCGTGTGTTCACACTTTCTGCCTGTGTGTGTTCACACATTCTGCGTGTGTGTGTTTACACATTCTGCGTGTGTGTGTTTACACATTCTGCGTGTGTGTGTTCTCACCTTCTGCGTGTGTGTATGTTCTCACCATCTGCGTGTGTGTGTTCTCACCTTCTGCGTGTGTGTATGTTCTCACCATCTGTGTGTGTGTGTTCTCATCTTCTGTGTGTGCGTGTGTTCACACATTCTGCGTGTGTGTATTCACACATTCTGTGTGTGTGTTCACACATTCTGCGTGTGTTCACACTTTCTGCCTGTGTGTGTTCACACATTCTGCGTGTGTGTGTTTACACATTCTGCGTGTGTGTGTTTACACATTCTGCGTGTGTGTGTTCACACCTTCTGCGTGTGTGTGTGTTCTCACATTCTGCGTGTGTGTGTTCACACATTCTACTTGTGTGTGTGTTCACACATTCTGCGTGTGTGTGTTCACACATTCTGCGTGTGTGTGTTCACACAATATGCACGTGTGTGTGTTCACACAATATGCGTGTCTGTGTGTTCACACATTTTGCGTGTCTGTGTGTTCTCACCTTCTGCGTGTGTGTGTGTTCTCATCTTCTGCATGTGTGTGTGTTCTCACATTCTGCGTGTGTGTGTTCTCACATTCTGCGTGTGTGTTCACACATTCTGCGTGTGTGTGTGTTCACACATTCTGCGTGTGTGTGTGTGTTCACACATTCTGCCTGTGTGTGTGTTCACACATTCTGCATTTGTTTGTGTCTTCACACATTCTGCCTGTGTTCTCACATTCTGCGTGTGTGTGTTCACACATTCTGCGTGTGTGTGTGTTCACATATTCTGCGTGTGTGTGTGTTCACACATTCTGCGTGTGTGTGTTCACACATTCTGTGTGTGTGTGTTCACACAATCTGCTTGTGTGTGCGTTCACACATTCTACTTGTGTGTGTTCACACATTCTGCGTGTGTGTGTTCACACATTCTGCGTGTGTGTGTTCACACAATATGCGTGTGTGTTTGTTCACACATTCTGCTTGTGTGTGTTCTCACCTTCTGCGTGTGTGTGTGTTCTCACCTTCTGCGTGTGTGTTCTCACATTCTGCGTGTGTGTGTTCTCACATTCTGCGTGTGTGTGTTCTCACATTCTGTGTGTGCGTGTTCACACATGCTGCGTGTGCGTGTGTTCACACATGCTGCGTGTGCCTGTGTTCACACATGCTGCGTGTGCGTGTGTTCACACATTCTGCGTGTGCATGTGTTCACACATTCTGCGTGTGTGTTCACACATTCTGCATGTGTGTGTGTTCACACATACTGCGTGTGTGTGTGTTCACACATTCTGCGTGTGTGTGTTCACACATTCTGCGTGTGTGTGTTCACACATTCTGCGTGTGTGTGCTCACACATTCTGCGTTTATGTGTGTTCACACTTTCTGCATTTGTGTGTGTGTGCACACATTCTGCAATTGTGTGTGTTCACAAATTCTGCGTGTGTGGGGTTCACACATTGTGCATGTATGTGCGTGTGTTCACACATTCTGCGTGTGCGTGTGTTCACACGTTCTGCGTGCGTGTGTTTACACGTTCTGCGTTTACGTGTTCACAATGCTGCGTGTGCGTGTTCACACATGCTGCGTGTGCGTGTTCACACATGCTGCGTGTGCGTGTGTTCACACATGCTGCATGTGCGTGTGATCACACATGCTGCGGCTGCATGTGTTCACACATTCTGCGTGTGCGTGTGTTCACACAATCTGGCGTGTGTGTGTTCACACATTCTGCGTGTGCGTGTGTTCTCACATTCTGCGTGTGCATGTTCTCACCTTCTGCGTGTGCGTGTGCTCTCACCTTCTGCGTGTGTGTGTTCTCACATTCTGCGTGTGTGTGTGTTCTCACATTCTGTTTGTGTGTGTGTTCACACATTCTGCGTGTGTGTGTGTTCACACATTCTACGTGTGTGTTCACACATTCTGCGTGTGTGTGTGTTCACACATTCTGCGTGTGTGTGTGTTCACACATTCTGCCTGTGTGTGTGTGTTCACACATTCTGCATTTGTTTGTGTCTTCACACATTCTGCCTGTGTTCTCACATTCTGCATGTGTGTGTTCACACATTCTGCGTGTGTGTGTGTTCACACATTCTGCGTGTGTGTGTGTTCACACATTCTGCGTGTATCTGTGTGTTCACACATTCTGCGTGTGTCTGTGTGTTCACACATTCTGCGTATGTCTGTGGTCTCACATTCTGCGTGTGTGTGTGTTCTCACATTCTGCGTGTGTGTGTGTTCTCACATTCTGCGTGTGTGTGTGTTCGCACATTCTGTCTGTGTGTGTGTTCTCACATTGTACGTGTGTGTGTGTTCACACATTCTGCGTGTGTGTGTGTTCACACATTCTGCGTGTGTGTGAGTTCACACATTATGCGTGTGTGTGTTCACACATTCTGCGTGTGCGTGTGTTCACACATTCTGCGCGTGTGTGTGTTCACACATTCTGCGCATGTGTGTACACACATTCTACTTGTGTGTGTGTTCACACATTCTGCGTGTGTTCACACAATATGCGTGTGTGTGTGTTCACACAATATGCGTGTGTGTGTGTTCACACATTCTGCGTGTCTGTGTGTTTTCAACTTCTGCGTCTGTGTGTGTTCTCACATTCTGCGTGTGTGTGTGTTCACACATTCTGCATGTGTGTGTTCTCACATTCTGCGTGTGTGTGTTCACACATTCTGCGTGTGTTCACACATTCTGCCCGTGTGTGTCCACACATTCTGCGTGTGTGTGTGTTCACACATTCTGCATGTGTGTGTTCACACATTCTGCGTGTGTGTTCACACATTCTGCGTGTGTGTGTGTTCACACATTCTGCGTGTGTGTGTTCACACATTCTGCGTGTGTCTGTTCACACATTCTGCGTGTGTCTGTGTTCACACATACTGCGTGTGTGTGCGTTCACACATTCTGCGTGTGTGTGTTCTTACATTCTGCGTGTGTGTGTTCAAACATTCTGCGTGTGTGTGATCACACATTCTGTGTGTGTGTGTGCACACATTCTGCAATTGTGGGTGTGTTCACACATTCTGAGTGTTTGTGTTCACACATTCTGCGTGTGTGGGGTTCACACATTCTGCATGTATGTGTGTATGTTGTCACGTTCTGCGTGTGCGTGTTCACACGTTCTGCGTGTGCGTGTGTTAACACGTTCTGCGTGTGTTTGTTCAAACATTCTGCGTGTGTGTGTGTTCAAAATTCTGCGTGTGTGTGTTCAAACATTCTGCGTGTGTGTGTTCACACATTCTGCGTGTGTGTTCACACATTCTGCATGTGTGTGTTCACACATTCTACGTGTGTGTGTTCACACATTCTGCGTGTGTGTGTTCACACATTCTGCGTGTGTTCACACATGCGTGTGTGTGTTCACACATGCTGCGTGAGTCTGTGTTCACACATTATGCGTGTGTGTGTTCACACATTCTGCGTGTGTGTGTGTTCACACAATCTGCGTGTGTGTGTGTTCACACAATCTGCATGTGTGTGTGTGTTCTCACATTCTGCGTGTGTGTGTGTTCACACATTCTGCGTGTGTGTGTGTTCTCACATTCTGCGTGTGTGTGTTCTCACATTTTGCGTGTGTGTGTGTTCACACAATCTGCGTGTGTGTGTGTTCACACATTCTGCGTGTGTGTATGTTCTCACATTCTGCGTGTGTGTGTTCTCACATTCGGCGTGTGTGTGTTCACACATTCTGCGTGTATCTGTGTGTGTTCACACATTCTGCGTGTGTCTGTGTTCTCACAATGTGCATGTATGTGTGTTCTCACATTCTGCGTATGTGTGTGTTCACACATACTGCGTGTGTGTGTGTTCACACATTCTGCGTGTGTGTGTGTTCACACATTCTGCGTGTGTTCACACATTCTGCGTGTGTGTGTGTTCACACATTCTGCGTGTGTGTTCACACATTCTGCTTGTGTGTGTGTTCACACTTTCTGCTTGTGTGTGTGTTCACACATTCTGCGTGTGTGTGTTCACACAATATGCGTGTGTGTGTTCATACAATATGCGTGTGTGTGTGTTCAAACATTCTGCGTGTGTGTGTGTTCTCCACCTTCTGCGTGTGTGTGTGTTCTCATCTTTTGCGTGTGTGTTCTCACCTTCTGCGTGTGTGTGTGTCTCACATTCTGCATGTGTGTGTGTTCACACATTCTGCGTGCGTGTGTTCTCACATTCTGCGTGTGTGTGTGTTCACACAATATGCGTGTGTGTTTGTTCACACAATATGCGTGTGTGTTCACACAATATGCGTGTGTGTTCACACAATATGCATGTGTCTGTGTTCTCACATTGTGCGTGTATGTGTGTTCTCATATTCTGCGTATGTGTGTGTTCTCACATTCTGTTTGTGTGTGTTCTCACGTTCTGCGCGTGTGTGTGTTCACACATTCTGCGTGTGTGTGTGTTCACACATTCTGCGTGTGTGTGTGTTCACACATTCTGCGTGTGTGTGTGTTCACACATTCTGCGTGTGTGTTCACACATTCTGCGTGTGTGTGTGTTCACACATTCTGCGTGTGTGTGTGTTCACACATTCTGCGTGTGTGTTCACACATTCTGCTTGTGTGTGTGTTCACACTTTCTGCTTGTGTGTGTGTTCACACATTCTGCGTGTGTGTGTTCACACAATATGCGTGTGTGTGTTCATACAATATGCGTGTGTGTGTGTTCAAACATTCTGCGTGTGTGTGTGTTCTCCACCTTCTGCGTGTGTGTGTGTTCTCATCTTTTGCGTGTGTGTTCTCACCTTCTGCGTGTGTGTGTGTCTCACATTCTGCATGTGTGTGTGTTCACACATTCTGCGTGCGTGTGTTCTCACATTCTGCGTGTGTGTGTGTTCACACAATATGCGTGTGTGTTTGTTCACACAATATGCGTGTGTGTTCACACAATATGCATGTGTCTGTGTTCTCACATTGTGCGTGTATGTGTGTTCTCATATTCTGCGTATGTGTGTGTTCTCACATTCTGTTTGTGTGTGTGTTCTCACGTTCTGCGCGTGTGTGTGTTCACACATTCTGCGTGTGTGTGTGTTCACACATTCTGCGTGTGTGTGTGTTCACACATTCTGCGTGTGTGTGTTCACACATTCTGCGTGTGTGTTCACACATTCTGCGTGTGTGTGTGTTCACACATTCTGCGTGTGTGTTCACACATTCTGCGTGTGTGTTCACACATTCTGCTTGTGTGTGTGTTCTCACATTCTGCGAGTGTGTTCACACATTCTGCGTGTGTGTGTTCACACAATACGCGTGTATGTGTTCACACAATATGCGTGTGTGTGTTCACACAATATGCGTGTGTGTATATTCACACATTCTGCGTGTGTGTGTGTTGTCACCTTCTGCGTGTGTGTGTTCTCACCTTCTGTGTGTGTGTGTTCTCACATTCTGCATGTGTGTGTTCTCACATTCTGTGTGTGCGTGTGTTCTCACATTCTGCGTGTGTGTGTTCACACAATCTGCGTGTGTGTGTTCACACAATCTGCGTGTGTGTGTGTTCACACATTATGCGTGTGTGTGTGTTCTCACATTCTGCGTGTGTGTGTTCACACATTCTGCGTGTGTGTTCACACATTCTGCGTGTGTGTTCACACATTCTGCGTGTGTCTGTTCACACATTCTGCGTGTGAGTGTGTTCTCACATTCTGCGTGTGTGTGTATTCTCACATTCTGTTTGTGTGTGTGTTCTCACATTCTGCGTGTGTGTGTGTTCACACATTCTGCGTGTGTGTGTGTTCACACATTCTGCGTGTGTGTGTTCACACATTCTGCGTGTGTGTGTTCACACATACTGCGTGTGTGTGTGTTCACACATACTACGTGTGTGTGTGTTCACACATACTGCGTGTGTGTGCGTTCACACATTCTGCGTGTGTGTGTTCTTACATTCTGCGTGTGTGTGTTCAAACATTCTGCGTGTGTGTGATCACACATTCTGTGTGTGTGTGTGCACACATTCTGCAATTGTGGGTGTGTTCACACATTCTGAGTGTTTGTGTTCACACATTCTGCGTGTGTGGGGTTCACACATTCTGCATGTATGTGTGTATGTTGTCACGTTCTGCGTGTGCGTGTTCACACGTTCTGCGTGTGCGTGTGTTAACACGTTCTGCGTGTGTTTGTTCAAACATTCTGCGTGTGTGTGTTCAAACATTCTGCGTGTGTGTTCAAACATTCTGCGTGTGTGTGTTCACACATTCTGCGTGTGTGTTCACACATTCTGCGTGTGTGTGTGTGTTCACACATTCTACGTGTGTGTGTTCACACATTCTGCGTGTGTGTGTTCACACATTCTGCGTGTGTGTGTGTTCACACAATCTGCGTGTGTGTGTGTTCACACAATCTGCGTGTGTGTGTGTTCTCACATTCTGCGTGTGTGTGTGTTCACACATTCTGCGTGTGTGTGTGTTCTCACATTCTGCGTGTGTGTGTTCTCACATTTTGTGTGTGTGTGTGTTCACACAATCTGCGTGTGTGTGTGTTCACACATTCTGCGTGTGTGTATGTTCTCACATTCTGCGTGTGTGTGTTCTCACATTTTGCGTGTGTGTTCTCACATTCGGCGTGTGTGTGTTCTCACATTCTGCGTGTGTGTGTTCACACATTCTGCGTGTGTGTGTGTTCACACATTCTGCGTCTATCTGTGTGTGTTCACACATTCTGCGTGTGTCTGTGTTCTCACAATGTGCATGTATGTGTGTTCTCACATTCTGCGTATGTGTGTGTTCACACATTCTGCGTGTGTGTGTGTTCACACATTCTGCGTGTGTGTGTGTTCACACATTCTGCGTGTGTGTTCACACATTCTGCGTGTGTGTTCACACATTCTGCTTGTGTGTGTGTTCACACTTTCTGCTTGTGTGTGTGTTCACACATTCTGCGTGTGTGTGTTCACACAATATGCGTGTGTGTGTTCATACAATATGCGTGTGTGTGTGTTCACACATTCTGCGTGTGTGTGTGTTCTCCACCTTCTGCGTGTGTGTGTTCTCATCTTTTGCGTGTGTGTCTTCTCACCTTCTGCGTGTGTGTGTGTTCTCACATTCTGCGTGCGTGTGTTCACACATTCTGCGTGTGTGTGTTCACACAACATGCGTGTGTGTGTGTTCACACAATATGCGTGTGTGTTCACACAATATGCGTGTGTTCACACAATATGCGTGTGTGTTCACACAATATGCGTGTGTCTGTGTTCTCACATTGTGCGTGTATGTGTGTTCTCATATTCTGCGTATGTGTGTGTTCTCACATTCTGTTTGTGTGTGTTCTCACGTTCTGCGCGTGTGTGTGTTCACACATTCTGCGTGTGTGTGTGTTCACACATTCTGCGTGTGTGTGTGTTCACACATTCTGCGTGTGTGTGTGTTCACACATTCTGCGTGTGTGTTCACACATTCTGCGTGTGTGTTCACACATTCTGCGTGTGTGTGTGTTCACACATTCTGCGTGTGTGTTCACACATTCTGCGTGTGTGTTCACACATTCTGCTTGTGTGTGTGTTCTCACATTCTGCGAGTGTGTTCACACATTCTGCGTGTGTGTGTTCACACAATACGCGTGTATGTGTTCACACAATACGCGTGTGTGTGTTCACACAATATGCGTGTGTGTATATTCACACATTCTGCGTGTATGTGTGTGTTGTCACCTTCTGCGTGTGTGTGTTCTCACCTTCTGTGTGTGTGTGTTCTCACATTCTGCATGTGTGTGTTCTCACATTCTGTGTGCGTGTGTTCTCACATTCTGCGTGTGTGTGTTCACACAATCTGCGTGTGTTCACACAATCTGCGTGTGTGTGTGTTCACACATTATGCGTGTGTGTGTGTTCTCACATTCTGCGTGTGTGTGTTCACACATTCTGCGTGTGTGTTCACACATTGTGCGTGTGTGTTCACACATTCTGCGTGTGTCTGTTCACACATTCTGCGTGTGTCTGTTCACACATTCTGCGTGTGAGTGTGTTCTCACATTCTGCGTGTGTGTGTATTCTCACATTCTGTTTGTGTGTGTGTTCTCACATTCTGCGTGTGTGTGTGTTCACACATTCTGCGTGTGTGTGTTCACACATTCTGCGTGTGTTCACACATTCTGCGTGTGTGTGTTCACACATACTGCGTGTGTGTGTGTTCACATATACTACGTGTGTGTGCGTTCACACATACTGCGTGTGTGTGTTCTTACATTCTGCGTGTGTGTGTTCAAACATTCTGCGTGTGTGTGATCACACATTCTGTGTGTGTGTGTGCACACATTCTGCAATTGTGGGTGTGTTCACACATTCTGAGTGTTTGTGTTCACACATTCTGCGTGTGTGGGGTTCACACATTCTGCATGTATGTGTGTATGTTGTCATGTTCTGCGTGTGCGTGTTCACACGTTCAGCGTGTGCATGTGTTAACACGTTCTGCGTGTGTTTGTTCAAACATTCTGCGTGTGTGTGTGTTCAAACATTCTGCGTGTGTGTTCAAACATTCTGCGTGTGTGTGTTCACACATTCTGCGTGTGTGTTCACACATTCTGCGTGTGTGTGTGTTCACACATTCTACGTGTGTGTGTGTTCACACATTCTGCGTGTGTGTGTTCACACATTCTGCGTGTGTTCACACATTCTGCGTGTGTTCACACATGCGTGTGTGTGTTCACACATGCTGCGTGAGTCTGTGTTCACACATTCTGCGTGTGTGTGTTCACACATTCTGCGTGTGTGTGTGTTCACACAATCTGCGTGTGTGTGTATTCACACAATCTGCGTGTGTGTGTGTTCTCACATTCTGCGTGTGTGTGTGTTCACACATTCTGCGTGTGTGTGTGTTCTCACATTCTGCGTGTGTGTGTTCTCACATTTTGCGTGTGTGTTCTCACATTCGGCGTGTGTGTGTTCTCACATTCTGCATGTGTGTGTTCACACATTCTGCGTGTGTGTGTTCACACATTCTGCGTGTATCTGTGTGTGTTCACACATTCTGCGTGTGTCTGTGTTCTCACAATGTGCATGTATGTGTGTTCTCACATTCTGCGTATGTGTGTGTTCATACATTCTGCGTGTGTGTGTGTTCACACATTCTGCGTGTGTGTGTGTTCACACATTCTGCGTGTGTTCACACATTCTGCGTGTGTGTGTGTTCACACATTCTGCGTGTGTGTTCACACATTCTGCTTGTGTGTGTGTTCACACATTCTGCTTGTGTGTGTGTTCACACATTCTGCTTGTGTGTGTGTTCACACATTCTGCTTGTGTGTGTGTTCACACATTCTGCTTGTGTGTGTGTTCACACATTCTGCGTGTGTGTGTTCACACATTCTGCGTGTGTGTGTTCACACAATATGCGTGTGTGTGTTCATACAATATGCGTGTGTGTGTGTTCACACATTCTGCGTGTGTGTGTTCACACAATATGCGTGTGTGTGTTCATACAATATGCGTGTGTGTGTGTTCACACATTCTGCGTGTGCTTGTGTTCACACATTCTGCGTGTGTGTGTGTTCTCCACCTTCTGCGTGTGTGTGTGTTCTCATCTTTTGCGTGTGTGTGTTCTCACCTTCTGCGTGTGTGTGTGTTCTCACATTCTGCATGTGTGTGTGTTCACACAATATGCGTGTGTGTGTGTTCACACAATATGCGTGTGTGTTCACACAATATGCGTGTGTCTGTGTTCTCACATTGTGCGTCTATGTGTGTTCTCATATTCTGCGTATGTGTGCGTTCTCACATTCTGTTTGTGTGTGTGTTCTCACGTTCTGCGCGTGTGTGTTCACACATTCTGCGTGTGTGTGTGTTCACACATTCTGCGTGTGTGTGTGTTCACACATTCTGCGTGTGTGTGTGTTCACACATTCTGCGTGTGTGTTCACACATTCTGCGTGTGTGTGTGTTCACACATTCTGCGTGTGTGTGTGTTCACACATTCTGCGTGTGTGTTCACACAATCTGCGTGTGTGTGTGTTCACACATTCTGCGTGTGTGTGTTCACACATTCTGCGTGTGTGTGTGTTCACACATTCTGCGTGTGTGTTCACACATTCTGCGTGTGTGTTCACACATTCTGCTTGTGTGTGTGTTCTCACATCCTGCGAGTGTGTTCACACATTCTGCGTGTGTGTGTTCACACAATACGCGTGTATGTGTTCACACAATATGCGTGTGTGTGTTCACACAATATGCGTGTGTGTATATTCACACATTCTGCGAGTGTGTGTGTTGTCACCTTCTGCGTGTGTGTGTTCTCACCTTCTGTGTGTGTGTGTTCTCACATTCTGCGTGTGTGTTCACACAATCTGCGTGTGTGTGTTCACACAATCTGCGTGTGTGTGTGTTCACACATTATGCGTGTGTGTGTGTTCTCACATTCTGCGTGTGTGTGTTCACACATTCTGCATGTGTGTTCACACATTCTGCTTGTGTGTTCACACATTCTGCGTGTGTGTGTTCACACATTCTGCGTGTGTGTGTTCACACATACTGCGTGTGTGTGTGTTCACACATACTACGTGTGTGTGTGTTCACACATACTGCGTGTGTGTGCGGTCACACGTTCTGCGTGTGTGTGTTCTTACATTCTGCGTGTGTGTGTTCAAACATTCTGCGTGTGTGTGATCACACATTCTGTGTGTGTGTGTGCACACATTCTGCAATTGTGGGTGTGTTCACACATTCTGAGTGTTTGTGTTCACACATTCTGCGTGTGTGGGGTTCACACATTCTGCATGTATGTGTGTATGTTGTCACGTTCTGCGTGTGCGTGTTCACACGTTCTGCGTGTGCGTGTGTTAACACGTTCTGCGTGTGTTTGTTCAAACATTCTGCGTGTGTGTGTTCAAACATTCTGCGTGTGTGTTCAAACATTCTGCGTGTGTGTGTTCACACATTCTGCGTGTGTGTTCACACATTCTGCGTGTGTGTGTTCACACATTCTGCGTGTGTTCACACATGCGTGTGTGTGTTCACACATGCTGCGTGAGTCTGTGTTCACACATTATGCGTGTGTGTGTTCACACATTCTGCGTGTGTGTGTGTTCACACAATCTGCGTGTGTGTGTGTTCACACAATCTGCGTGTGTGTGTGTTCTCACATTCTGCTTGTGTGTGTGTTCACCCATTCTGCGTGTGTGTGTTCACACAATATGCGTGTGTGTGTTCATACAATATGCGTGTGTGTGTGTTCACACATTCTGCGTGTGTGTGTGTTCTCCACCTTCTGCGTGTGTGTGTGTTTTCATCTTTTGCGTGTGTGTGTTCTCACCTTCTGCGTGTGTGTGTGTCTCACATTCTGCATGTGTGTGTGTTCACACATTCTGCGTGCGTGTGTTCTCACATTCTGCGTGCGTGTGTTCTCACATTCTGCGTGTGTGTGTGTTCATACAATATGCGTGTGTGTTTGTTCACACAATATGCGTGTGTGTTCACACAATATGCGTGTGTGTTCACACAATATGCGTGTGTCTGTGTTCTCACATTGTGCGTGTATGTGTGTTCTCATATTCTGCGTATGTGTGTGTTCTCACGTTCTGCGCGTGTGTGTGTTCACACATTCTGCGTGTGTGTGTGTTCACACATTCTGCGTGTGTGTGTGTTCACACATTCTGCGTGTGTGTGTGTTCACACATTCTGCGTGTGTGTTCACACATTCTGCGTGTGTGTTCACACATTCTGCTTGTGTGTGTGTTCTCACATTCTGTGAGTGTGTTCACACATTCTGCGTGTGTGTTCACACAATACGCGTGTATGTGTTCACACAATATGCGTGTGTGTGTTCACACAATATGCGTGTGTGTATATTCACACATTCTGCGTGTGTGTGTGTTGTCACCTTCTGCGTGTGTGTGTTCTCACCTTCTGTGTGTGTGTGTTCTCACATTCTGCATGTGTGTGTTCTCACATTCTGTGTGTGCGTGTGTTCTCACATTCTGCGTGTGTGTGTTCACACAATCTGCGTGTGTGTGTTCACACAATCTGCGTGTGTGTATGTTCACACATTATGCGTGTGTGTGTGTTCTCACATTCTGCGTGTGTGTGTTCACACATTCTGCGTGTGTGTTCACACATTCTGCGTGTGTGTTCACACATTCTGCGTGTGTCTGTTCACACATTCTGCGTGTGAGTGTGTTCTCACATTCTGCGTGTGTGTGTATTCTCACATTCTGTTTGTGTGTGTGTTCTCACATTCTGCGTGTGTGTGTGTTCACACATTCTGCGTGTGTGTGTGTTCACACATTCTGCGTGTGTGTGTTCACACATTCTGCGTGTGTGTGTTCACACATACTGCGTGTGTGTGTGTTCACACATACTACGTGTGTGTGTGTTCACACATACTGCGTGTGTGTGCGTTCACACATTCTGCGTGTGTGTGTTCTTACATTCTGCGTGTGTGTGTTCAAACATTCTGCGTGTGTGTGATCACACATTCTGTGTGTGTGTGTGCACACATTCTGCAATTGTGGGTGTGTTCACACATTCTGAGTGTTTGTGTTCACACATTCTGCGTGTGTGGGGTTCACACATTCTGCATGTATGTGTGTATGTTGTCACGTTCTGCGTGTGCGTGTTCACACGTTCTGCGTGTGCGTGTGTTAACACGTTCTGCGTGTGTTTGTTCAAACATTCTGCGTGTGTGTGTGTTCAAACATTCTGCGTGTGTGTTCAAACATTCTGCGTGTGTGTGTTCACACATTCTGCGTGTGTGTTCACACATTCTGCGTGTGTGTGTGTGTTCGCACATTCTTCGTGTGTGTGTTCACACATTCTGCGTGTGTGTGTTCACACATTCTGCGTGTGTTCACACATGCGTGTGTGTGTTCACACATGCTGCGTGAGTCTGTGTTCACACATTATGCGTGTGTTCACACATTCTGCGTGTGTGTGTGTTCACACAATCTGCGTGTGTGTGTGTTCACACAATCTGCGTGTGTGTGTGTTCTCACATTCTGCGTGTGTGTGTGTTCACACATTCTGCGTGTGTGTGTGTTCTCACATTCTGCGTGTGTGTGTTCTCACATTTTGTGTGTGTGTGTGTTCACACAATCTGCGTGTGTGTGTGTTCACACATTCTGCGTGTGTGTATGTTCTCACATTCTGCGTGTGTGTGTTCTCACATTTTGCGTGTGTGTTTTCACATTCGGCGTGTGTGTGTTCTCACATTCTGCGTGTGTGTGTTCACACATTCTGCGTGTGTGTGTGTTCACACATTCTGCGTGTATCTGTGTGTGTTCACACATTCTGCGTGTGTCTGTGTTCTCACAATGTGCATGTATGTGTGTTCTCACATTCTGCGTATGTGTGTGTTCACACATTCTGCGTGTGTGTGTGTTCACACATTCTGCGTGTGTGTGTGTTCACACATTCTGCGTGTGTGTTCACACATTCTGCGTGTGTGTTCACACATTCTGCTTGTGTGTGTGTTCACACATTCTGCTTGTGTGTGTGTTCACACATTCTGCGTGTGTGTGTTCACACAATATGCGTGTGTGTGTTCACACAATATGCGTGTGTGTGTGTTCACACATTCTGCGTGTGTGTGTGTTCTCCACCTTCTGCGTGTGTGTGTGTTCTCATCTTTTGCGTGTGTGTCTTCTCACCTTCTGCGTGTGTGTGTGTTCTCACATTCTGCGTGCGTGTGTTCACACATTCTGCGTGTGTGTGTTCACACAACATGCGTGTGTGTGTGTTCACACAATATGCATGTGTGTTCACACAATATGCGTGTGTTCACACAATATGCGTGTGTGTTCACACAATATGCGTGTGTCTGTGTTCTCACATTGTGCGTGTATGTGTGTTCTCATATTCTGCGTATGTGTGTGTTCTCACATTCTGTTTGTGTGTGTTCTCACGTTCTGCGCGTGTGTGTGTTCACACATTCTGCGTGTGTGTGTGTTCACACATTCTGCGTGTGTGTGTGTTCACACATTCTGCGTGTGTGTGTGTTCACACATTCTGCGTGTGTGTGTTCACACATTCTGCGTGTGTGTTCACACATTCTGCGTGTGTGTGTGTTCACACATTCTGCGTGTGTGTTCACACATTCTGCGTGTGTGTTCACACATTCTGCTTGTGTGTGTGTTCTCACATTCTGCGAGTGTGTTCACACATTCTGCGTGTGTGTGTTCACACAATACGCGTGTATGTGTTCACACAATACGCGTGTGTGTGTTCACACAATATGCGTGTGTGTATATTCACACATTCTGCGTGTGTGTGTGTGTTGTCACCTTCTGCGTGTGTGTGTTCTCACCTTCTGTGTGTGTGTGTTCTCACATTCTGCATGTGTGTGTTCTCACATTCTGTGTGCGTGTGTTCTCACATTCTGCGTGTGTGTGTTCACACAATCTGCGTGTGTTCACACAATCTGCGTGTGTGTGTGTTCACACATTATGCGTGTGTGGGTGTTCTTACATTCTGCGTGTGTGTGTTCACACATTCTGCGTGTGTGTTCACACATTGTGCGTGTGTGTTCACACATTCTGCGTGTGTCTGTTCACACATTCTGCGTGTGTCTGTTCACACATTCTGCGTGTGAGTGTGTTCTCACATTCTGCGTGTGTGTGTATTCTCACATTCTGTTTGTGTGTGTGTTCTCACATTCTGCGTGTGTGTGTGTTCACACATTCTGCGTGTGTGTGTGTTCACACATTCTGCGTGTGTGTGTGTTCACACATTCTGCGTGTGTGTTCACACATTCTGCGTGTGTGTGTGTTCACACATTCTGCGTGTGTGTGTTCACACATTCTGCGTGTGTGTGTGTTCTCACATTCTGCGTGTGTGTTCACACATTCTGCGTGTGTGTTCACACATTCTGCTTGTGTGTGTGTTCTCACATCCTGCGAGTGTGTTCACACATTCTGCGTGTGTGTGTTCACACAATACGCGTGTATGTGTTCACACATACTACGTGTGTGTGTGTTCACACATACTGCGTGTGTGTGCGTTCACACATTCTGCGTGTGTGTGTTCTTACATTCTGCGTGTGTGTGTTCAAACATTCTGCGTGTGTGTGATCACACATTCTGTGTGTGTGTGTGCACACATTCTGCAATTGTGGGTGTGTTCACACATTCTGAGTGTTTGTGTTCACACATTCTGCGTGTGTGGGGTTCACACATTCTGCATGTATGTGTGTATGTTGTCACGTTCTGCGTGTGCGTGTTCACACGTTCTGCGTGTGCGTGTGTTAACACGTTCTGCGTGTGTTTGTTCAAACATTCTGCGTGTGTGTGTTCAAACATTCTGCGTGTGTGTTCAAACATTCTGCGTGTGTGTGTTCACACATTCTGCGTGTGTGTTCACACATTCTGCGTGTGTGTGTTCACACATTCTGCGTGTGTGTGTTCACACATTCTGCGTGTGTTCACACATGCGTGTGTGTGTTCACACATGCTGCGTGAGTCTGTGTTCACACATTATGCGTGTGTGTGTTCACACATTCTGCGTGTGTGTGTGTTCACACAATCTGCGTGTGTGTGTGTTCACACAATCTGCGTGTGTGTGTGTTCTCACATTCTGCTTGTGTGTGTGTTCACCCATTCTGCGTGTGTGTGTTCACACAATATGCGTGTGTGTGTTCATACAATATGCGTGTGTGTGTGTTCACACATTCTGCGTGTGTGTGTGTTCTCCACCTTCTGCGTGTGTGTGTGTTTTCATCTTTTGCGTGTGTGTGTTCTCACCTTCTGCGTGTGTGTGTGTCTCACATTCTGCATGTGTGTGTGTTCACACATTCTGCGTGCGTGTGTTCTCACATTCTGCGTGCGTGTGTTCTCACATTCTGCGTGTGTGTGTGTTCATACAATATGCGTGTGTGTTTGTTCACACAATATGCGTGTGTGTTCACACAATATGCGTGTGTGTTCACACAATATGCGTGTGTCTGTGTTCTCACATTGTGCGTGTATGTGTGTTCTCATATTCTGCGTATGTGTGTGTTCTCACGTTCTGCGCGTGTGTGTGTTCACACATTCTGCGTGTGTGTGTGTTCACACATTCTGCGTGTGTGTGTGTTCACACATTCTGCGTGTGTGTGTGTTCACACATTCTGCGTGTGTGTTCACACATTCTGCGTGTGTGTTCACACATTCTGCTTGTGTGTGTGTTCTCACATTCTGTGAGTGTGTTCACACATTCTGCGTGTGTGTGTTCACACAATACGCGTGTATGTGTTCACACAATATGCGTGTGTGTGTTCACACAATATGCGTGTGTGTATATTCACACATTCTGCGTGTGTGTGTGTTGTCACCTTCTGCGTGTGTGTGTTCTCACCTTCTGTGTGTGTGTGTTCTCACATTCTGCATGTGTGTGTTCTCACATTCTGTGTGTGCGTGTGTTCTCACATTCTGCGTGTGTGTGTTCACACAATCTGCGTGTGTGTGTTCACACAATCTGCGTGTGTGTGTGTTCACACATTATGCGTGTGTGTGTGTTCTCACATTCTGCGTGTGTGTGTTCACACATTCTGCGTGTGTGTTCACACATTCTGCGTGTGTGTTCACACATTCTGCGTGTGTCTGTTCACACATTCTGCGTGTGAGTGTGTTCTCACATTCTGCGTGTGTGTGTATTCTCACATTCTGTTTGTGTGTGTGTTCTCACATTCTGCGTGTGTGTGTGTTCACACATTCTGCGTGTGTGAGTGTTCACACATTCTGCGTGTGTGTGTTCACACATTCTGCGTGTGTGTGTTCACACATACTGCGTGTGTGTGTGTTCACACATACTACGTGTGTGTGTGTTCACACATACTGCGTGTGTGTGCGTTCACACATTCTGCGTGTGTGTGTTCTTACATTCTGCGTGTGTGTGTTCAAACATTCTGCGTGTGTGTGATCACACATTCTGTGTGTGTGTGTGCACACATTCTGCAATTGTGGGTGTGTTCACACATTCTGAGTGTTTGTGTTCACACATTCTGCGTGTGTGGGGTTCACACATTCTGCATGTATGTGTGTATGTTGTCACGTTCTGCGTGTGCGTGTTCACACGTTCTGCGTGTGCGTGTGTTAACACGTTCTGCGTGTGTTTGTTCAAACATTCTGCGTGTGTGTGTGTTCAAACATTCTGCGTGTGTGTTCAAACATTCTGCGTGTGTGTGTTCACACATTCTGCGTGTGTGTTCACACATTCTGCGTGTGTGTGTGTGTTCGCACATTCTTCGTGTGTGTGTTCACACATTCTGCGTGTGTGTGTTCACACATTCTGCGTGTGTTCACACATGCGTGTGTGTGTTCACACATGCTGCGTGAGTCTGTGTTCACACATTATGCGTGTGTGTGTTCACACATTCTGCGTGTGTGTGTGTTCACACAATCTGCGTGTGTGTGTGTTCACATAATCTGCGTGTGTGTGTGTTCTCACATTCTGCGTGTGTGTGTGTTCACACATTCTGCGTGTGTGTGTGTTCACACATTCTGCGTGTGTGTGTGTTCTCACATTCTGCGTGTGTGTGTTCTCACATTTTGTGTGTGTGTGTGTTCACACAATCTGCGTGTGTGTGTGTTCACACATTCTGCGTGTGTGTATGTTCTCACATTCTGCGTGTGTGTGTTCTCACATTTTGCGTGTGTGTTTTCACATTCGGCGTGTGTGTGTTCTCACATTCTGCGTGTGTGTGTTCACACATTCTGCGTGTGTGTGTGTTCACACATTCTGCGTGTATCTGTGTGTGTTCACACATTCTGCGTGTGTCTGTGTTCTCACAATGTGCATGTATGTGTGTTCTCACATTCTGCGTATGTGTGTGTTCACACATTCTGCGTGTGTGTGTGTTCACACATTCTGCGTGTGTGTGTGTTCACACATTCTGCGTGTGTGTTCACACATTCTGCTTGTGTGTGTGTTCACACATTCTGCTTGTGTGTGTGTTCACACATTCTGCGTGTGTGTGTTCACACAATATGCGTGTGTGTGTTCATACAATATGCGTGTGTGTGTGTTCACACATTCTGCGTGTGTGTGTGTTCTCCACCTTCTGCGTGTGTGTGTGTTCTCATCTTTTGCGTGTGTGTCTTCTCACCTTCTGCGTGTGTGTGTGTTCTCACATTCTGCGTGCGTGTGTTCACACATTCTGCGTGTGTGTGTTCACACAACATGCGTGTGTGTGTGTTCACACAATATGCGTGTGTGTTCACACAATATGCGTGTGTTCACACAATATGCGTGTGTGTTCACACAATATGCGTGTGTCTGTGTTCTCACATTGTGCGTGTATGTGTGTTCTCATATTCTGCGTATGTGTGTGTTCTCACATTCTGTTTGTGTGTGTTCTCACGTTCTGCGCGTGTGTGTGTTCACACATTCTGCATGTGTGTGTGTTCACACATTCTGCGTGTGTGTGTGTTCACACATTCTGCGTGTGTGTGTGTTCACACATTCTGCGTGTGTGTGTTCACACATTCTGCGTGTGTGTTCACACATTCTGCGTGTGTGTGTGTTCACACATTCTGCGTGTGTGTTCACACATTCTGCGTGTGTGTTCACACATTCTGCTTGTGTGTGTGTGTTCTCACATTCTGCGAGTGTGTTCACACATTCTGCGTGTGTGTGTTCACACAATACGCGTGTATGTGTTCACACAATACGCGTGTGTGTGTTCACACAATATGCGTGTGTGTATATTCACACATTCTGCGTGTGTGTGTGTGTTGTCACCTTCTGCGTGTGTGTGTTCTCACCTTCTGTGTGTGTGTGTTCTCACATTCTGCATGTGTGTGTTCTCACATTCTGTGTGCGTGTGTTCTCACATTCTGCGTGTGTGTGTTCACACAATCTGCGTGTGTTCACACAATCTGCGTGTGTGTGTGTTCACACATTATGCGTGTGTGGGTGTTCTTACATTCTGCGTGTGTGTGTTCACACATTCTGCGTGTGTGTTCACACATTGTGCGTGTGTGTTCACACATTCTGCGTGTGTCTGTTCACACATTCTGCGTGTGTCTGTTCACACATTCTGCGTGTGAGTGTGTTCTCACATTCTGCGTGTGTGTGTATTCTCACATTCTGTTTGTGTGTGTGTTCTCACATTCTGCGTGTGTGTGTGTTCACACATTCTGCGTGTGTGTGTGTTCACACATTCTGCGTGTGTTCACACATTCTGCGTGTGTGTGTTCACACATACTGCGTGTGTGTGTTCACACATACTACGTGTGTGTGCGTTCACACATACTGCGTGTGTGTGTTCTTACATTCTGCGTGTGTGTGTTCAAACATTCTGCGTGTGTGTGATCACACATTCTGTGTGTGTGTGTGCACACATTCTGCAATTGTGGGTGTGTTCACACATTCTGAGTGTTTGTGTTCACACATTCTGCGTGTGTGGGGTTCACACATTCTGCATGTATGTGTGTATGTTGTCATGTTCTGCGTGTGCGTGTTCACACATTCAGCGTGTGCATGTGTTAACACGTTCTGCGTGTGTTTGTTCAAACATTCTGCGTGTGTGTGTTCAAACATTCTGCGTGTGTGTTCAAACATTCTGCGTGTGTGTGTTCACACATTCTGCGTGTGTGTTCACAGATTCTGCGTGTGTGTGTGTTCACACATTCTACGTGTGTGTGTGTTCACACATTCTGCGTGTGTGTGTTCACACATTCTGCGTGTGTTCACACATTCTGCGTGTGTTCACACATGCGTGTGCGTGTTCACACGTTCTGCGTGTGCGTGTGTTAACACGTTCTGCGTGTGTTTGTTCAAACATTCTGCGTGTGTGTGTGTTCAAACATTCTGCGTGTGTGTTCAAACATTCTGCGTGTGTGTGTTCACACATTCTGCGTGTGTGTTCACACATTCTGCGTGTGTGTGTGTGTTCGCACATTCTTCGTGTGTGTGTTCACACATTCTGCGTGTGTGTGTTCACACATTCTGCGTGTGTTCACACATGCGTGTGTGTGTTCACAAATGCTGCGTGAGTCTGTGTTCACACATTATGCGTGTGTGTGTTCACACATTCTGCGTGTGTGTGTGTTCACACAATCTGCGTGTGTGTGTGTTCACACAATCTGCGTGTGTGTGTGTTCTCACATTCTGCGTGTGTGTGTGTTCACACATTCTGCGTGTGTGTGTGTTCTCACATTCTGCGTGTGTGTGTTCTCACATTTTGTGTGTGTGTGTGTTCACACAATCTGCGTGTGTGTGTGTTCACACATTCTGCGTGTGTGTATGTTCTCACATTCTGCGTGTGTGTGTTCTCACATTTTGCGTGTGTGTTTTCACATTCGGCGTGTGTGTGTTCTCACATTCTGCGTGTGTGTGTTCACACATTCTGCGTGTATGTGTGTTCACACATTCTGCGTGTATCTGTGTGTGTTCACACATTCTGCGTGTGTCTGTGTTCTCACAATGTGCATGTATGTGTGTTCTCACATTCTGCGTATGTGTGTGTTCACACATTCTGCGTGTGTGTGTGTTCACACATTCTGCGTGTGTGTGTGTTCACACATTCTGCGTGTGTGTTCACACATTCTGCTTGTGTGTGTGTTCACACATTCTGCTTGTGTGTGTGTTCACACATTCTGCGTGTGTGTGTTCACACAATATGCGTGTGTGTGTTCATACAATATGCGTGTGTGTGTGTTCACACATTCTGCGTGTGTGTGTTCTCCACCTTCTGCGTGTGTGTGTGTTCTCATCTTTTGCGTGTGTGTCTTCTCACCTTCTGCGTGTGTGTGTGTTCTCACATTCTGCGTGCGTGTGTTCACACATTCTGCGTGTGTGTGTTCACACAACATGCGTGTGTGTGTGTTCACACAATATGCGTGTGTGTTCACACAATATGCGTGTGTTCACACAATATGCGTGTGTGTTCACACAATATGCGTGTGTCTGTGTTCTCACATTGTGCGTGTATGTGTGTTCTCATATTCTGCGTATGTGTGTGTTCTCACATTCTGTTTGTGTGTGTTCTCACGTTCTGCGCGTGTGTGTGTTCACACATTCTGCGTGTGTGTGTGTTCACACATTCTGCGTGTGTGTGTGTTCACACATTCTGCGTGTGTGTGTGTTCACACATTCTGCGTGTGTGTGTTCACACATTCTGCGTGTGTGTTCACACATTCTGCGTGTGTGTGTGTTCACACATTCTGCGTGTGTGTTCACACATTCTGCGTGTGTGTTCACACATTCTGCTTGTGTGTGTGTTCTCACATTCTGCGAGTGTGTTCACACATTCTGCGTGTGTGTGTTCACACAATACGCGTGTATGTGTTCACACAATACGCGTGTGTGTGTTCACACAATATGCGTGTGTGTATATTCACACATTCTGCGTGTGTGTGTGTGTTGTCACCTTCTGCGTGTGTGTGTTCTCACCTTCTGTGTGTGTGTGTTCTCACATTCTGCATGTGTGTGTTCTCACATTCTGTGTGCGTGTGTTCGCACATTCTGCGTGTGTGTGTTCACACAATCTGCGTGTGTTCACACAATCTGCGTGTGTGTGTGTTCACACATTATGCGTGTGTGGGTGTTCTTACATTCTACGTGTGTGTGTTCACACATTCTGCGTGTGTGTTCACACATTGTGCGTGTGTGTTCACACATTCTGCGTGTGTCTGTTCACACATTCTGCGTGTGTCTGTTCACACATTCTGCGTGTGAGTGTGTTCTCACATTCTGCGTGTGTGTGTATTCTCACATTCTGTTTGTGTGTGTGTTCTCACATTCTGCGTGTGTGTGTGTTCACACATTCTGCGTGTGTGTGTGTTCACACATTCTGCGTGTGTTCACACATTCTGCGTGTGTGTGTTCACACATACTGCGTGTGTGTGTTCACACATACTACCTGTGTGTGCGTTCACACATACTGCGTGTGTGTGTTCTTACATTCTGCGTGTGTGTGTTCAAACATTCTGCGTGTGTGTGATCACACATTCTGTGTGTGTGTGTGCACACATTCTGCAATTGTGGGTGTGTTCACACATTCTGAGTGTTTGTGTTCACACATTCTGCGTGTGTGGGGTTCACACATTCTGCATGTATGTGTGTATGTTGTCATGTTCTGCGTGTGCGTGTTCACACATTCAGCGTGTGCATGTGTTAACACGTTCTGCGTGTGTTTGTTCAAACATTCTGCGTGTGTGTGTTCAAACATTCTGCGTGTGTGTTCAAACATTCTGCGTGTGTGTGTTCACACATTCTGCGTGTGTGTTCACAGATTCTGCGTGTGTGTGTGTTCACACATTCTACGTGTGTGTGTGTTCACACATTCTGCGTGTGTGTGTTCACACATTCTGCGTGTGTTCACACATTCTGCGTGTGTTCACACATGCGTGTGTGTGTTCACACATGCTGCGTGAGTCTGTGTTCACACATTATGCGTGTGTGTGTTCACACATTCTGCGTGTGTGTGTGTTCACACAATCTGCGTGTGTGTGTATTCACACAATCTGCGTGTGTGTGTGTGTTCTCACATTCTGCGTGTGTGTGTGTTCACACATTCTGCGTGTGTGTGCGTTCTCACATTCTGCATGTGTGTGTTCTCACATTTTGCGTGTGTGTGTGTTCACACAATCTGCGTGTGTGTGTGTTCACACATTCTACGTGTGTGTATGTTCTCACATTCTGCGTGTGTGTGTTCTCACATTTTGCGTGTGTGTTCTCACATTCGGCGTGTGTGTGTTCTCACATTCTGCATGTGTGTGTTCACACATTCTGCGTGTGTGTGTGTTCACACATTCTGCGTGTATCTGTGTGTGTTCACACATTCTGCGTGTGTCTGTGTTCTCACAATGTGCATGTATGTGTGTTCTCACATTCTGCGTATGTGTGTGTTCATACATTCTGCGTGTGTGTGTGTTCACACATTCTGCGTGTGTGTGTGTGTTCACACATTCTGCGTGTGTTCACACATTCTGCGTGTGTGTGTGTTCACACATTCTGCGTGTGTGTTCACACATTCTGCGTGTGTGTTCACACATTCTGCTTGTGTGTGTGTTCACACATTCTGCTTGTGTGTGTGTTCACACATTCTGCTTGTGTGTGTGTTCACACATTCTGCTTGTGTGTGTGTTCACACATTCTGCTTGTGTGTGTGTTCACACATTCTGCGTGTGTGTGTTCACACAATATGCGTGTGTGTGTTCATACAATATGCGTGTGTGTGTGTTCACACATTCTGCGTGTGTGTTCACACATTCTGCTTGTGTGTGTGTTCACACATTCTGCTTGTGTGTGTGTTCACACATTCTGCTTGTGTGTGTGTTCACACATTCTGCTTGTGTGTGTGTTCACACATTCTGCTTGTGTGTGTGTTCACACATTCTGCGTGTGTGTGTTCACACAATATGCGTGTGTGTGTTCATACAATATGCGTGTGTGTGTGTTCACACATTCTGCGTGTGCGTGTGTTCACACATTCTGCGTGTGTGTGTGTTCTCCACCTTCTGCGTGTGTGTGTGTTCTCATCTTTTGCGTGTGTGTGTTCTCACCTTCTGCGTGTGTGTGTGTTCTCACATTCTGCATGTGTGTGTGTTCACACAATATGCGTGTGTGTGTGTTCACACAATATGCGTGTGTGTTCACACAATATGCGTGTGTCTGTGTTCTCACATTGTGCGTGTATGTGTGTTCTCATATTCTGCGTATGTGTGCGTTCTCACATTCTGTTTGTGTGTGTGTTCTCACGTTCTGCGCGTGTGTTCACACATTCTGCGTGTGTGTGTGTTCACACATTCTGCGTGTGTGTGTGTTCACACATTCTGCGTGTGTGTTCACACATTCTGCGTGTGTGTGTGTTCACACATTCTGCGTGTGTGTGTTCACACATTCTGCGTGTGTGTGTGTTCACACATTCTGCGTGTGTGTTCACACATTCTGCGTGTGTGTTCACACATTCTGCTTGTGTGTGTGTTCTCACATCCTGCGAGTGTGTTCACACATTCTGCGTGTGTGTGTTCACACAATACGCGTGTATGTGTTCACACAATATGCGTGTGTGTGTTCACACAATATGCGTGTGTGTATATTCACACATTCTGCGAGTGTGTGTGTTGTCACCTTCTGCGTGTGTGTGTTCTCACCTTCTGTGTGTGTGTGTTCTCACATTCTGCGTGTGTGTGTTCACACAATCTGCGTGTGTGTGTTCACACAATCTGCGTGTGTGTGTGTTCACACATTATGCGTGTGTGTGTGTTCTCACATTCTGCGTGTGTGTGTTCACACATTCTGCGTGTGTGTTCACACATTCTGCGTGTGTGTTCACACATTCTGCGTGTGTGTGTTCACACATTCTGCGTGTGTGTGTTCACACATACTGCGTGTGTGTGTGTTCACACATACTACGTGTGTGTGTGTTCACACATACTGCGTGTGTGTGCGTTCACACATTCTGCGTGTGTGTGTTCTTACATTCTGCGTGTGTGTGTTCAAACATTCTGCGTGTGTGTGATCACACATTCTGTGTGTGTGTGTGCACACATTCTGCAATTGTGGGTGTGTTCACACATTCTGAGTGTTTGTGTTCACACATTCTGCGTGTGTGGGGTTCACACATTCTGCATGTATGTGTGTATGTTGTCACGTTCTGCGTGTGCGTGTTCACACGTTCTGCGTGTGCGTGTGTTAACACGTTCTGCGTGTGTTTGTTCAAACATTCTGCGTGTGTGTGTGTTCAAACATTCTGCGTGTGTGTTCAAACATTCTGCGTGTGTGTGTTCACACATTCTGCGTGTGTGTTCACACATTCTGCGTGTGTGTGTGTGTTCACACATTCTACGTGTGTGTGTTCACACATTCTGCGTGTGTGTTCACACATTCTGCGTGTGTTCACACATGCGTGTGTGTGTTCACACATGCTGCGTGAGTCTGTGTTCACACATTATGCGTGTGTGCGTTCACACATTCTGCGTTTGTGTGTGTTCACACAATCTGCGTGTGTGTGTGTTCACACAATCTGCGTGTGTGTGTGTTCTCACATTCTGCGTGTGTGTGTGTTCACACATTCTGCGTGTGTGTGTTCTCACATTCTGCGTGTGTGTGTTCTCACATTTTGCGTGTGTGTGTGTTCACACAATCTGCGTGTGTGTGTTCACACATTCTGCGTGTGTGTATGTTCTCACATTCTGCGTGTGTGTGTTCTCACATTTTGCGTGTGTGTTCTCACATTCGGCGTGTGTGTGTTCTCACATTCTGCGTGTGTGTGTTCACACATTCTGCGTGTGTGTGTTCACACATTCTGCGTGTATCTGTGTGTGTTCACACATTCTGCGTGTGTCTGTGTTCTCACAATGTGCATGTATGTGTGTTCTCACATTCTGCGTATGTGTGTGTTCACACATTCTGCGTGTGTGTGTGTTCACACATTCTGCGTGTGTGTGTTCACACATTCTGCGTGTGTGTTCACACATTCTGCGTGTGTGTTCACACATTCTGCTTGTGTGTGTGTTCACACTTTCTGCTTGTGTGTGTGTTCACACATTCTGCGTGTGTGTGTTCACACAATATGCGTGTGTGTGTTCATACAATATGCGTGTGTGTGTGTTCACACATTCTGCGTGTGTGTGTGTTCTCCACCTTCTGCGTGTGTGTGTGTTCTCATCTTTTGCGTGTGTGTCTTCTCACCTTCTGCGTGTGTGTGTGTTCTCACATTCTGCGTGCGTGTGTTCACACATTCTGCGTGTGTGTGTTCACACAACATGCGTGTGTGTGTTCACACATTCTGCGTGTGTGTTCACACAATATGCGTGTGTTCACACAATATGCGTGTGTGTTCACACAATATGCGTGTGTCTGTGTTCTCACATTGTGCGTGTATGTGTGTTCTCATATTCTGCGTATGTGTGTGTTCTCACATTCTGTTTGTGTGTGTTCTCACGTTCTGCGCGTGTGTGTGTTCACACATTCTGCGTGTGTGTGTGTTCACACATTCTGCGTGTGTGTGTGTTCACACATTCTGCGTGTGTGTGTGTTCACACATTCTGCGTGTGTGTGTTCACACATTCAGCGTGTGTGTTCACACATTCTGCGTGTGTGTGTTCACACATTCTGCGTGTGTGTTCACACATTCTGCGTGTGTGTTCACACATTCTGCTTGTGTGTGTGTTCTCACATTCTGCGAGTGTGTTCACACATTCTGCGTGTGTGTGTTCACACAATACGCGTGTCTGTGTTCACACAATATGCGTGTGTGTTCACACAATATGCGTGTGTGAAAATTCACACATTCTGCGTGTGTGTGTGTTGTCACCTTCTGCGTGTGTGTGTTCTCACCTTCTGTGTGTGTGTGTTCTCACATTCTGCATGTGTGTGTTCTCACATTCTGTGTGCGTGTGTTCACACATTCTGCGTGTGTGTGTTCACACAATCTGCGTGTGTTCACACAATCTGCGTGTGTGTGTTCACACATTATGCGTGTGTGTGTGTTCTCACATTCTGCGTGTGTGTTCACACATTCTGCGTGTGTGTTCACACATTGTGCGTGTGTGTTCACACATTCTGCGTGTGTCTGTTCACACATTCTGCGTGTGTCTGTTCACACATTCTGCGTGAGTGTGTTCTCACATTCTGCGTGTGTGTATTCTCACATTCTGTTTGTGTGTGTGCTCTCACATTCTGCGTGTGTGTGTGTTCACACATTCTGCGTGTGTGTGTGTTCACACATTCTGCGTGTGTTCACACATTCTGCGTGTGTGTGTTCACACATACTGCGTGTGTGTGTGTTCACACATACTACGTGTGTGTGCGTTCACACATACTGCGTGTGTGTGTTCTTACATTCTGCGTGTGTGTGTTCAAATATTCTGCGTGTGTGTGATCACACATTCTGTGTGTGTGTGTGCACACATTCTGCAATTGTGGGTGTGTTCACACATTCTGAGTGTTTGTGTTCACACATTCTGCGTGTGTGGGGTTCACACATTCTGCATGTATGTGTGTATGTTGTCATGTTCTGCGTGTGCGTGTTCACACGTTCAGCGTGTGCGTGTGTTAACACGTTCTGCGTGTGTTTGTTCAAACATTCTGCGTGTGTGTGTGTTCAAACATTCTGCGTGTGTGTTCAAACATTCTGCGTGTGTGTGTTCACACATTCTGCGTGTGTGTTCACACATTCTGCGTGTGTGTGTGTTCACACATTCTACGTGTGTGTGTGTTCACACATTCTGCGTGTGTGTGTTCACACATTCTGCGTGTGTTCACACATTCTGCGTGTGTTCACACATGCGTGTGTGTGTTCACACATGCTGCGTGAGTCTGTGTTCACACATTATGCGTGTGTGTGTTCACACATTCTGCGTGTGTGTGTGTTCACACAATCTGCGTGTGTGTGTATTCACACAATCTGCGTGTGTGTGTGTGTTCTCACATTCTGCGTGTGTGTGTGTTCACACATTCTGCGTGTGTGTGTGTTCTCACATTCTGCGTGTGTGTGTTCTCACATTTTGCGTGTGTGTGTGTTCACACAATCTGCGTGTGTGTGTGTTCACACATTCTACGTGTGTGTATGTTCTCACATTCTGCGTGTGTGTGTTCTCACATTTTGCGTGTGTGTTCTCACATTCGGCGTGTGTGTGTTCTCACATTCTGCATGTGTGTGTTCACACATTCTGCGTGTGTGTGTGTTCACACATTCTGCGTGTATCTGTGTGTGTTCACACATTCTGCGTGTGTCTGTGTTCTCACAATGTGCATGTATGTGTGTTCTCACATTCTGCATATGTGTGTGTTCATACATTCTGCGTGTGTGTGTGTTCACACATTCTGCGTGTGTGTGTTCACACATTCTGCGTGTGTTCACACATTCTGCGTGTGTGTGTGTTCACACATTCTGCGTGTGTGTTCACACATTCTGCGTGTGAGTTCACACATTCTGCTTGTGTGTGTGTTCACACATTCTGCTTGTGTGTGTGTTCACACATTCTGCTTGTGTGTGTGTTCACACATTCTGCTTGTGTGTGTGTTCACACATTCTGCGTGTGTGTGTTCACACAATATGCGTGTGTGTGTTCATACAATATGCGTGTGTGTGTGTTCACACATTCTGCGTGTGTGTGTTCACACAATATGCGTGTGTGTGTTCATACAATATGCGTGTGTGTGTGTTCACACATTCTGCGTGTGCGTGTGTTCACACATTCTGCGTGTGTGTGTGTTCTCCACCTTCTGCGTGTGTGTTCTCCACCTTCTGCGTGTGTGTGTGTTCTCATCTTTTGCGTGTGTGTGTTCTCACCTTCTGCGTGTGTGTGTGTTCTCACATTCTGCATGTGTGTGTGTTCACACAATATGCGTGTGTGTGTGTTCACACAATATGCGTGTGTGTTCACACAATATGCGTGTGTCTGTGTTCTCACATTGTGCGTGTATGTGTGTTCTCATATTCTGCGTATGTGTGCGTTCTCACATTCTGTTTGTGTGTGTGTTCTCACGTTCTGCGCGTGTGTGTTCACACATTCTGCGTGTGTGTGTGTTCACACATTCTGCGTGTGTGTGTGTTCACACATTCTGCGTGTGTGTGTTCACACATTCTGCGTGTGTGTGTGTTCACACATTCTGCGTGTGTGTGTTCACACATTCTGCGTGTGTGTGTGTTCACACATTCTGCGTTTGTGTGTTCACACATGCTGCGTGTGTGTGTTCACACATACTACGTGTGTGTGTGTTCACACATACTGCGTGTGTGTGTGTTCACACATTCTGCGTGTGTGTGTTCTTACATTCTGCGTGTGTGTGTTCAAACATTCTGCGTGTGTGTGATCACACATTCTGTGTGTGTGTGTGCACACATTCTGCAATTGTGGGTGTGTTCACACATTCTGAGTGTTTGTGTTCACACATTCTGCGTGTGTGGGGTTCACACATTCTGCATGTATGTGTGTATGTTGTCACGTTCTGCGTGTGCGTGTTCACACGTTCTGCGTGTGCGTGTGTTAACACGTTCTGCGTGTGCGTGTGTTAACACGTTCTGCGTGTGCGTGCGTTCACACGTTCTGCGTGTGCGTGCGTTCACACGTTCTGTGTGTGCGTGTTCACACATGCTGCGTGTGCATGTGTTCACACATGCTGCGTGTGCATGTGTTCACACATGCTGCGTGTGCATGTGTTCACACATGCTGCGTGTGCGTGTGTTCACACCTGCTGCGTGTGCGTGTTCACACATGCTGCGTGCGTGTGATCACACATTCTGCGTGTGCGTGTGTTCACACATTCTGCGTGTGCATGTGTTCACACATTCTGCGTGTGCGTGTGTTCACACATTCTGCGTGTGCGTGTGTTCTCACATTCTGCGTGTGCGTGTGTTCTCACCTTCTGCGTGTGCGTGTGTTCTCACCTTCTGCGTGTGTGTGTTCACACATTCTGTTTGTGTTTGTGTTCTCACATTGTGCGTGTGTGTGTTCACACATTCTGCCTGTGTGTGTTCACACATTCTGCGTGTGTGTGTTCACACATTCTGCGTGTGTGTGTTCACACATTCTGCGTGTGTGTGTTCACACATTCTGCATTTGTTTGTGTATTCACACATTCTGCCTGTGTTCTCACATTTTGCGTGTGTGTGTGTGTGTGTTCACACATTCTGCGTGTGTCTGTGCTCTCACATTCTGCGTGTGTGTGTGCTCTCACATTCTGCGTGTGTCTGTGTTCTCACATTCTGCGTATGTGTGTTCTCACATTCTGCTTGTGTGTGTGTTCACACATTCTGCGTGTGTGTGTTCACACAATATGCGTGTGTGTGTTCATACAATATGCGTGTGTGTGTGTTCACACATTCTGCGTGTGTGTGTGTTCACACATTCTGCGTGTGTGTGTGTTCACACATTCTGCGTGTGTGTGTGTTCACACATTCTGCGTGTGTGTTCACACATTCTGCGTGTGTGTGTGTCTCACATTCTGCATGTGTGTGTGTTCACACATTCTGCGTGCGTGTGTTCTCACATTCTGCGTGCCTGTGTGTTCACACAATATGCGTGTGTGTTCACACAATATGCGTGTGTGTTCACACAAGATGCGTGTGTGTTCACACAATATGCGTGTGTCTGTGTTCTCACATTGTGCGTGTATGTGTGTTCTCATATTCTGCGTATGTGTGTGTTCTCACATTCTGTTTGTGTGTGTTCTCACGTTCTGCGCGTGTGTGTTCACACATTCTGCGTGTGTGTGTGTTCACACATTCTGCGTGTGTGTGTGTTCACACATTCTGCGTGTGTGTGTTCACACATTCTGCGTGTGTGTTCACACATTCTGCGTGTGTGTGTGTTCACACATTCTGCGTGTGTGTTCACACATTCTGCGTGTGTTCACACATTCTGCTTGTGTGTGTGTTCTCACATTCTGCGAGTGTGTTCACACATTCTGCGTGTGTGTGTTCACACAATACGCGTGTATGTGTTCACACAATATGCGTGTGTGTGTTCACACAATATGCGTGTGTGTATATTCACACATTCTGCGTGTGTGTGTGTTGTCACCTTCTGTGTGTGTGTGTTCTCACCTTCTGTGTGTGTGTGTTCTCACATTCTGCATGTGTGTGTTCTCACATTCTGTGTGCGTGTGTTCTCACATTCTGCGTGTGTGTTCACACATTCTGCGTGTGTGTGTGTTCACACATTCTGCGTGTGTGTGTGTTCACACATTCTGCGTGTGTGTGTGTTCACACATTCTGCGTGTGTGTTCACACATTCTGCGTGTGTGTTCACACATTCTGCTTGTGTGTGTGTTCACACATTCTGCTTGTGTGTGTGTTCACACATTCTGCTTGTGTGTGTGTTCACACATTCTGCTTGTGTGTGTGTTCACACATTCTGCGTGTGTGTGTTCACACAATATGCGTGTGTGTGTTCATACAATATGCGTGTGTGTGTGTTCACACATTCTGCGTGTGTGTTCACACATTCTGCTTGTGTGTGTGTTCACACATTCTGCTTGTGTGTGTGTTCACACATTCTGCTTGTGTGTGTGTTCACACATTCTGCTTGTGTGTGTGTTCACACATTCTGCTTGTGTGTGTGTTCACACATTCTGCGTGTGTGTGTTCACACAATATGCGTGTGTGTGTTCATACAATATGCGTGTGTGTGTGTTCACACATTCTGCGTGTGCGTGTGTTCACACATTCTGCGTGTGTGTGTGTTCTCCACCTTCTGCGTGTGTGTGTGTTCTCATCTTTTGCGTGTGTGTGTTCTCACCTTCTGCGTGTGTGTGTGTTCTCACATTCTGCATGTGTGTGTGTTCACACAATATGCGTGTGTGTGTGTTCACACAATATGCGTGTGTGTTCACACAATATGCGTGTGTCTGTGTTCTCACATTGTGCGTGTATGTGTGTTCTCATATTCTGCGTATGTGTGCGTTCTCACATTCTGTTTGTGTGTGTGTTCTCACGTTCTGCGCGTGTGTTCACACATTCTGCGTGTGTGTGTGTTCACACATTCTGCGTGTGTGTGTGTTCACACATTCTGCGTGTGTGTTCACACATTCTGCGTGTGTGTGTGTTCACACATTCTGCGTGTGTGTGTTCACACATTCTGCGTGTGTGTGTGTTCACACATTCTGCGTGTGTGTTCACACATTCTGCGTGTGTGTTCACACATTCTGCTTGTGTGTGTGTTCTCACATCCTGCGAGTGTGTTCACACATTCTGCGTGTGTGTGTTCACACAATACGCGTGTATGTGTTCACACAATATGCGTGTGTGTGTTCACACAATATGCGTGTGTGTATATTCACACATTCTGCGAGTGTGTGTGTTGTCACCTTCTGCGTGTGTGTGTTCTCACCTTCTGTGTGTGTGTGTGTTCTCACATTCTGCGTGTGTGTGTTCTCACATTCTGCGTGTGTGTGTTCACACAATCTGCGTGTGTGTGTTCACACAATCTGCGTGTGTGTGTGTTCACACATTATGCGTGTGTGTGTGTTCTCACATTCTGCGTGTGTGTGTTCACACATTCTGCGTGTGTGTTCACACATTCTGCGTGTGTGTTCACACATTCTGCGTGTGTGTGTTCACACATTCTGCGTGTGTGTGTTCACACATACTGCGTGTGTGTGTGTTCACACATACTACGTGTGTGTGTGTTCACACATACTGCGTGTGTGTGCGTTCACACATTCTGCGTGTGTGTGTTCTTACATTCTGCGTGTGTGTGTTCAAACATTCTGCGTGTGTGTGATCACACATTCTGTGTGTGTGTGTGCACACATTCTGCAATTGTGGGTGTGTTCACACATTCTGAGTGTTTGTGTTCACACATTCTGCGTGTGTGGGGTTCACACATTCTGCATGTATGTGTGTATGTTGTCACGTTCTGCGTGTGCGTGTTCACACGTTCTGCGTGTGCGTGTGTTAACACGTTCTGCGTGTGTTTGTTCAAACATTCTGCGTGTGTGTGTGTTCAAACATTCTGTGTGTGTGTTCAAACATTCTGCGTGTGTGTGTTCACACATTCTGCGTGTGTGTTCACACATTCTGCGTGTGTGTGTGTGTTCACACATTCTACGTGTGTGTGTTCACACATTCTGCGTGTGTGTTCACACATTCTGCGTGTGTTCACACATGCGTGTGTGTGTTCACACATGCTGCGTGAGTCTGTGTTCACACATTATGCGTGTGTGTGTTCACACATTCTGCGTGTGTGTGTGTTCACACAATCTGCGTGTGTGTGTGTTCACACAATCTGCGTGTGTGTGTGTTCTCACATTCTGCGTGTGTGTGTGTTCACACATTCTGCGTGTGTGTGTTCTCACATTCTGCGTGTGTGTGTTCTCACATTTTGCGTGTGTGTGTGTTCACACAATCTGCGTGTGTGTGTTCACACATTCTGCGTGTGTGTATGTTCTCACATTCTGCGTGTGTGTGTTCTCACATTTTGCGTGTGTGTTCTCACATTCGGCGTGTGTGTGTTCTCACATTCTGCGTGTGTGTGCTCACACATTCTGCGTGTGTGTGTGTTCACACATTCTGCGTGTATCTGTGTGTGTTCACACATTCTGCGTGTGTCTGTGTTCTCACAATGTGCATGTATGTGTGTTCTCACATTCTGCGTATGTGTGTGTTCACACATTCTGCGTGTGTGTGTGTTCACACATTCTGCGTGTGTGTGTTCACACATTCTGCGTGTGTGTTCACACATTCTGCGTGTGTGTTCACACATTCTGCTTGTGTGTGTGTTCACACTTTCTGCTTGTGTGTGTGTTCACACATTCTGCGTGTGTGTGTTCACACAATATGCGTGTGTGTGTTCATACAATATGCGTGTGTGTGTGTTCACACATTCTGCGTGTGTGTGTGTTCTCCACCTTCTGCGTGTGTGTGTGTTCTCATCTTTTGCGTGTGTGTGTTCTCACCTTCTGCGTGTGTGTGTGTTCTCACATTCTGCGTGCGTGTGTTCACACATTCTGCGTGTGTGTGTTCACACAACATGCGTGTGTGTGTTCACACATTCTGCGTGTGTGTTCACACAATATGCGTGTGTTCACACAATATGCGTGTGTGTTCACACAATATGCGTGTGTCTGTGTTCTCACATTGTGCGTGTATGTGTGTTCTCATATTCTGCGTATGTGTGTGTTCTCACATTCTGTTTGTGTGTGTTCTCACGTTCTGCGCGTGTGTGTGTTCACACATTCTGCGTGTGTGTGTTCACACATTCTGCGTGTGTGTGTGTTCACACATTCTGCGTGTGTGTGTGTTCACACATTCTGCGTGTGTGTGTTCACACATTCAGCGTGTGTGTTCACACATTCTGCGTGTGTGTGTTCACACATTCTGCGTGTGTGTTCACACATTCTGCGTGTGTGTTCACACATTCTGCTTGTGTGTGTGTTCTCACATTCTGCGAGTGTGTTCACACATTCTGCGTGTGTGTGTTCACACAATACGCGTGTCTGTGTTCACACAATATGCGTGTGTGTTCACACAATATGCGTGTGTGAAAATTCACACATTCTGCGTGTGTGTGTATTGTCACCTTCTGCGTGTGTGTGTTCTCACCTTCTGTGTGTGTGTGTTCTCACATTCTGCATGTGTGTGTTCTCACATTCTGTGTGCGTGTGTTCACACATTCTGCGTGTGTGTGTTCACACAATCTGCGTGTGTTCACACAATCTGCGTGTGTGTGTTCACACATTATGCGTGTGTGTGTTCTCACATTCTGCGTGTGTGTTCACACATTCTGCGTGTGTGTTCACACATTGTGCGTGTGTGTTCACACATTCTGCGTGTGTCTGTTCACACATTCTGCGTGTGTCTGTTCACACATTCTGCGTGAGTGTGTTCTCACATTCTGCGTGTGTGTATTCTCACATTCTGTTTGTGTGTGTGCTCTCACATTCTGCGTGTGTGTGTGTTCACACATTCTGCGTGTGTGTGTGTTCACACATTCTGCGTGTGTTCACACATTCTGCGTGTGTGTGTTCACACATACTGCGTGTGTGTGTGTTCACACATACTACGTGTGTGTGCGTTCACACATACTGCGTGTGTGTGTTCTTACATTCTGCGTGTGTGTGTTCAAATATTCTGCGTGTGTGTGATCACACATTCTGTGTGTGTGTGTGCACACATTCTGCAATTGTGGGTGTGTTCACACATTCTGAGTGTTTGTGTTCACACATTCTGCGTGTGTGGGGTTCACACATTCTGCATGTATGTGTGTATGTTGTCATGTTCTGCGTGTGCGTGTTCACACGTTCAGCGTGTGCGTGTGTTAACACGTTCTGCGTGTGTTTGTTCAAACATTCTGCGTGTGTGTGTGTTCAAACATTCTGCGTGTGTGTTCAAACATTCTGCGTGTGTGTGTTCACACATTCTGCGTGTGTGTTCACACATTCTACGTGTGTGTGTGTTCACACATTCTGCGTGTGTGTGTTCACACATTCTGCGTGTGTTCACACATTCTGCGTGTGTTCACACATGCGTGTGTGTGTTCACACATGCTGCGTGAGTCTGTGTTCACACATTATGCGTGTGTGTGTTCACACATTCTGCGTGTGTGTGTGTTCACACAATCTGCGTGTGTGTGTATTCACACAATCTGCGTGTGTGTGTGTGTTCTCACATTCTGCGTGTGTGTGTGTTCACACATTCTGCGTGTGTGTGTGTTCTCACATTCTGCGTGTGTGTGTTCTCACATTTTGCGTGTGTGTGTGTTCACACAATCTGCGTGTGTGTGTGTTCACACATTCTACGTGTGTGTATGTTCTCACATTCTGCGTGTGTGTGTTCTCACATTTTGCGTGTGTGTTCTCACATTCGGCGTGTGTGTGTTCTCACATTCTGCATGTGTGTGTTCACACATTCTGCGTGTGTGTGTGTTCACACATTCTGCGTGTATCTGTGTGTGTTCACACATTCTGCGTGTGTCTGTGTTCTCACAATGTGCATGTATGTGTGTTCTCACATTCTGCATATGTGTGTGTTCATACATTCTGCGTGTGTGTGTGTTCACACATTCTGCATGTGTGTGTTCACACATTCTGCGTGTGTTCACACATTCTGCGTGTGTGTGTGTTCACACATTCTGCGTGTGTGTTCACACATTCTGCGTGTGAGTTCACACATTCTGCTTGTGTGTGTGTTCACACATTCTGCTTGTGTGTGTGTTCACACATTCTGCTTGTGTGTGTGTTCACACATTCTGCTTGTGTGTGTGTTCACACATTCTGCGTGTGTGTGTTCACACAATATGCGTGTGTGTGTTCATACAATATGCGTGTGTGTGTGTTCACACATTCTGCGTGTGTGTGTTCACACAATATGCGTGTGTGTGTTCATACAATATGCGTGTGTGTGTGTTCACACATTCTGCGTGTGCGTGTGTTCACACATTCTGCGTGTGTGTGTGTTCTCCACCTTCTGCGTGTGTGTGTTCTCCACCTTCTGCGTGTGTGTGTGTTCTCATCTTTTGCGTGTGTGTGTTCTCACCTTCTGCGTGTGTGTGTGTTCTCACATTCTGCATATGTGTGTGTTCACACAATATGCGTGTGTGTGTGTTCACACAATATGCGTGTGTGTTCACACAATATGCGTGTGTCTGTGTTCTCACATTGTGCGTGTATGTGTGTTCTCATATTCTGCGTATGTGTGCGTTCTCACATTCTGTTTGTGTGTGTGTTCTCACGTTCTGCGCGTGTGTGTTCACACATTCTGCGTGTGTGTGTGTTCACACATTCTGCGTGTGTGTGTGTTCACACATTCTGCGTGTGTGTTCACACATTCTGCGTGTGTGTGTGTTCACACATTCTGCGTGTGTGTGTGTTCACACATTCTGCGTGTGTGTTCACACATTCTGCGTGTGTGTGTGTTCACACATTCTGCGTGTGTGTGTTCACACATTCTGCGTGTGTGTGTGTTCACACATTCTGCGTGTGTGTTCACACATTCTGCGTGTGTGTTCACACATTCTGCTTGTGTGTGTGTTCTCACATTCTGCGAGTGTGTTCACACATTCTGCGTGTGTGTGTTCACACAATACGCGTGTATGTGTTCACACAATATGCGTGTTTGTGTTCACACAATATGCGTGTGTGTATATTCACACATTCTGCGAGTGTGTGTGTTGTCACCTTCTGCGTGTGTGTGTTCTCACCTTCTGTGTGTGTGTGTTCTCACATTCTGCGTGTGTGTGTTCACACAATCTGCGTGTGTGTGTTCACACAATCTGCGTGTGTGTGTGTTCACACATTATGCGTGTGTGTGTGTTCTCACATTCTGCGTGTGTGTTTTCACACATTTTGCGTGTGTGTTCACACATTCTGCGTGTGTGTTCACACATTCTGCGTGTGTCTGTTCACACATTCTGCGTGTGAGTGTGTTCTCACATTCTGCGTGTGTGTGTATTCTCACATCCTGTTTGTGTGTGTGTTCTCACATTGTGCGTGTGTGTGTGTTCACACATTCTGCGTGTGTGTGTGTTCACACATTCTGCGTGTGTGTGTTCACACATTCTGCGTGTGTGTGTGTTCACACATTCTGCGTGTGTGTGTTCACACATTCTGCGTGTGTGTGTGTTCACACATTCTGCGTTTGTGTGTTCACACATGCTGCGTGTGTGTGTTCACACATACTACGTGTGTGTGTGTTCACACATACTGCGTGTGTGTGTGTTCACACATTCTGCGTGTGTGTGTTCTTACATTCTGCGTGTGTGTGTTCAAACATTCTGCGTGTGTGTGATCACACATTCTGTGTGTGTGTGTGCACACATTCTGCAATTGTGGGTGTGTTCACACATTCTGAGTGTTTGTGTTCACACATTCTGCGTGTGTGGGGTTCACACATTCTGCATGTATGTGTGTATGTTGTCACGTTCTGCGTGTGCGTGTTCACACGTTCTGCGTGTGCGTGTGTTAACACGTTCTGCGTGTGCGTGTGTTAACACGTTCTGCGTGTGCGTGCGTTCACACGTTCTGCGTGTGCGTGCGTTCACACGTTCTGTGTGTGCGTGTTCACACATGCTGCGTGTGCGTGTGTTCACACATGCTGCGTGTGCATGTGTTCACACATGCTGCGTGTGCATGTGTTCACACATGCTGCGTGTGCGTGTGTTCACACCTGCTGCGTGTGCGTGTTCACACATGCTGCGTGCGTGTGATCACACATTCTGCGTGTGCGTGTGTTCACACATTCTGCGTGTGCGTGTGTTCACACATTCTGCGTGTGCGTGTGTTCACACATTCTGCGTGTGCGTGTGTTCTCACATTCTGCGTGTGCGTGTGTTCTCACCTTCTGCGTGTGCGTGTGTTCTCACCTTCTGCGTGTGTGTGTTCACACATTCTGTTTGTGTTTGTGTTCTCACATTGTGCGTGTGTGTGTTCACACATTCTGCCTGTGTGTGTTCACACATTCTGCGTGTGTGTGTTCACACATTCTGCGTGTGTGTGTTCACACATTCTGCATTTGTTTGTGTATTCACACATTCTGCCTGTGTTCTCACATTTTGCGTGTGTGTGTGTGTGTGTTCACACATTCTGCGTGTGTCTGTGCTCTCACATTCTGCGTGTGTGTGTGCTCTCACATTCTGCGTGTGTCTGTGTTCTCACATTCTGCGTATGTGTGTTCTCACATTCTGCTTGTGTGTGTGTTCACACATTCTGCGTGTGTGTGTTCACACAATATGCGTGTGTGTGTTCATACAATATGCGTGTGTGTGTGTTCACACATTCTGCGTGTGTGTGTGTTCACACATTCGGCGTGTGTGTGTGTTCACACATTCTGCGTGTGTGTGTGTTCACACATTCTGCGTGTGTGTTCACACATTCTGCGTGTGTGTGTGTCTCACATTCTGCATGTGTGTGTGTTCACACATTCTGCGTGCGTGTGTTCTCACATTCTGCGTGCCTGTGTGTTCACACAATATGCGTGTGTGTGTGTTCACACAATATGCGTGTGTGTTCACACAAGATGCGTGTGTGTTCACACAATATGCGTGTGTCTGTGTTCTCACATTGTGCGTGTATGTGTGTTCTCATATTCTGCGTATGTGTTTGTTCTCACATTCTGTTTGTGTGTGTTCTCACGTTCTGCGCGTGTGTGTTCACACATTCTGCGTGTGTGTGTGTTCACACATTCTGCGTGTGTGTGTGTTCACACATTCTGCGTGTGTGTGTTCACACATTCTGCGTGTGTGTTCACACATTCTGCGTGTGTGTGTGTTCACACATTCTGCGTGTGTGTTCACACATTCTGCGTGTGTTCACACATTCTGCTTGTGTGTGTGTTCTCACATTCTGCGAGTGTGTTCACACATTCTGCGTGTGTGTGTTCACACAATACGCGTGTATGTGTTCACACAATATGCATGTGTGTGTTCACACAATATGCGTGTGTGTATATTCACACATTCTGCGTGTGTGTGTGTTGTCACCTTCTGCATGTGTGTGTTCTCACCTTCTGTGTGTGTGTGTTCTCACATTCTGCATGTGTGTGTTCTCACATTCTGTGTGCGTGTGTTCTCACATTCTGCGTGTGTGTGTTCACACAATCTGCGTGTGTTCACACAATCTGCGTGTGTGTGTGTTCACACATTATGCGTGTGTGTGTGTTCTCACATTCTGCGTGTGTGTTCACACATTCTGCGTGTGTGTTCACACCTTGTGCGTGTGTGTTCACACATTCTGCGTGTGTCTGTTCACACATTCTGCGTGTGTCTGTTCACACATTCTGCGTGAGTGTGTTGTCACATTCTGCGTGTGTGTATTCTCACATTCTGTTTGTGTGTGTGCTCTCACATTCTGCGTGTGTGTGTGTTCACACATTCTGCGTGTGTGTGTGTTCACACATTCTGCGTGTGTTCACACATTCTGCATGTGTGTGTTCACACATACTACGTGTGTGTGCGTTCACACATACTGCGTCTGTGTGTTCTTACATTCTGCGTGTGTGTGTTCAAACATTCTGCGTGTGTGTGATCACACATTCTGTGTGTGTGTGTGCACACATTCTGCAATTGTGGGTGTGTTCACACATTCTGAGTGTTTGTGTTCACACATTCTGCGTGTGTGGGGTTCACACATTCTGCATGTATGTGTGTATGTTGTCATGTTCTGCGTGTGCGTGTTCACACGTTCAGCGTGTGCGTGTGTTAACACGTTCTGCGTGTGTTTGTTCAAACATTCTGCGTGTGTGTGTGTTCAAACATTCTGCGTGTGTGTTCAAACATTCTGCGTGTGTGTTCACACATTCTGCGTGTGTGTGTGTTCACACATTCTACGTGTGTGTGTGTTCACACATTCTGCGTGTGTGTGTTCACACATGCGTGTGTGTGTTCACACATGCTGCGTGAGTCTGTGTTCACACATTATGCGTGTGTGTGTTCACACATTCTGCGTGTGTGTGTGTTCACACAATCTGCGTGTGTGTGTATTCACACAATCTGCGTGTGTGTGTGTGTTCTCACATTCTGCGTGTGTGTGTTCACACATTCTGCGTGTGTGTGTGTTCTCACATTCTGCGTGTGTGTGTTCTCACATTTTGCCTGTGTGTGTGTTCACACAATCTGCGTGTGTGTGTGTTCACACATTCTACGTGTGTGTATGTTCTCACATTCTGCGTGTGTGTGTTCTCACATTTTGCGTGTGTGTTCTCACATTCGGCGTGTGTGTTCTCACATTCTGCATGCGTGTGTTCACACATTCTGCGTGTGTGTGTGTTCACACATTCTGCGTGTATCTGTGTGTGTTCACACATTCTGCGTGTGTCTGTGTTCTCACAATGTGCATGTATGTGTGTTCTCACATTCTGCATATGTGTGTGTTCATACATTCTGCGTGTGTGTGTGTTCACACATTCTGCGTGTGTGTGTTCACACATTCTGCGTGTGTTCACACATTCTGCGTGTGTGTGTGTTCACACATTCTGCGTGTGTGTTCACACATTCTGCGTGTGAGTTCACACATTCTGCTTGTGTGTGTGTTCACACATTCTGCTTGTGTGTGTGTTCACACATTCTGCTTGTGTGTGTGTTCACACATTCTGCTTGTGTGTGTGTTCACACATTCTGCGTGTGTGTGTTCACACAATATGCGTGTGTGTGTTCATACAATATGCGTGTGTGTGTGTTCACACATTCTGCGTGTGTGTGTTCACACAATATGCGTGTGTGTTCATACAATATGCGTGTGTGTGTGTTCACACATTCTGCGTGTGCGTGTGTTCACACATTCTGCGTGTGTGTGTGTTCTCCACCTTCTGCGTGTGTGTGTTCTCCACCTTCTGCGTGTGTGTGTGTTCTCATCTTTTGCGTGTGTGTGTTCTCACCTTCTGCGTGTGTGTGTGTTCTCACATTCTGCATGTGTGTGTGTTCACACAATATGCGTGTGTGTGTGTTCACACAATATGCGTGTGTGTTCACACAATATGCGTGTGTCTGTGTTCTCACATTGTGCGTGTATGTGTGTTCTCATATTCTGCGTATGTGTGCGTTCTCACATTCTGTTTGTGTGTGTTCTCACGTTCTGCGCGTGTGTGTTCACACATTCTGCGTGTGTGTGTGTTCACATATTTTGCGTGTGTGTGTGTTCACACATTCTGCGTGTGTGTTCACACATTCTGCGTGTGTGTGTGTTCACACATTCTGCGTGTGTGTGTGTTCACACATTCTGCGTGTGTGTTCACACATTCTGCGTGTGTGTGTTCACACATTCTGCGTGTGTGTGTTCACACATTCTGCGTGTGTGTGTTCACACATTCTGCGTGTGTGTGTGTTCACACATTCTGCGTGTGTGTTCACACATTCTGCGTGTGTGTTCACACATTCTGCTTGTGTGTGTGTTCTCACATTCTGCGAGTGTGTTCACACATTCTGCGTGTGTGTGTTCACACAATACGCGTGTATGTGTTCACACAATATGCGTGTGTGTGTTCACACAATATGCGTGTGTGTATATTCACACATTCTGCGAGTGTGTGTGTTGTCACCTTCTGCGTGTGTGTGTTCTCACCTTCTGTGTGTGTGTGTTCTCACATTCTGCGTGTGTGTGTTCACACAATCTGCGTGTGTGTGTTCACACAATCTGCGTGTGTGTGTGTTCACACATTATGCGTGTGTGTGTGTTCTCACATTCTGCGTGTGTGTTTTCACACATTCTGCGTGTGTGTTCACACATTCTGCGTGTGTGTTCACACATTCTGCGTGTGTCTGTTCACACATTCTGCGTGTGAGTGTGTTCTCACATTCTGCGTGTGTGTGTATTCTCACATCCTGTTTGTGTGTGTGTTCTCACATTGTGCGTGTGTGTGTGTTCACACATTCTGCGTGTGTGTGTGTTCACACATTCTGCGTGTGTGTGTTCACACATTCTGCGTGTGTGTGTGTTCACACATTCTGCGTGTGTGTGTTCACACATTCTGCGTGTGTGTGTGTTCACACATTCTGCGTTTGTGTGTTCACACATACTGCGTGTGTGTGTTCACACATACTACGTGTGTGTGTGTTCACACATACTGCGTGTGTGTGTGTTCACACATTCTGCGTGTGTGTGTTCTTACATTCTGCGTGTGTGTGTTCAAACATTCTGCGTGTGTGTGATCACACATTCTGTGTGTGTGTGTGCACACATTCTGCAATTGTGGGTGTGTTCATACATTCTGAGTGTTTGTGTTCACACATTCTGCGTGTGTGGGGTTCACACATTCTGCATGTATGTGTGTATGTTGTCACGTTCTGCGTGTGCGTGTTCACACGTTCTGCGTGTGCGTGTGTTAACACGTTCTGCGTGTGCGTGTGTTAACACGTTCTGCGTGTGCGTGCGTTCACACGTTCTGTGTGTGCGTGCGTTCACACGTTCTGTGTGTGCGTGTTCACACATGCTGCGTGTGCATGTGTTCACACATGCTGCGTGTGCATGTGTTCACACATGCTGCGTGTGCATGTGTTCACACATGCTGCGTGTGCGTGTGTTCACACCTGCTGCGTGTGCGTGTTCACACATGCTGCGTGCGTGTGATCACACATTCTGCGTGTGCGTGTGTTCACACATTCTGCGTGTGCATGTGTTCACACATTCTGCGTGTGCGTGTGTTCACACATTCTGCGTGTGCGTGTGTTCTCACATTCTGCGTGTGCGTGTGTTCTCACCTTCTGCGTGTGCGTGTGTTCTCACCTTCTGCGTGTGTGTGTTCACACATTCTGTTTGTGTTTGTGTTCTCACATTGTGCGTGTGTGTGTTCACACATTCTGCCTGTGTGTGTTCACACATTCTGCGTGTGTGTGTTCACACATTCTGCGTGTGTGTGTGTTCACACATTCTGCGTGTGTGTGTGTTCACACATTCTGCATTTGTTTGTGTATTCACACATTCTGCCTGTGTTCTCACATTCTGCGTGTGTGTGTGTGTGTGTGTTCACACATTCTGCGTGTGTCTGTGCTCTCACATTCTGCGTGTGTGTGTGCTCTCACATTCTGCGTGTGTCTGTGTTCTCACATTCTGCGTATGTGTGTTCTCACATTCTGCTTGTGTGTGTGTTCACACATTCTGCGTGTGTGTGTTCACACAATATGCGTGTTCACACAATATGCGTGTGTGTGTTCATACAATATGCGTGTGTGTGTGTTCACACATTCTGCGTGTGTGTGTGTTCACACATTCTGCGTGTGTGTGTGTTCACACATTCTGCGTGTGTGTGTTCATTCTGCATGTGTGTTCAAACATTCTGCGTGTGTGTGTGTGTTCAAACATTCTGCGTGCGTGTGTTCACGCATTCTGCGTGTGTGTGTTCACGCATTCTGCGTGTGTGTGTGTTCACACATTCTACGTGTGTGTGTGTTCACACATTCTACGTGTGTGTGTGTTCACACAATCTGCGTGTGTGTCTGTTCACACAACCTGCGTGTGTGTGTGTTCTCTCTTTCTGCGTGTGTGTGTGTTCACACTTTCTGCGTGTGTGTTTGTTCTCACATTCTGCGTGTGTGTGTTCTCACATTTTGCGTGTGTGTTCTCACATTCGGCGTGTGTGTTCTCACATGCTGCGTGTGTGTTCACACATTCTGCGTGTGTGTTCACACATTCTGCGTGTGTGTGTGTTCACACATTCTGCATGTGTGTGTGTTCACACATTCTGCATTTGTTAGTGTGTTCACACATTCTGCCTGTGTTCTCACATTCTGCGTGTGTGTGTTCACATATTCTGCGTGTGTGTGTGTTCACACATTCTGCGTGTGTGTGTGTTCACACATTCTGCGTGTATCTGTGTTCTCACATTGTGCGTGTATGTGTGTTCACAGATTCTGCGTATGTGTGTGTTCTCACATTCTGTATGTGTGTGTGTTCTCACATTCTGTTTGTGTGTGTTCACACATTCTGCGTGTGTGTGTGTTCACACATTCTGCGTGTGTGTGTGTTCACACATTCTGCGTGTGTGTGTGTTCACACATTCTGCGTGTGTGTGTTCACACATTCTGCGTGTGTGTGTTCACACATTCTGCGTGTGTGTGTTCACACATTCTGCACATGTGTGTGTTCACACATACTGCGTGTGTGTGTGTTCACACATACTGCGTGTGTGTGTGTTCTCACATTCTGCGTGTGTGTGTGTTCACACATACTGTGTGTGTGTGTGTTCTCACATTCTGCATGTGTGTGTGTTCAAACATACTGCGTGTGTGTGTGTTCTCACATTCTGCGTGTGTGTGTTCTCACATTCTGCGTGTGTGTGTGTTCTCACATTCAGCGTGTGTGTGTTCTCACATTCTGCGTGTGTGTGATCACACATTCTGCGTGTGTGTTCACACATTCTACGTGTGTGTGTGTGCACACATTCTGCAATTGTGTGTGTGTTCACACATTCTGCCTGTGTGGGGTTCACACATTCTGCGTGTATGTGTGTATGTTGTCATGTTCTGCGTGTGCGTGTGTTCACACGTTCTGCGTGTGTTCACACGTTCTGCGTGTGTTCACACGTTCTGCGTGCGCGTGTGTTCACACGTTCTGCGTGCGCGTGTTCACACGTTCTGCGTGCGCGTGTGTTCACACGTTCTGCGTGTGCGTGTTCACACGTTCTGCGTGTGCGTGTGTTCACACATGCTGCGTGTGCGTGTGTTCTCACATTCTGCGTGTGCGTGTTCTCACCTTCTGCGTGTGCGTGTGTTCTCACCTTCTGCGTGTGTGTGTTCTCACATTCTGCGTGTGTGTGTTCTCACATTCTGCCTGTGTGTGTTCTCACATTCTGCGTGTGTGTTCTCACATTCTGTTTGTGTGTGTGTGTTCACACATTGTGCGTGTGTGTGTTCACACATTGTGCGTGTGTGTGTTCACACATTCTGCGTGTGTGTGTTCACACATTCTGCGTGTGTGTGTTCACACATTCTGCGTGTGTGTGTTCACACATTCTGCGTGTGTGTGTTCACACATTCTGCGTGTGTGTGTGTTCACACATTCTGCGTGTGTGTGTTCACACATTCTGCGTGTGTGTGTGTTCACACATTCTGCGTGTGTGTGTGTGTTCACACATTCTGCGTGTGTGTGTGTGTTCACACATTCTGCGTGTGTGTGTGTGTTCACACATTCTGCGTGTGTGTGTGTGTTCACACATTCTGCGTGTGTCTGTGTGTTCACACATTCTGCGTGTGTCTGTGTGTTCACATTCTGCGTGTGTGTGTTCTCACATTCTGCGTGTGTGTTCTCACATTCTGCGTGTGTGTTCTCACATTCTGCGTGTGTGTGTTCACACAAGATGCGTGTGTGTGTTCACACAAGATGCGTGTGTGTGTTCACACAAGATGCGTGTGTGTGTGATCACACAATATGCGTCTGTGTGTGTTCACACAATATGCGTGTCTGTGTTCACACAATATGCGTGTGTGTGTGTTCACACATTCTGCGTGTGTGTGTTCTCACCTTCTGCGGGTGTGTGTGTTCTCACCTTCTGCGTGTGTGTGTTCTCACCTTCTGCGTGTGTGTGTTCTCACATTCTGCGTGTGTGTTTACACATTCTGCGTGTGTGTGTTCACACATTCTGCGTGTGTGTGTTCACACATTCTGCGTGTGTGTTCACACATTCTGCGTGTGTGTTCACACATTCTGCGTGTGTGTGTGTTCACACATTTTGCGTGTGTGTTCACACATTCTGCGTGTGTGTGTGTTCACACATTCTGCGTGTGTGTGTGTTCACACATTCTGCGTGTGTGTGTGTTCACACATCCTGCGTGTGTGTGTGTTCACACATCCTGCGTGTGCGTGTTCACACATTCTGCGTGTGTGTGTGATCACACATTCTGCGTGTGTGTTCACACATTCTGCGTGTGTTCACATTCTGCGTGTGTGTTCACACATTCTGCGTGTGTGTGTGTTCACACATTCTGCGTGTATCTGTGTTCTCACATTGTGCGTGTATGTGTGTTCACAGATTCTGCGTATGTGTGTGTTCTCACATTCTGTATGTGTGTGTGTTCTCACATTCTGTTTGTGTGTGTTCACACATTCTGCGTGTGTGTGTGTTCTCACATTCTGCGTGTGTGTGTGTTCTCACATTCTGCGTGTGTGTGTGTTCTCACATTCAGCGTGTGTGTGTTCTCACATTCTGCGTGTGTGTGATCACACATTCTGCGTGTGTTTCACACATTCTACGTGTGTGTGTGTGCACACATTCTGCAATTGTGTGTGTGTTCACACATTCTGCGTGTGTGGGGTTCACACATTCTGCATGTATGTGTGTATGTTGTCATGTTCTGCGTGTGCGTGTGTTCACACGTTCTGCGTGCGTGTGTTCACACGTTCTGCGTGTGTTCACACGTTCTGCGTGTGCGTGTGTTCACACGTTCTGCGTCTGCGTGTGTTCACACGTTCTGCGTCTGCGTGTGTTCACACGTTCTGCGTCTGCGTGTGTTCACACGTTCTGCGTGTGCGTCTGTTCTCACCTTCTGCGTGTGCGTGTGTTCTCACATTCTGCGTGTGTGTGTTCTCACATTCTGCGTGTGTGTGTTCTCACATTCTGCGTGTCTGTGTTCTCACATTCTGTTTGCGTGTGTGTGTTCTCACATTGTGCGTGTGTGTGTTCTCACATTGTGCGTGTGTGTGTTCACACATTCTGCGTGTGTGTGTTCACACATTCTGCGTGTGTGTGTTCACACATTCTGCGTGTGTGTGTTCACACATTCTGCGTGTGAGTGTTCACACATTCTGCGTGTGTGTGTTCACACATTCTGCGTGTGTGTGTTCACACATTCTGCGTGTGTGTGTTCACACATTCTGCGTGTGTGTGTTCACACATTCTGCGTGTGTGTGTTCACACATTCTGCGTGTGTGTGTTCACACATTCTGCGTGTGTGTGTTCACACATTCATCGTGTGTGTGTTCACACATTCTGCGTGTGAGTGTTCACACAATCTGCGTGTGAGTGTTCACACATTCTGCGTGTGTGTGTGTTCACACATTCTGCGTGTGTGTGTGTGTTCACACATTCTGCGTGTGTGTGCTCACATTCTGCGTGTGTGTTTACACATTCTGCGTGTGTGTGTTCACACATTCTGCGTGTGTGTTCACACATTCTGCGTGTGTGTTCACACATTCTGGGTGTGTGTTCACACATTCTGGGTGTGTGTTCACACATTCTGGGTGTGTGTGTGTTCACACATTTTGCGTGTGTGTTCACACATTCTTCGTGTGTGTGTGTTCACACATACTGCGTGTGTGTGTGTTCACACATTCTGCGTGTGTGTGTGTTCACACATTCTGCATGTGCGTGTTCACACATTCTGCGTGTGTGTGATCACACATTCTGCGTGTGTGTTCACACATTCTGCGTGTGTTCACATTCTGCGTGTGTTCACATTCTGCGTGTGTGTGTTCACACATTCTGCGTGTGTCTTCACACATTCTGCGTGTGTGTGCTCACACATTCTGCGTTTAAGTGTGTGTTCACACATTCTGCGTGTGTGTGTTCAAACATTCTGCGTGTGTGTGTGTTCAAACATTCTGCGTGTGTGTGTTCACACATTCTGCGTGTGTGTGTTCACACATTCTGCGTGTGTGTGTGTTCACACATTCTGCGTGTGTGTGTGTTCACACATTCTGCGTGTGTGTGTGTTCACACATTCTGCGTGTGTGTGTGTTCACACATTCTGCGTGTGTGTGTGTGTTCACACATTCTGCGTGTGTGTGTTCATTCTGCATGTGTGTGTTCAAACATTCTGCGTGTGTGTGTGTGTTCAAACATTCTGCGTGCGTGTGTTCACGCATTCTGCGTGTGTGTGTGTTCACACATTCTACGTGTGTGTGTGTTCACACAATCTGCGTGTGTGTCTGTTCACACAACCTGCGTGTGTGTGTGTTCTCTCTTTCTGCGTGTGTGTGTGTTCACACTTTCTGCGTGTGTGTGTGTTCTCACATTCTGCGTGTGTGTGTTCTCACATTTTGCGTGTGTGTTCTCACATTCGGCGTGTGTGTTCTCACATGCTGCGTGTGTGTTCACACATTCTGCGTGTGTGTTCACACATTCTGCGTGTGTGTTCACACATTCTGCGTGTGTCTGTTCACACATTCTGCGTGTGAGTGTGTTCTCACATTCTGCGTATGTGTGTGTTCTCACATTCTGTTTGTGTGTGTGTTCTCACATTGTGCGTGTGTGTGTGTTCACACATTCTGCGTGTGTGTGTTCACACATTCTGCGTGTGTGTGTGTTCACACATTCTGCGTGTGTGTGTTCACACATTCTGCGTGTGTGTGTGTTCACACATTCTGCGTGTGTGTGTGTTCACACATTCTGCGTGTGTGTGTGTTTACACATTCTGCGTGTGTGTCTTCACACATTCTGCGTGTGTGTCTTCACACATTCTGCGTGTGTGTGTTTACACATTCTGCGTGTGTGTGTTCACACAAAATGCGTGTGTGTGTGTTCACACAATATGCGTGTGTGTGTGTACACACATTCTGCGTGTGTGTTCTCACCTTCTGCGTGTGTGTGCTCACAGATTCTGCGTGTGTGTGTTCTCACCTTCTGCGTGTGTGTGTGTTCTCACCATCTGCGTGTGTGTGTGTTCTCACCTTCTGCGTGTGTGTGTGTTCACACATTCTGCATGTGTGTGTGTGTTCACACATTCTGCAATTGTGTGTGTGTTCACACATTCTGCAATTGTGTGTGTGTTCACACATTCTGCGTTTATGTGTGTTCACACTTTCTGCATTTGTGTGTGTGCACACATTCTGCAATTGTGTGTGTGTTCACACATTCTGCGTGTGTGTTCACACATTCTGCGTGTGAGGGGTTCACACGTTCTGCGTGTGCGTGTGTTCACACGTTCTGCGTGTGCGTGTGTTCACACGTTCTGCGTGTGCGTGTGTTCACACGTTCTGCGTGTGCGTGTGTTCACACGTTCTGCGTGTGCGTGTGTTCACACGTTCTGCGTGTGCGTGTGTTCACACGTTCTGCGTGTGCGTGTGTTCACACGTTCTGCGTGTGCGTGTGTTCACACGTTCTGCGTGTGCGTGTGTTCACACGTTCTGCGTGTGCGTGTGTTCTCACATTCTGCGTGTGCCTGTGTTCTCACCTTCTGCGTGTGCGTGTGTTCTCACCTTCTGTGTGTGTGTGTTCTCACATTCTGCGTGTGTGTTCTCACATTCTGCGTGTGTGTGTTCTCACATTCTGTTTGTGTGTGTGTTCTCACACTGTGCATGTGTGTGTGTTCACACATTCTGCGTGTGTGTTCACACATTCTGCGTGTGTGTGTTCTCACATTCTGCGTGTGTGTCTTCACACATTCTGCGTGTGTGTGTTTACACATTCTGCGTGTGTGTCTTCACACATTCTGCGTGTGTGTCTTCACACATTCTGCGTGTGTGTGTTTACACATTCTGCGTGTGTGTGTTCACACATTCTGCGTGTGTGTGTTCTCACATTCTGTTTGTGTGTGTGTTCTCACACTGTGCATGTGTGTGTGTTCACACATTCTGCGTGTGTGTGTTCACACATTCTGCGTGTGTGTGTTCTCACATTCTGTTTGTGTGTGTGTTCTCACACTGTGCATGTGTGTGTGTTCACACATTCTGCGTGTGTGTGTTCACACATTCTGCGTGTGTGTGTTCTCACATTCTGTTTGTGTGTGTGTTCTCACACTGTGCATGTGTGTGTGTTCACACATTCTGCGTGTGTGTGTTCACACATTCTGCGTGTGTGTGTTCACACATTCTGCGTGTGTGTGTTCACACATTCTGCGTGTGTCTGTGTGTTCACACATTCTGCGTGTGTCTGTGTGTTCACACATTCTGCGTGTGTCTGTGTGTTCACACATTCTGCGTGTGCGTGTGTTCTCACATTCTGCGTGTGTGTGTGTTCTCACATTCTGCGTGTGTGTGTTCTCACATTCTGTTTGTGTGTGTATTCTCACATTCTGTTTGTGTGTGTGTTCTCACATTGTGCGTGTGTGTGTGTTCACACATTCTGCGTGTATCTGTGTGTTCACATATTCTGCGTGTGTCTGTATGTTCACAGATTCAGCGTGTGTGTGTTCTCACCTTCTGCGTGTGTGTGTTCTCACCTTCTGCGTGCGTGTGTGTTCACACCTTCTGCGTGTGTGTGTGTTCACACATTCTGCGTGTGTGTGTGTTCACACATTCTGCGTGCGTGTGTGTTCACACATTCTGCGTGCGTGTGTGTTCACACATTCTGCGTGCGTGTGTGTTCACACATTCTGCGTGCGTGTGTTCACACATTCTGCGTGCGTGTGTGTTCACACATTCTGCGTGCGTGTGTTCACACATTCTGCGTGCGTGTGTGTTCACACATTCTGCGTGCGTGTGTGTTCACACATTCTGCGTGCGTGTGTGTTCACACATTCTGCGTGTGTGTGTGTTCACACATACTGCGTGTGTGTGTGTTCTCACATTCTGCGTGTGTGTGTGTTCACACATACTGAGTGTGTGTGTGTTCTCACATTCTGCGTGTGTGTGTGTTCTCACATTCTGCGTGTGTGTGTGTTCTCACATTCAGCGTGTGTGTGTTCTCACATTCTGCGTGTGTGTGATCACACATTCTGCGTGTGTGTTCACACATTCTACGTGTGTGTGTGTGCACACATTCTGCAATTGTGTGTGTGTTCACACATTCTGCGTGTGTGGGGTTCACACATTCTGCGTGTATGTGTGTATGTTGTCATGTTCTGCGTGTGCGTGTGTTCACACGTTCTGCGTGCGTGTGTTCACACGTTCTGCGTGTGTTCACACGTTCTGCGTGTGCGTGTTCACACGTTCTGCGTGTGCGTGTGTTCACACGTTCTGCGTGTGCGTGTGTTCACACGTTCTGCGTCTGCGTGTGTTCACACGTTCTGCGTCTGCGTGTGTTCACACGTTCTGCGTGTGTGTGTGTTCACACATTCTGCGTGTGTGTGTTCACACATTCTGCGTGTGTGTGTGTTCACACATACTGCGTGTGTGTGTGTTCTTACATTCTGCGTGTGTGTGTGTTCACACATACTGCGTGTGTGTGTGTTCTCACATTCTGCGTGTGTGTGTGTTCACACATTCTGCGTGTGTGTGTGTTCTCACATTCTGCGTGTGTGTGTGTTCTCACATTCTGCGTGTGTGTGTGTTCTCACATTCTCCGTGTGTGTGTTCTCACATTCTGCGTGTGTGTGATCACACATTCTGCGTGTGTGTTCACACATTCTACGTGTGTGTGTGTGCACACATTCTGCAATTGTGTGTGTGTTCACACATTCTGCGTGTGTGGGGTTCACACATTCTGCGTGTATGTGTGTATGTTGTCATGTTCTGCGTGTGCGTGTGTTCACACGTTCTGCGTGCGTGTGTTCACACGTTCTGCGTGTGTTCACACGTTCTGCGTGTGCGTGTGTTCACACGTTCTGCGTGTGCGTGTGTTCACACGTTCTGCGTCTGCGTGTGTTCACACGTTCTGCGTCTGCGTGTGTTCACACGTTCTGCGTGTGTGTGTGTTCACACGTTCTGTGTGTGCGTGTTCACACATGCTGCGTGTGCGTATGTTCTCACATTCTGCGTGTGCGTGTTCCCACCTTCTGTGTGTGCGTGTGTTCTCACCTTCTGCGTGTGTGTGTTCTCACATTCTGCGTGTGTGTGTTCACAGATTCTGCGTATGTGTGTGTTCTCACATTCTGCATGTGTGTGTGTTCACACATTCTGCTTGTGTGTGTGTTCACACATTCTGCTTGTGTGTGTGTTCACACATTCTGCTTGTGTGTGTGTTCACACATTCTGCGTGTGTGTGTTCACACAATATGCGTGTGTGTGTTCATACAATATGCGTGTGTGTGTGTTCACACATTCTGCGTGTGTGTGTTCACACAATATGCGTGTGTGTGTTCATACAATATGCGTGTGTGTGTGTTCACACATTCTGCGTGTGCGTGTGTTCACACATTCTGCGTGTGTGTGTGTTCTCCACCTTCTGCGTGTGTGTGTTCTCCACCTTCTGCGTGTGTGTGTGTTCTCATCTTTTGCGTGTGTGTGTTCTCACCTTCTGCGTGTGTGTGTGTTCTCACATTCTGCATGTGTGTGTGTTCACACAATATGCGTGTGTGTGTGTTCACACAATATGCGTGTGTGTTCACACAATATGCGTGTGTCTGTGTTCTCACATTGTGCGTGTATGTGTGTTCTCATATTCTGCGTATGTGTGCGTTCTCACATTCTGTTTGTGTGTGTGTTCTCACGTTCTGCGCGTGTGTGTTCACACATTCTGCGTGTGTGTGTGTTCACACATTCTGCGTGTGTGTGTGTTCACACATTCTGCGTGTGTGTTCACACATTCTGCGTGTGTGTGTGTTCACACATTCTGCGTGTGTGTGTGTTCACACATTCTGCGTGTGTGTTCACACATTCTGCGTGTGTGTGTGTTCACACATTCTGCGTGTGTGTGTTCACACATTCTGCGTGTGTGTGTGTTCACACATTCTGCGTGTGTGTTCACACATTCTGCGTGTGTGTTCACACATTCTGCTTGTGTGTGTGTTCTCACATTCTGCGAGTGTGTTCACACATTCTGCGTGTGTGTGTTCACACAATACGCGTGTATGTGTTCACACAATATGCGTGTGTGTGTTCACACAATATGCGTGTGTGTATATTCACACATTCTGCGAGTGTGTGTGTTGTCACCTTCTGCGTGTGTGTGTTCTCACCTTCTGTGTGTGTGTGTTCTCACATTCTGCGTGTGTGTGTTCACACAATCTGCGTGTGTGTGTTCACACAATCTGCGTGTGAGTGTGTTCTCACATTCTGCGTATGTGTGTGTTCTCACATTCTGTTTGTGTGTGTGTTCTCACATTGTGCGTGTGTGTGTGTTCACACATTCTGCGTGTGTGTGTTCACACATTCTGCGTGTGTGTGTGTTCACACATTCTGCGTGTGTGTGTTCACACATTCTGCGTGTGTGTGTGTTCACACATTCTGCGTGTGTGTGTGTTCACACATTCTGCGTGTGTGTGTGTTTACACATTCTGCGTGTGTGTCTTCACACATTCTGCGTGTGTGTCTTCACACATTCTGCGTGTGTGTGTTTACACATTCTGCGTGTGTGTGTTCACACAAAATGCGTGTGTGTGTGTTCACACAATATGCGTGTGTGTGTGTACACACATTCTGCGTGTGTGTTCTCACCTTCTGCGTGTGTGTGCTCACAGATTCTGCGTGTGTGTGTTCTCACCTTCTGCGTGTGTGTGTGTTCTCACCATCTGCGTGTGTGTGTGTTCTCACCTTCTGCGTGTGTGTGTGTTCACACATTCTGCATGTGTGTGTGTGTTCACACATTCTGCAATTGTGTGTGTGTTCACACATTCTGCAATTGTGTGTGTGTTCACACATTCTGCGTTTATGTGTGTTCACACTTTCTGCATTTGTGTGTGTGCACACATTCTGCAATTGTGTGTGTGTTCACACATTCTGCGTGTGTGTTCACACATTCTGCGTGTGAGGGGTTCACACGTTCTGCGTGTGCGTGTGTTCACACGTTCTGCGTGTGCGTGTGTTCACACGTTCTGCGTGTGCGTGTGTTCACACGTTCTGCGTGTGCGTGTGTTCACACGTTCTGCGTGTGCGTGTGTTCACACGTTCTGCGTGTGCGTGTGTTCACACGTTCTGCGTGTGCGTGTGTTCACACGTTCTGCGTGTGCGTGTGTTCACACGTTCTGCGTGTGCGTGTGTTCACACGTTCTGCGTGTGCGTGTGTTCTCACATTCTGCGTGTGCCTGTGTTCTCACCTTCTGCGTGTGCGTGTGTTCTCACCTTCTGTGTGTGTGTGTTCTCACATTCTGCGTGTGTGTTCTCACATTCTGCGTGTGTGTGTTCTCACATTCTGTTTGTGTGTGTGTTCTCACACTGTGCATGTGTGTGTGTTCACACATTCTGCGTGTGTGTTCACACATTCTGCGTGTGTGTGTTCTCACATTCTGCGTGTGTGTCTTCACACATTCTGCGTGTGTGTGTTTACACATTCTGCGTGTGTGTCTTCACACATTCTGCGTGTGTGTCTTCACACATTCTGCGTGTGTGTGTTTACACATTCTGCGTGTGTGTGTTCACACATTCTGCGTGTGTGTGTTCTCACATTCTGTTTGTGTGTGTGTTCTCACACTGTGCATGTGTGTGTGTTCACACATTCTGCGTGTGTGTGTTCACACATTCTGCGTGTGTGTGTTCTCACATTCTGTTTGTGTGTGTGTTCTCACACTGTGCATGTGTGTGTGTTCACACATTCTGCGTGTGTGTGTTCACACATTCTGCGTGTGTGTGTTCTCACATTCTGTTTGTGTGTGTGTTCTCACACTGTGCATGTGTGTGTGTTCACACATTCTGCGTGTGTGTGTTCACACATTCTGCGTGTGTGTGTTCACACATTCTGCGTGTGTGTGTTCACACATTCTGCGTGTGTCTGTGTGTTCACACATTCTGCGTGTGTCTGTGTGTTCACACATTCTGCGTGTGTCTGTGTGTTCACACATTCTGCGTGTGCGTGTGTTCTCACATTCTGCGTGTGTGTGTGTTCTCACATTCTGCGTGTGTGTGTTCTCACATTCTGTTTGTGTGTGTATTCTCACATTCTGTTTGTGTGTGTGTTCTCACATTGTGCGTGTGTGTGTGTTCACACATTCTGCGTGTATCTGTGTGTTCACATATTCTGCGTGTGTCTGTATGTTCACAGATTCAGCGTGTGTGTGTTCTCACCTTCTGCGTGTGTGTGTTCTCACCTTCTGCGTGCGTGTGTGTTCACACCTTCTGCGTGTGTGTGTGTTCACACATTCTGCGTGTGTGTGTGTTCACACATTCTGCGTGCGTGTGTGTTCACACATTCTGCGTGCGTGTGTGTTCACACATTCTGCGTGCGTGTGTGTTCACACATTCTGCGTGCGTGTGTTCACACATTCTGCGTGCGTGTGTGTTCACACATTCTGCGTGCGTGTGTTCACACATTCTGCGTGCGTGTGTGTTCACACATTCTGCGTGCGTGTGTGTTCACACATTCTGCGTGCGTGTGTGTTCACACATTCTGCGTGTGTGTGTGTTCACACATACTGCGTGTGTGTGTGTTCTCACATTCTGCGTGTGTGTGTGTTCACACATACTGAGTGTGTGTGTGTTCTCACATTCTGCGTGTGTGTGTGTTCTCACATTCTGCGTGTGTGTGTGTTCTCACATTCAGCGTGTGTGTGTTCTCACATTCTGCGTGTGTGTGATCACACATTCTGCGTGTGTGTTCACACATTCTACGTGTGTGTGTGTGCACACATTCTGCAATTGTGTGTGTGTTCACACATTCTGCGTGTGTGGGGTTCACACATTCTGCGTGTATGTGTGTATGTTGTCATGTTCTGCGTGTGCGTGTGTTCACACGTTCTGCGTGCGTGTGTTCACACGTTCTGCGTGTGTTCACACGTTCTGCGTGTGCGTGTTCACACGTTCTGCGTGTGCGTGTGTTCACACGTTCTGCGTGTGCGTGTGTTCACACGTTCTGCGTCTGCGTGTGTTCACACGTTCTGCGTCTGCGTGTGTTCACACGTTCTGCGTGTGTGTGTGTTCACACATTCTGCGTGTGTGTGTTCACACATTCTGCGTGTGTGTGTGTTCACACATACTGCGTGTGTGTGTGTTCTTACATTCTGCGTGTGTGTGTGTTCACACATACTGCGTGTGTGTGTGTTCTCACATTCTGCGTGTGTGTGTGTTCACACATTCTGCGTGTGTGTGTGTTCTCACATTCTGCGTGTGTGTGTGTTCTCACATTCTGCGTGTGTGTGTGTTCTCACATTCTCCGTGTGTGTGTTCTCACATTCTGCGTGTGTGTGATCACACATTCTGCGTGTGTGTTCACACATTCTACGTGTGTGTGTGTGCACACATTCTGCAATTGTGTGTGTGTTCACACATTCTGCGTGTGTGGGGTTCACACATTCTGCGTGTATGTGTGTATGTTGTCATGTTCTGCGTGTGCGTGTGTTCACACGTTCTGCGTGCGTGTGTTCACACGTTCTGCGTGTGTTCACACGTTCTGCGTGTGCGTGTGTTCACACGTTCTGCGTGTGCGTGTGTTCACACGTTCTGCGTCTGCGTGTGTTCACACGTTCTGCGTCTGCGTGTGTTCACACGTTCTGCGTGTGTGTGTGTTCACACGTTCTGTGTGTGCGTGTTCACACATGCTGCGTGTGCGTATGTTCTCACATTCTGCGTGTGCGTGTTCCCACCTTCTGTGTGTGCGTGTGTTCTCACCTTCTGCGTGTGTGTGTTCTCACATTCTGCGTGTGTGTGTTCACAGATTCTGCGTATGTGTGTGTTCTCACATTCTGCATGTGTGTGTGTTCACACATTCTGCTTGTGTGTGTGTTCACACATTCTGCTTGTGTGTGTGTTCACACATTCTGCTTGTGTGTGTGTTCACACATTCTGCGTGTGTGTGTTCACACAATATGCGTGTGTGTGTTCATACAATATGCGTGTGTGTGTGTTCACACATTCTGCGTGTGTGTGTTCACACAATATGCGTGTGTGTGTTCATACAATATGCGTGTGTGTGTGTTCACACATTCTGCGTGTGCGTGTGTTCACACATTCTGCGTGTGTGTGTGTTCTCCACCTTCTGCGTGTGTGTGTTCTCCACCTTCTGCGTGTGTGTGTGTTCTCATCTTTTGCGTGTGTGTGTTCTCACCTTCTGCGTGTGTGTGTGTTCTCACATTCTGCATGTGTGTGTGTTCACACAATATGCGTGTGTGTGTGTTCACACAATATGCGTGTGTGTTCACACAATATGCGTGTGTCTGTGTTCTCACATTGTGCGTGTATGTGTGTTCTCATATTCTGCGTATGTGTGCGTTCTCACATTCTGTTTGTGTGTGTGTTCTCACGTTCTGCGCGTGTGTGTTCACACATTCTGCGTGTGTGTGTGTTCACACATTCTGCGTGTGTGTGTGTTCACACATTCTGCGTGTGTGTTCACACATTCTGCGTGTGTGTGTGTTCACACATTCTGCGTGTGTGTGTGTTCACACATTCTGCGTGTGTGTTCACACATTCTGCGTGTGTGTGTGTTCACACATTCTGCGTGTGTGTGTTCACACATTCTGCGTGTGTGTGTGTTCACACATTCTGCGTGTGTGTTCACACATTCTGCGTGTGTGTTCACACATTCTGCTTGTGTGTGTGTTCTCACATTCTGCGAGTGTGTTCACACATTCTGCGTGTGTGTGTTCACACAATACGCGTGTATGTGTTCACACAATATGCGTGTGTGTGTTCACACAATATGCGTGTGTGTATATTCACACATTCTGCGAGTGTGTGTGTTGTCACCTTCTGCGTGTGTGTGTTCTCACCTTCTGTGTGTGTGTGTTCTCACATTCTGCGTGTGTGTGTTCACACAATCTGCGTGTGTGTGTTCACACAATCTGCGTGTGTGTGTGTTCACACATTATGCGTGTGTGTGTGTTCTCACATTCTGCGTGTGTGTTTTCACACATTCTGCGTGTGTGTTCACACATTCTGCGTGTGTGTTCACACATTCTGCGTGTGTCTGTTCACACATTCTGCGTGTGAGTGTGTTCTCACATTCTGCGTGTGTGTGTATTCTCACATCCTGTTTGTGTGTGTGTTCTCACATTGTGCGTGTGTGTGTGTTCACACATTCTGCGTGTGTGTGTGTTCACACATTCTGCGTGTGTGTGTTCACACATTCTGCGTGTGTGTGTGTTCACACATTCTGCGTGTGTGTGTTCACACATTCTGCGTGTGTGTGTGTTCACACATTCTGCGTTTGTGTGTTCACACATGCTGCGTGTGTGTGTTCACACATACTACGTGTGTGTGTGTTCACACATACTGCGTGTGTGTGTGTTCACACATTCTGCGTGTGTGTGTTCTTACATTCTGCGTGTGTGTGTTCAAACATTCTGCGTGTGTGTGATCACACATTCTGTGTGTGTGTGTGCACACATTCTGCAATTGTGGGTGTGTTCACACATTCTGAGTGTTTGTGTTCACACATTCTGCGTGTGTGGGGTTCACACATTCTGCATGTATGTGTGTATGTTGTCACGTTCTGCGTGTGCGTGTTCACACGTTCTGCGTGTGCGTGTGTTAACACGTTCTGCGTGTGCGTGTGTTAACACGTTCTGCGTGTGCGTGCGTTCACACGTTCTGCGTGTGCGTGCGTTCACACGTTCTGTGTGTGCGTGTTCACACATGCTGCGTGTGCGTGTGTTCACACATGCTGCGTGTGCATGTGTTCACACATGCTGCGTGTGCATGTGTTCACACATGCTGCGTGTGCGTGTGTTCACACCTGCTGCGTGTGCGTGTTCACACATGCTGCGTGCGTGTGATCACACATTCTGCGTGTGCGTGTGTTCACACATTCTGCGTGTGCGTGTGTTCACACATTCTGCGTGTGCGTGTGTTCACACATTCTGCGTGTGCGTGTGTTCTCACATTCTGCGTGTGCGTGTGTTCTCACCTTCTGCGTGTGCGTGTGTTCTCACCTTCTGCGTGTGTGTGTTCACACATTCTGTTTGTGTTTGTGTTCTCACATTGTGCGTGTGTGTGTTCACACATTCTGCCTGTGTGTGTTCACACATTCTGCGTGTGTGTGTTCACACATTCTGCGTGTGTGTGTTCACACATTCTGCATTTGTTTGTGTATTCACACATTCTGCCTGTGTTCTCACATTTTGCGTGTGTGTGTGTGTGTGTTCACACATTCTGCGTGTGTCTGTGCTCTCACATTCTGCGTGTGTGTGTGCTCTCACATTCTGCGTGTGTCTGTGTTCTCACATTCTGCGTATGTGTGTTCTCACATTCTGCTTGTGTGTGTGTTCACACATTCTGCATGTGTGTGTTCACACAATATGCGTGTGTGTGTTCATACAATATGCGTGTGTGTGTGTTCACACATTCTGCGTGTGTGTGTGTTCACACATTCTGCGTGTGTGTGTGTTCACACATTCTGCGTGTGTGTGTGTTCACACATTCTGCGTGTGTGTTCACACATTCTGCGTGTGTGTGTGTCTCACATTCTGCATGTGTGTGTTCACACATTCTGCGTGCGTGTGTTCTCACATTCTGCGTGCCTGTGTGTTCACACAATATGCGTGTGTGTGTGTTCACACAATATGCGTGTGTGTTCACACAAGATGCGTGTGTGTTCACACAATATGCGTGTGTCTGTGTTCTCACATTGTGCGTGTATGTGTGTTCTCATATTCTGCGTATGTGTGTGTTCTCACATTCTGTTTGTGTGTGTTCTCACGTTCTGCGCGTGTGTGTTCACACATTCTGCGTGTGTGTGTGTTCACACATTCTGCGTGTGTGTGTGTTCACACATTCTGCGTGTGTGTGTTCACACATTCTGCGTGTGTGTTCACACATTCTGCGTGTGTGTGTGTTCACACATTCTGCGTGTGTGTTCACACATTCTGCGTGTGTTCACACATTCTGCTTGTGTGTGTGTTCTCACATTCTGCGAGTGTGTTCACACATTCTGCGTGTGTGTGTTCACACAATACGCGTGTATGTGTTCACACAATATGCGTGTGTGTGTTCACACAATATGCGTGTGTGTATATTCACACATTCTGCGTGTGTGTGTGTTGTCACCTTCTGCGTGTGTGTGTTCTCACCTTCTGTGTGTGTGTGTTCTCACATTCTGCATGTGTGTGTTCTCACATTCTGTGTGCGTGTGTTCTCACATTCTGCGTGTGTGTGTTCACACAATCTGCGTGTGTTCACACAATCTGCGTGTGTGTGTGTTCACACATTATGCGTGTGTGTGTGTTCTCACATTCTGCGTGTGTGTTCACACATTCTGCGTGTGTGTTCACACATTGTGCGTGTGTGTTCACACATTCTGCGTGTGTCTGTTCACACATTCTGCGTGTGTCTGTTCACACATTCTGCGTGAGTGTGTTGTCACATTCTGCGTGTGTGTATTCTCACATTCTGTTTGTGTGTGTGCTCTCACATTCTGCGTGTGTGTGTGTTCACACATTCTGCGTGTGTGTGTGTTCACACATTCTGCGTGTGTTCACACATTCTGCGTGTGTGTGTTCACACATACTACGTGTGTGTGCGTTCACACATACTGCGTCTGTGTGTTCTTACATTCTGCGTGTGTGTGTTCAAACATTCTGCGTGTGTGTGATCACACATTCTGTGTGTGTGTGTGCACACATTCTGCAATTGTGGGTGTGTTCACACATTCTGAGTGTTTGTGTTCACACATTCTGCGTGTGTGGGGTTCACACATTCTGCATGTATGTGTGTATGTTGTCATGTTCTGCGTGTGCGTGTTCACACGTTCAGCGTGTGCGTGTGTTAACACGTTCTGCGTGTGTTTGTTCAAACATTCTGCGTGTGTGTGTGTTCAAACATTCTGCGTGTGTGTTCAAACATTCTGCGTGTGTGTGTTCACACATTCTGCGTGTGTGTTCACACATTCTGCGTGTGTGTGTGTTCACACATTCTACGTGTGTGTGTGTTCACACATTCTGCGTGTGTGTGTTCACACATGCGTGTGTGTGTTCACACATGCTGCGTGAGTCTGTGTTCACACATTATGCGTGTGTGTGTTCACACATTCTGCGTGTGTGTGTGTTCACACAATCTGCGTGTGTGTGTATTCACACAATCTGCGTGTGTGTGTGTTCTCACATTCTGCGTGTGTTTGTTCACACATTCTGCGTGTGTGTGTGTTCTCACATTCTGCGTGTGTGTGTTCTCACATTTTGCCTGTGTGTGTGTTCACACAATCTGCGTGTGTGTGTGTTCACACATTCTACGTGTGTGTATGTTCTCACATTCTGCGTGTGTGTGTTCTCACATTTTGCGTGTGTGTTCTCACATTCGGCGTGTGTGTGTTCTCACATTCTGCATGTGTGTGTTCACACATTCTGCGTGTGTGTGTGTTCACACATTCTGCGTGTATCTGTGTGTGTTCACACATTCTGCGTGTGTCTGTGTTCTCACAATGTGCATGTATGTGTGTTCTCACATTCTGCATATGTGTGTGTTCATACATTCTGCGTGTGTGTGTGTTCACACATTCTGCGTGTGTGTGTTCACACATTCTGCGTGTGTTCACACATTCTGCGTGTGTGTGTGTTCACACATTCTGCGTGTGTGTTCACACATTCTGCGTGTGAGTTCACACATTCTGCTTGTGTGTGTGTTCACACATTCTGCTTGTGTGTGTGTTCACACATTCTGCTTGTGTGTGTGTTCACACATTCTGCTTGTGTGTGTGTTCACACATTCTGCGTGTGTGTGTTCACACAATATGCGTGTGTGTGTTCATACAATATGCGTGTGTGTGTGTTCACACATTCTGCGTGTGTGTGTTCACACAATATGCGTGTGTGTTCATACAATATGCGTGTGTGTGTGTTCACACATTCTGCGTGTGCGTGTGTTCACACATTCTGCGTGTGTGTGTGTTCTCCACCTTCTGCGTGTGTGTGTTCTCCACCTTCTGCGTGTGTGTGTGTTCTCATCTTTTGCGTGTGTGTGTTCTCACCTTCTGCGTGTGTGTGTGTTCTCACATTCTGCATGTGTGTGTGTTCACACAATATGCGTGTGTGTGTGTTCACACAATATGCGTGTGTGTTCACACAATATGCGTGTGTCTGTGTTCTCACATTGTGCGTGTATGTGTGTTCTCATATTCTGCGTATGTGTGCGTTCTCACATTCTGTTTGTGTGTGTGTTCTCACGTTCTGCGCGTGTGTGTTCACACATTCTGCGTGTGTGTGTGTTCACATATTTTGCGTGTGTGTGTGTTCACACATTCTGCGTGTGTGTTCACACATTCTGCGTGTGTGTGTGTTCACACATTCTGCGTGTGTGTGTGTTCACACATTCTGCGTGTGTGTTCACACATTCTGCGTGTGTGTGTGTTCACACATTCTGCGTGTGTGTGTTCACACATTCTGCGTGTGTGTGTGTTCACACATTCTGCGTGTGTGTTCACACATTCTGCGTGTGTGTTCACACATTCTGCTTGTGTGTGTGTTCTCACATTCTGCGAGTGTGTTCACACATTCTGCGTGTGTGTGTTCACACAATACGCGTGTATGTGTTCACACAATATGCGTGTGTGTGTTCACACAATATGCGTGTGTGTATATTCACACATTCTGCGAGTGTGTGTGTTGTCACCTTCTGCGTGTGTGTGTTCTCACCTTCTGTGTGTGTGTGTTCTCACATTCTGCGTGTGTGTGTTCACACAATCTGCGTGTGTGTGTTCACACAATCTGCGTGTGTGTGTGTTCACACATTATGCGTGTGTGTGTGTTCTCACATTCTGCGTGTGTGTTTTCACACATTCTGCGTGTGTGTTCACACATTCTGCGTGTGTGTTCACACATTCTGCGTGTGTCTGTTCACACATTCTGCGTGTGAGTGTGTTCTCACATTCTGCGTGTGTGTGTATTCTCACATCCTGTTTGTGTGTGTGTTCTCACATTGTGCGTGTGTGTGTGTTCACACATTCTGCGTGTGTGTGTTCACACATTCTGCGTGTGTGTGTTCACACATTCTGCGTGTGTGTGTGTTCACACATTCTGCGTGTGTGTGTTCACACATTCTGCGTGTGTGTGTGTTCACACATTCTGCGTTTGTGTGTTCACACATACTGCGTGTGTGTGTTCACACATACTACGTGTGTGTGTGTTCACACATACTGCGTGTGTGTGTGTTCACACATTCTGCGTGTGTGTGTTCTTACATTCTGCGTGTGTGTGTTCAAACATTCTGCGTGTGTGTGATCACACATTCTGTGTGTGTGTGTGCACACATTCTGCAATTGTGGGTGTGTTCATACATTCTGAGTGTTTGTGTTCACACATTCTGCGTGTGTGGGGTTCACACATTCTGCATGTATGTGTGTATGTTGTCACGTTCTGCGTGTGCGTGTTCACACGTTCTGCGTGTGCGTGTGTTAACACGTTCTGCGTGTGCGTGTGTTAACACGTTCTGCGTGTGCGTGCGTTCACACGTTCTGTGTGTGCGTGCGTTCACACGTTCTGTGTGTGCGTGTTCACACATGCTGCGTGTGCATGTGTTCACACATGCTGCGTGTGCATGTGTTCACACATGCTGCGTGTGCATGTGTTCACACATGCTGCGTGTGCGTGTGTTCACACCTGCTGCGTGTGCGTGTTCACACATGCTGCGTGCGTGTGATCACACATTCTGCGTGTGCGTGTGTTCACACATTCTGCGTGTGCATGTGTTCACACATTCTGCGTGTGCGTGTGTTCACACATTCTGCGTGTGCGTGTGTTCTCACATTCTGCGTGTGCGTGTGTTCTCACCTTCTGCGTGTGCGTGTGTTCTCACCTTCTGCGTGTGTGTGTTCACACATTCTGTTTGTGTTTGTGTTCTCACATTGTGCGTGTGTGTGTTCACACATTCTGCCTGTGTGTGTTCACACATTCTGCGTGTGTGTGTTCACACATTCTGCGTGTGTGTGTGTTCACACATTCTGCGTGTGTGTGTGTTCACACATTCTGCATTTGTTTGTGTATTCACACATTCTGCCTGTGTTCTCACATTCTGCGTGTGTGTGTGTGTGTGTTCACACATTCTGCGTGTGTCTGTGCTCTCACATTCTGCGTGTGTGTGTGCTCTCACATTCTGCGTGTGTCTGTGTTCTCACATTCTGCGTATGTGTGTTCTCACATTCTGCTTGTGTGTGTGTTCACACATTCTGCGTGTGTGTGTTCACACAATATGCGTGTTCACACAATATGCGTGTGTGTGTTCATACAATATGCGTGTGTGTGTGTTCACACATTCTGCGTGTGTGTGTGTTCACACATTCTGCGTGTGTGTGTGTTCACACATTCTGCGTGTGTGTGTTCATTCTGCATGTGTGTTCAAACATTCTGCGTGTGTGTGTGTGTTCAAACATTCTGCGTGCGTGTGTTCACGCATTCTGCGTGTGTGTGTTCACGCATTCTGCGTGTGTGTGTGTTCACACATTCTACGTGTGTGTGTGTTCACACATTCTACGTGTGTGTGTGTTCACACAATCTGCGTGTGTGTCTGTTCACACAACCTGCGTGTGTGTGTGTTCTCTCTTTCTGCGTGTGTGTGTGTTCACACTTTCTGCGTGTGTGTTTGTTCTCACATTCTGCGTGTGTGTGTTCTCACATTTTGCGTGTGTGTTCTCACATTCGGCGTGTGTGTTCTCACATGCTGCGTGTGTGTTCACACATTCTGCGTGTGTGTTCACACATTCTGCGTGTGTGTGTGTTCACACATTCTGCATGTGTGTGTGTTCACACATTCTGCATTTGTTAGTGTGTTCACACATTCTGCCTGTGTTCTCACATTCTGCGTGTGTGTGTTCACATATTCTGCGTGTGTGTGTGTTCACACATTCTGCGTGTGTGTGTGTTCACACATTCTGCGTGTATCTGTGTTCTCACATTGTGCGTGTATGTGTGTTCACAGATTCTGCGTATGTGTGTGTTCTCACATTCTGTATGTGTGTGTGTTCTCACATTCTGTTTGTGTGTGTTCACACATTCTGCGTGTGTGTGTGTTCACACATTCTGCGTGTGTGTGTGTTCACACATTCTGCGTGTGTGTGTGTTCACACATTCTGCGTGTGTGTGTTCACACATTCTGCGTGTGTGTGTTCACACATTCTGCGTGTGTGTGTTCACACATTCTGCACATGTGTGTGTTCACACATACTGCGTGTGTGTGTGTTCACACATACTGCGTGTGTGTGTGTTCTCACATTCTGCGTGTGTGTGTTCACACATACTGTGTGTGTGTGTGTTCTCACATTCTGCATGTGTGTGTGTTCAAACATACTGCGTGTGTGTGTGTTCTCACATTCTGCGTGTGTGTGTTCTCACATTCTGCGTGTGTGTGTGTTCTCACATTCAGCGTGTGTGTGTTCTCACATTCTGCGTGTGTGTGATCACACATTCTGCGTGTGTGTTCACACATTCTACGTGTGTGTGTGTGCACACATTCTGCAATTGTGTGTGTGTTCACACATTCTGCCTGTGTGGGGTTCACACATTCTGCGTGTATGTGTGTATGTTGTCATGTTCTGCGTGTGCGTGTTTTCACACGTTCTGCGTGCGTGTGTTCACACGTTCTGCGTGTGTTCACACGTTCTGCGTGTGTTCACACGTTCTGCGTGCGCGTGTGTTCACACGTTCTGCGTGCGCGTGTGTTCACACGTTCTGCGTGTGCGTGTTCACACGTTCTGCGTGTGCGTGTGTTCACACATGCTGCGTGTGCGTGTGTTCTCACATTCTGCGTGTGCGTGTTCTCACCTTCTGCGTGTGCGTGTGTTCTCACCTTCTGCGTGTGTGTGTTCTCACATTCTGCGTGTGTGTGTTCTCACATTCTGCCTGTGTGTGTTCTCACATTCTGCGTGTGTGTTCTCACATTCTGTTTGTGTGTGTGTGTTCACACATTGTGCGTGTGTGTGTTCACACATTCTGCGTGTGTGTGTTCACACATTCTGCGTGTGTGTGTTCACACATTCTGCGTGTGTGTGTTCACACATTCTGCGTGTGTGTGTTCACACATTCTGCGTGTGTGTGTGTTCACACATTCTGCGTGTGTGTGTTCACACATTCTGCGTGTGTGTGTGTGTGTTCACACATTCTGCGTGTGTGTGTGTGTTCACACATTCTGCGTGTGTGTGTGTGTTCACACATTCTGCGTGTGTGTGTGTGTTCACACATTCTGCGTGTGTCTGTGTGTTCACACATTCTGCGTGTGTCTGTGTGTTCACATTCTGCGTGTGTGTGTTCTCACATTCTGCGTGTGTGTTCTCACATTCTGCGTGTGTGTTCTCACATTCTGCGTGTGTGTGTTCACACAAGATGCGTGTGTGTGTTCACACAAGATGCGTGTGTGTGTTCACACAAGATGCGTGTGTGTGTGATCACACAATATGCGTCTGTGTGTGTTCACACAATATGCGTGTCTGTGTTCACACAATATGCGTGTGTGTGTGTTCACACATTCTGCGTGTGTGTGTTCTCACCTTCTGCGGGTGTGTGTGTTCTCACCTTCTGCGTGTGTGTGTTCTCACCTTCTGCGTGTGTGTGTTCTCCCATTCTGCGTGTGTGTTTACACATTCTGCGTGTGTGTGTTCACACATTCTGCGTGTGTGTGTTCACACATTCTGCGTGTGTGTTCACACATTCTGCGTGTGTGTTCACACATTCTGCATGTGTGTTCACACATTCTGCGTGTGTGTGTGTTCACACATTTTGCGTGTGTGTTCACACATTCTGCGTGTGTGTGTGTTCACACATTCTGCGTGTGTGTGTGTTCACACATTCTGCGTGTGTGTGTGTTCACACATCCTGCGTGTGTGTGTGTTCACACATCCTGCGTGTGCGTGTTCACACATTCTGCGTGTGTGTGTGATCACACATTCTGCGTGTGTGTTCACACATTCTGCGTGTGTTCACATTCTGCGTGTGTGTTCACACATTCTGCGTGTGTGTGTGTTCACACATTCTGCGTGTATGTGTTCTCACATTGTGCGTGTATGTGTGTTCACAGATTCTGCGTATGTGTGTGTTCTCACATTCTGTATGTGTGTGTGTTCTCACATTCTGTTTGTGTGTGTTCACACATTCTGCGTGTGTGTGTGTTCTCACATTCTGCGTGTGTGTGTGTTCTCACATTCTGCGTGTGTGTGTGTTCTCACATTCAGCGTGTGTGTGTTCTCACATTCTGCGTGTGTGTGATCACACATTCTGCGTGTGTTTCACACATTCTACGTGTGTGTGTGTGCACACATTCTGCAATTGTGTGTGTGTTCACACATTCTGCGTGTGTGGGGTTCACACATTCTGCGTGTATGTGTGTATGTTGTCATGTTCTGCGTGTGCGTGTGTTCACACGTTCTGCGTGCGTGTGTTCACACGTTCTGCGTGTGTTCACACGTTCTGCGTGTGCGTGTGTTCACACGTTCTGCGTCTGCGTGTGTTCACACGTTCTGCGTCTGCGTGTGTTCACACGTTCTGCGTCTGCGTGTGTTCACACGTTCTGCGTGTGCGTCTGTTCTCACCTTCTGCGTGTGCGTGTGTTCTCACATTCTGCGTGTGTGTGTTCTCACATTCTGCGTGTGTGTGTTCTCACATTCTGCGTGTCTGTGTTCTCACATTCTGTTTGCGTGTGTGTGTTCTCACATTGTGCGTGTGTGTGTTCTCACATTGTGCGTGTGTGTGTTCACACATTCTGCGTGTGTGTGTTCACACATTCTGCGTGTGTGTGTTCACACATTCTGCGTGTGTGTGTTCACACATTCTGCGTGTGAGTGTTCACACATTCTGCGTGTGTGTGTTCACACATTCTGCGTGTGTGTGTTCACACATTCTGCGTGTGTGTGTTCACACATTCTGCGTGTGTGTGTTCACACATTCTGCGTGTGTGTGTTCACACATTCTGCGTGTGTGTGTTCACACATTCTGCGTGTGTGTGTTCACACATTCTGCGTGTGTGTGTTCACACATTCTGCGTGTGTGTGTTCACACATTCAACGTGTGTGTGTTCACACATTCTGCGTGTGTGTGTTCACACAATCTGCGTGTGAGTGTTCACACATTCTGCGTGTGTGTGTGTTCACACATTCTGCGTGTGTGTGTGTGTTCACACATTCTGCGTGTGTGTGTTCTCACCTTCTGCGGGTGTGTTCTCACATTCTGCGTGTGTGTTTACACATTCTGCGTGTGTGTGTTCACACATTCTGCGTGTGTGTTCACACATTCTGCGTGTGTGTTCACACATTCTGGGTGTGTGTTCACACATTCTGGGTGTGTGTTCACACATTCTGGGTGTGTGTGTGTTCACACATTTTGCGTGTGTGTTCACACATTCTTCGTGTGTGTGTGTTCACACATACTGCGTGTGTGTGTGTTCACACATTCTGCGTGTGTGTGTGTTCACACATTCTGCATGTGCGTGTTCACACATTCTGCGTGTGTGTGATCACACATTCTGCGTGTGTGTTCACACATTCTGCGTGTGTTCACATTCTGCGTGTGTTCACATTCTGCGTGTGTGTGTTCACACATTCTGCGTGTGTCTTCACACATTCTGCGTGTGTGTGCTCACACATTCTGCGTTTAAGTGTGTGTTCACACATTCTGCGTGTGTGTGTTCAAACATTCTGCGTGTGTGTGTGTTCAAACATTCTGCGTGTGTGTGTTCACACATTCTGCGTGTGTGTGTTCACACATTCTGCGTGTGTGTGTGTTCACACATTCTGCGTGTGTGTGTGTTCACACATTCTGCGTGTGTGTGTGTTCACACATTCTGCGTGTGTGTGTGTTCACACATTCTGCGTGTGTGTGTGTGTTCACACATTCTGCGTGTGTGTGTTCATTCTGCATGTGTGTTCAAACATTCTGCGTGTGTGTGTGTGTTCAAACATTCTGCGTGCGTGTGTTCACGCATTCTGCGTGTGTGTGTTCACGCATTCTGCGTGTGTGTGTTCACACATTCTACGTGTGTGTGTGTTCACACAATCTGCGTGTGTGTCTGTTCACACAACCTGCGTGTGTGTGTGTTCTCTCTTTCTGCGTGTGTGTGTGTTCACACTTTCTGCGTGTGTGTGTTCTCACATTCTGCGTGTGTGTGTTCTCACATTTTGCGTGTGTGTTCTCACATTCGGCGTGTGTGTTCTCACATGCTGCGTGTGTGTTCACACATTCTGCGTGTGTGTTCACACATTCTGCGTGTGTGTTCACACATTCTGCGTGTGTCTGTTCACACATTCTGCGTGTGAGTGTGTTCTCACATTCTGCGTATGTGTGTGTTCTCACATTCTGTTTGTGTGTGTGTTCTCACATTGTGCGTGTGTGTGTGTTCACACATTCTGCGTGTGTGTGTTCACACATTCTGCGTGTGTGTGTGTTCACACATTCTGCGTGTGTGTGATCACACATTCTGCGTGTGTGTGTGTTCACACATTCTGCGTGTGTGTGTGTTCACACATTCTGCGTGTGTGTGTGTTTACACATTCTGCGTGTGTGTCTTCACACATTCTGCGTGTGTGTCTTCACACATTCTGCGTGTGTGTGTTTACACATTCTGCGTGTGTGTGTTCACACAAAATGCGTGTGTGTGTGTTCACACAATATGCGTGTGTGTGTGTACACACATTCTGCGTGTGTGTTCTCACCTTCTGCGTGTGTGTGCTCACAGATTCTGCGTGTGTGTGTTCTCACCTTCTGCGTGTGTGTGTGTTCTCACCATCTGCGTGTGTGTGTGTTCTCACCTTCTGCGTGTGTGTGTGTTCACACATTCTGCATGTGTGTGTGTGTTCACACATTCTGCAATTGTGTGTGTGTTCACACATTCTGCAATTGTGTGTGTGTTCACACATTCTGCGTTTATGTGTGTTCACACTTTCTGCATTTGTGTGTGTGCACACATTCTGCAATTGTGTGTGTGTTCACACATTCTGCGTGTGTGTTCACACATTCTGCGTGTGAGGGGTTCACACGTTCTGCGTGTGCGTGTGTTCACACGTTCTGCGTGTGCGTGTGTTCACACGTTCTGCGTGTGCGTGTGTTCACACGTTCTGCGTGTGCGTGTGTTCACACGTTCTGCGTGTGCGTGTGTTCACACGTTCTGTGTGTGCGTGTGTTCACACGTTCTGCGTGTGCGTGTGTTCACATGTTCTGCGTGTGCGTGTGTTCACACGTTCTGCGTGTGCGTGTGTTCACACGTTCTGCGTGTGCGTGTGTTCTCACATTCTGCGTGTACCTGTGTTCTCACCTTCTGCGTGTGTGTGTGTTCTCACCTTCTGTGTGTGTGTGTTCTCACATTCTGCGTGTGTGTTCTCACATTCTGCGTGTGTGTGTTCTCACATTCTGTTTGTGTGTGTGTTCTCACACTGTGCATGTGTGTGTGTTCACACATTCTGCGTGTGTGTTCACACATTCTGCGTGTGTGTGTTCTCACATTCTGCGTGTGTGTCTTCACACATTCTGCGTGTGTGTGTTTACACATTCTGCGTGTGTGTCTTCACACATTCTGCGTGTGTGTCTTCACACATTCTGCGTGTGTGTGTTTACACATTCTGCGTGTGTGTGTTCACACATTCTGCGTGTGTGTGTTCTCACATTCTGTTTGTGTGTGTGTTCTCACACTGTGCATGTGTGTGTGTTCACACATTCTGCGTGTGTGTGTTCACACATTCTGCGTGTGTGTGTTCTCACATTCTGTTTGTGTGTGTGTTCTCACACTGTGCATGTGTGTGTGTTCACACATTCTGCGTGTGTGTGTTCACACATTCTGCGTGTGTGTGTTCTCACATTCTGTTTGTGTGTGTGTTCTCACACTGTGCATGTGTGTGTGTTCACACATTCTGCGTGTGTGTGTTCACACATTCTGCGTGTGTGTGTTCACACATTCTGCGTGTGTGTGTTCACACATTCTGCGTGTGTCTGTGTGTTCACACATTCTGCGTGTGTCTGTGTGTTCACACATTCTGCGTGTGTCTGTGTGTTCACACATTCTGCGTGTGCGTGTGTTCTCACATTCTGCGTGTGTGTGTGTTCTCACATTCTGCGTGTGTGTGTTCTCACATTCTGTTTGTGTGTGTATTCTCACATTCTGTTTGTGTGTGTGTTCTCACATTGTGCGTGTGTGTGTGTTCACACATTCTGCGTGTATCTGTGTGTTCACATATTCTGCGTGTGTCTGTATGTTCACAGATTCAGCGTGTGTGTGTTCTCACCTTCTGCGTGTGTGTGTTCTCACCTTCTGCGTGCGTGTGTGTTCACACCTTCTGCGTGTGTGTGTGTTCACACATTCTGCGTGTGTGTGTGTTCACACATTCTGCGTGCGTGTGTGTTCACACATTCTGCGTGCGTGTGTGTTCACACATTCTGCGTGCGTGTGTGTTCACACATTCTGCGTGCGTGTGTGTTCACACATTCTGCGTGCGTGTGTGTTCACACATTCTGCGTGCGTGTGTTCACACATTCTGCGTGCGTGTGTGTTCACACATTCTGCGTGCGTGTGTGTTCACACATTCTGCATGCGTGTGTGTTCACACATTCTGCGTGTGTGTGTGTTCACACATACTGCGTGTGTGTGTGTTCTCACATTCTGCGTGTGTGTGTGTTCACACATACTGAGTGTGTGTGTGTTCTCACATTCTGCGTGTGTGTGTGTTCTCACATTCTGCGTGTGTGTGTGTTCTCACATTCAGCGTGTGTGTGTTCTCACATTCTGCGTGTGTGTGATCACACATTCTGCGTGTGTGTTCACACATTCTACGTGTGTGTGTGTGCACACATTCTGCAATTGTGTGTGTGTTCACACATTCTGCGTGTGTGGGGTTCACACATTCTGCGTGTATGTGTGTATGTTGTCATGTTCTGCGTGTGCGTGTGTTCACACGTTCTGCGTGCGTGTGTTCACACGTTCTGCGTGTGTTCACACGTTCTGCGTGTGCGTGTGTTCACACGTTCTGCGTGTGCGTGTGTTCACACGTTCTGCGTGTGCGTGTGTTCACACGTTCTGCGTCTGCGTGTGTTCACACGTTCTGCGTCTGCGTGTGTTCACACGTTCTGCGTGTGTGTGTGTTCACACATTCTGCGTGTGTGTGTTCACACATTCTGCGTGTGTGTGTGTTCACACATACTGCGTGTGTGTGTGTTCTTACATTCTGCGTGTGTGTGTGTTCACACATACTGCGTGTGTGTGTGTTCTCACATTCTGCGTGTGTGTGTGTTCACACATTCTGCGTGTGTGTGTGTTCTCACATTCTGCGTGTGTGTGTGTTCTCACATTCTGCGTGTGTGTGTGTTCTCACATTCTCCGTGTGTGTGTTCTCACATTCTGCGTGTGTGTGATCACACATTCTGCGTGTGTGTTCACACATTCTACGTGTGTGTGTGTGCACACATTCTGCAATTGTGTGTGTGTTCACACATTCTGCGTGTGTGGGGTTCACACATTCTGCGTGTATGTGTGTATGTTGTCATGTTCTGCGTGTGCGTGTTCACACGTTCTGCGTGCATGTTCACACGTTCTGCGTGTGTTCACACGTTCTGCGTGTGCGTGTGTTCACACGTTCTGCGTGTGCGTGTGTTCACACGTTCTGCGTCTGCGTGTGTTCACACGTTCTGCGTCTGCGTGTGTTCACACGTTCTGCGTGTGTGTGTGTTCACACGTTCTGTGTGTGCGTGTTCACACATGCTGCGTGTGCGTATGTTCTCACATTCTGCGTGTGCGTGTTCTCACCTTCTGTGTGTGCGTGTGTTCTCACCTTCTGCGTGTGTGTGTTCTCACATTCTGCGTGTGTGTGTTCTCACATTCTGCGTGTGTGTGTTCTCACATTCTGCGTGTGTGTGTTCTCACATTGTGCGTGTGTGTTCACACATTCTGCGTGTGTGTGTTCACACATTCTGCGTGTGTGCGTTCACACATTCTGCGTGTGTGCGTTCACACATTCTGCGTGTGTGCGTTCACACATTCTGCGTGTGTGCGTTCACACATTCTGCGTGTGTGCGTTCACACATTCTGCGTGTGTGCGTTCACACATTCTGCGTGTGTGCGTTCACACATTCTGCGTGTGTGCGTTCACACATTCTGCGTGTGTGTGTTCACATTCTGCGTGTGTGTGTTCACACATTCTGCGTGTGTGTGTTCACACATTCTGCGTGTGTGTGTGTTCACACATTCTGCGTGTGTGTGTGTTCACACATTCTGCGTGTGTGTGTTCTCACCTTCTGCGGGTGTGTGTGTTCTCACCTTCTGCGTGTGTGTGTGTTCTCACCTTCTGCGTGTGTGTTCTCACATTCTGCGTGTGTGTTTACACATTCTGCGTGTGTGTGTTCACACATTCTGTGTGTGTGTTCACACATTCTGGGTGTGTGTTCACACATTCTGGGTGTGTGTGTGTTCACACATTTTGCGTGTGTGTTCACACATTCTGCGTGTGTGTGTGTTCACACATACTGCGTGTGTGTGTGTTCACACATTCTGCGTGTGTGTGTGTTCACACATTCTGCGTGTGCGTGTTCACACATTCTGCGTGTGTGTGATTCTGCGTGTGTGTGTTCACACATTCTGCGTGTGTGTGTGTTCACACATTTTGCGTGTGTGTTCACACATTCTGCGTGTGTGTGTGTTCACACATCCTGCGTGTGCGTGTTCACACATTCTGCGTGTGTGTGTGATCACACATTCTGCGTGTGTGTTCACACATTCTGCGTGTGTTCACATTCTGCGTGTGTGTGTTCACACATTCTGCGTGTGTCTTCACACATTCTGCGTGTGTGTGCTCACACATTCTGCGTGTGTGTGTTCAAACATTCTGCGTGTGTGTGTTCAAACATTCTGCGTGTGTGTGTGTTCAAACATTCTGCATGTGTGTGTGTTCAAACATTCTGCGTGTGTGTGTTCACACATTCTGCGTGTGTGTGTTCACACATTCTGCGTGTGTGTGTGTTCACACATTCTGCGTGTGTGTGTGTTCACACATTCTGCGTGTGCGTGTGTTCACACGTTCTGCGTGTGCGTGTGTTCACACGTTCTGCGTGTGCGTGTGTTCACACGTTCTGCGTGTGCGTGTGTTCACACGTTCTGCGTGTGCGTGTGTTCACACGTTCTGCGTGTGCGTGTGTTCTCACATTCTGCGTGTGCCTGTGTTCTCACCTTCTGCGTGTGCGTGTGTTCTCACCTTCTGTGTGTGTGTGTTCTCACATTCTGCGTGTGTGTTCTCACATTCTGCGTGTGTGTGTTCTCACATTCTGTTTGTGTGTGTGTTCTCACACTGTGCATGTGTGTGTGTTCACACATTCTGCGTGTGTGTTCACACATTCTGCGTGTGTGTGTTCTCACATTCTGCGTGTGTGTCTTCACACATTCTGCGTGTGTGTGTTTACACATTCTGCGTGTGTGTCTTCACACATTCTGCGTGTGTGTCTTCACACATTCTGCGTGTGTGTGTTTACACATTCTGCGTGTGTGTGTTCACACATTCTGCGTGTGTGTGTTCTCACATTCTGTTTGTGTGTGTGTTCTCACACTGTGCATGTGTGTGTGTTCACACATTCTGCGTGTGTGTGTTCACACATTCTGCGTGTGTGTGTTCTCACATTCTGTTTGTGTGTGTGTTCTCACACTGTGCATGTGTGTGTGTTCACACATTCTGCGTGTGTGTGTTCACACATTCTGCGTGTGTGTGTTCTCACATTCTGTTTGTGTGTGTGTTCTCACACTGTGCATGTGTGTGTGTTCACACATTCTGCGTGTGTGTGTTCACACATTCTGCATGTGTGTGTTCACACATTCTGCGTGTGTGTGTTCACACATTCTGCGTGTGTCTGTGTGTTCACACATTCTGCGTGTGTCTGTGTGTTCACACATTCTGCGTGTGTCTGTGTGTTCACACATTCTGCGTGTGCGTGTGTTCTCACATTCTGCGTGTGTGTGTGTTCTCACATTCTGCGTGTGTGTGTTCTCACATTCTGTTTGTGTGTGTATTCTCACATTCTGTTTGTGTGTGTGTTCTCACATTGTGCATGTGTGTGTGTTCACACATTCTGCGTGTATCTGTGTGTTCACATATTCTGCGTGTGTCTGTATGTTCACAGATTCAGCGTGTGTGTGTTCTCACCTTCTGCGTGTGTGTGTTCTCACCTTCTGCGTGCGTGTGTGTTCACACCTTCTGCGTGTGTGTGTGTTCACACATTCTGCGTGTGTGTGTTCACACATTCTGCGTGCGTGTGTGTTCACACATTCTGCGTGCGTGTGTGTTCACACATTCTGCGTGCGTGTGTGTTCACACATTCTGCGTGCGTGTGTGTTCACACATTCTGCGTGCGTGTGTGTTCACACATTCTGCGTGCGTGTGTTCACACATTCTGCGTGCGTGTGTGTTCACACATTCTGCGTGCGTGTGTGTTCACACATTCTGCGTGCGTGTGTGTTCACACATTCTGCGTGCGTGTGTGTTCACACATTCTGCGTGCGTGTGTGTTCACACATACTGCGTGTGTGTGTGTTCTCACATTCTGCGTGTGTGTGTGTTCACACATACTGAGTGTGTGTGTGTTCTCACATTCTGCGTGTGTGTGTGTTCTCACATTCTGCGTGTGTGTGTGTTCTCACATTCAGCGTGTGTGTGTTCTCACATTCTGCGTGTGTGTGATCACACATTCTGCGTGTGTGTTCACACATTCTACGTGTGTGTGTGTGCACACATTCTGCAATTGTGTGTGTGTTCACACATTCTGCGTGTGTGGGGTTCACACATTCTGCGTGTATGTGTGTATGTTGTCATGTTCTGCGTGTGCGTGTGTTCACACGTTCTGCGTGCGTGTGTTCACACGTTCTGCGTGTGTTCACACGTTCTGCGTGTGCGTGTGTTCACACGTTCTGCGTGTGCGTGTGTTCACACGTTCTGCGTGTGCGTGTGTTCACACGTTCTGCGTCTGCGTGTGTTCACACGTTCTGCGTCTGCGTGTGTTCACACGTTCTGCGTGTGTGTGTGTTCACACATTCTGCGTGTGTGTGTTCACACATTCTGCGTGTGTGTGTGTTCACACATACTGCGTGTGTGTGTGTTCTTACATTCTGCGTGTGTGTGTGTTCACACATACTGCGTGTGTGTGTGTTCTCACATTCTGCGTGTGTGTGTGTTCACACATTCTGCGTGTGTGTGTGTTCTCACATTCTGCGTGTGTGTGTGTTCTCACATTCTGCGTGTGTGTGTGTTCTCACATTCTCCGTGTGTGTGTTCTCACATTCTGCGTGTGTGTGATCACACATTCTGCGTGTGTGTTCACACATTCTACGTGTGTGTGTGTGCACACATTCTGCAATTGTGTGTGTGTTCACACATTCTGCGTGTGTGGGGTTCACACATTCTGCGTGTATGTGTGTATGTTGTCATGTTCTGCGTGTGCGTGTTCACACGTTCTGCGTGCGTGTGTTCACACGTTCTGCGTGTGTTCACACGTTCTGCGTGTGCGTGTGTTCACACGTTCTGCGTGTGCGTGTGTTCACACGTTCTGCGTCTGCGTGTGTTCACACGTTCTGCGTCTGCGTGTGTTCACACGTTCTGCGTGTGTGTGTTCACACGTTCTGTGTGTGCGTGTTCACACATGCTGCGTGTGCGTATGTTCTCACATTCTGCGTGTGCGTGTTCTCACCTTCTGTGTGTGCGTGTGTTCTCACCTTCTGCGTGTGTGTGTTCTCACATTCTGCGTGTGTGTGTTCTCACATTCTGCGTGTGTGTGTTCTCACATTCTGCGTGTGTGTGTTCTCACATTGTGCATGTGTGTTCACACATTCTGCGTGTGTGTGTTCACACATTCTGCGTGTGTGCGTTCACACATTCTGCGTGTGTGCGTTCACACATTCTGCGTGTGTGCGTTCACACATTCTGCGTGTGTGCGTTCACACATTCTGCGTGTGTGCGTTCACACATTCTGCGTGTGTGCGTTCACACATTCTGCGTGTGTGCGTTCACACATTCTGCGTGTGTGCGTTCACACATTCTGCGTGTGTGCGTTCACACATTCTGCGTGTGTGCGTTCACACATTCTGCGTGTGTGCGTTCACACATTCTGCGTGTGTGCGTTCACACATTCTGCGTGTGTGTGTTCACATTCTGCGTGTGTGTGTTCACACATTCTGCGTGTGTGTGTTCACACATTCTGCGTGTGTGTGTGTTCACACATTCTGCGTGTGTGTGTGTTCACACATTCTGCGTGTGTGTGTTCTCACCTTCTGCGGGTGTGTGTGTTCTCACCTTCTGCGTGTGTGTGTGTTCTCACCTTCTGCGTGTGTGTTCTCACATTCTGCGTGTGTGTTTACACATTCTGCGTGTGTGTGTTCACACATTCTGTGTGTGTGTTCACACATTCTGGGTGTGTGTTCACACATTCTGGGTGTGTGTGTGTTCACACATTTTGCGTGTGTGTTCACACATTCTGCGTGTGTGTGTGTTCACACATACTGCATGTGTGTGTGTTCACACATTCTGCGTGTGTGTGTGTTCACACATTCTGCGTGTGCGTGTTCACACATTCTGCGTGTGTGTGATTCTGCGTGTGTGTGTTCACACATTCTGCGTGTGTGTGTGTTCACACATTTTGCGTGTGTGTTCACACATTCTGCGTGTGTGTGTGTTCACACATCCTGCGTGTGCGTGTTCACACATTCTGCGTGTGTGTGTGATCACACATTCTGCGTGTGTGTTCACACATTCTGCGTGTGTTCACATTCTGCGTGTGTGTGTTCACACATTCTGCGTGTGTCTTCACACATTCTGCGTGTGTGTGCTCACACATTCTGCGTGTGTGTGTTCAAACATTCTGCGTGTGTGTGTTCAAACATTCTGCGTGTGTGTGTGTTCAAACATTCTGCATGTGTGTGTGTTCAAACATTCTGCGTGTGTGTGTTCACACATTCTGCGTGTGTGTGTTCACACATTCTGCGTGTGTGTGTGTTCACACATTCTGCGTGTGTGTGTTCACACATTCTGCGTGTGTGTGTTCACACATTCTGCGTGTATCTGTGTTCTCACATTGTGCGTGTATGTGTGTTCTCACATTCTGCGTATGTGTGTTCTCACATTCTGTATGTGTGTGTTCTCACATTCTGTTTGTGTGTGTGTTCTCACATTCTGCGTGTGTGTGTGTTCACACATTCTGCGTGTGTGTGTGTTCACACATTCTGCGTGTGTGTGTGTTCTCACCTTCTGCGGGTGTGTGTGTTCTCACCTTCTGCGGGTGTGTGTGTTCTCACCTTCTGCGTGTGTGTGTTCTCACCTTCTGCGTGTGTGTGTTCTCACCTTCTGCGTGTGTGTGTGTTCTCACATTCTGCGTGTGTGTGTTCTCACATTCTGCGTGTGTGTTCTCACATTCGGCGTGTGTGTGTTCTCACATTCGGCGTGTGTGTGTTCACACATTCTGCGTGTGTGTTCACACATTCTGCGTGTGTGTTCACACATTCTGGGTGTGTGTTCACACATTCTGGGTGTGTGTTCACACATTCTGGGTGTGTGTGTGTTCCCACATTTTGCGTGTGTGTTCACACATTCTTCGTGTGTGTGTGTTCACACATACTGCGTGTGTGTGTGTTCACACATTCTGCGTGTGTGTGTGTTCACACATTCTGCATGTGCGTGTTCACACATTCTGCGTGTGTGTGATCACACATTCTGCGTGTGTGTTCACACATTCTGCGTGTGTTCACATTCTGCGTGTGTTCACATTCTGCGTGTGTGTGTTCACACATTCTGCGTGTGTCTTCACACATTCTGCGTGTGTGTGCTCACACATTCTGCGTTTAAGTGTGTGTTCACACATTCTGCGTGTGTGTGTTCAAACATTCTGCGTGTGTGTGTGTTCAAACATTCTGCGTGTGTGTGTTCACACATTCTGCGTGTGTGTGTTCACACATTCTGCGTGTGTGTGTTCACACATTCTGCGTGTGTGTGTTCACACATTCTGCGTGTGTGTGTGTTCACACATTCTGCGTGTGTGTGTGTTCACACATTCTGCGTGTGTGTGTGTTCACACATTCTGCGTGTGTGTGTGTGTGTGTGTGTTCACACATTCTGCGTGTGTGTGTGTGTTCACACATTCTGCGTGTGTGTGTTCATTCTGCATGTGTGTGTTCAAACATTCTGCGTGTGTGTGTGTGTTCAAACATTCTGCGTGCGTGTGTTCACGCATTCTGCGTGTGTGTTCACGCATTCTGCGTGTGTGTGTTCACACATTCTACGTGTGTGTGTGTTCACACAATCTGCGTGTGTGTCTGTTCACACAACCTGCGTGTGTGTGTGTTCTCTCTTTCTGCGTGTGTGTGTGTTCACACTTTCTGCGTGTGTGTGTGTTCTCACATTCTGCGTGTGTGTGTTCTCACATTTTGCGTGTGTGTTCTCACATTCGGCGTGTGTGTTCTCACATGCTGCGTGTGTGTTCACACATTCTGCGTGTGTGTTCACACATTCTGCGTGTGTGTTCACACATTCTGCGTGTGTGTGTGTTCACACATTCTGCGTGTGTGTGTGTTCACACATTCTGCATTTGTTAGTGTGTTCACACATTCTGCCTGTGTTCTCACATTCTGCGTGTGTGTGTTCACATATTCTGCGTGTGTGTGTGTTCACACATTCTGCGTGTGTGTGTTCACACATTCTGCACGTGTGTGTGTGTTCACACATACTGCGTGTGTGTGTGTTCACACATACTGCGTGTGTGTGTGTTCTCACATTCTGCGTGTGTGTGTGTTCTCACATTCTGCGTGTGTGTGTGTTCACACATACTGTGTGTGTGTGTGTTCTCACATTCTGCATGTGTATGTGTTCAAACATACTGCGTGTGTGTGTGTTCTCACATTCTGCGTGTGTGTGTTCTCACATTCTGCGTGTGTGTGTGTTCTCACATTCAGCGTGTGTGTGTTCTCACATTCTGCGTGTGTGTGTTCTCACATTCTGCGTGTATGTGATCACACATTCTGCGTGTGTGTTCACACATTCTACGTGTGTGTGTGTGCACACATTCTGCAATTGTGTGTGTGTTCACACATTCTGCGTGTGTGGGGTTCACACATTCTGCGTGTCTGTGTGTATGTTGTCATGTTCTGCGTGTGCGTGTGTTCACACGTTCTGCGTGCGTGTGTTCACACGTTCTGCGTGTGTTCACACGTTCTGCGTGTGTTCACACGTTCTGCGTGCGCGTGTGTTCACACGTTCTGCGTGCGTGTGTTCACACGTTCTGCGTCTGCGTGTGTTCACACGTTCTGCGTCTGCGTGTGTTCACACATTCTGCGTGTGTGTGTTCACACGTTCTGCGTGTGTTCACACATGCTGCGTGTGCGTGTGTTCTCACATTCTGCGTGTGCGTGTTCTCACCTTCTGCGTGTGCGTGTGTTCTCATCTTCTGCGTGTGTGTGTTCTCACATTCTGCGTGTGTGTGTTCTCACATTCTGCGTGTGTGTGTTCTCACATTCTGCGTGTGTGTTCTCACATTCTGTTTGTGTGTGTGTGTTCACACATTGTGCGTGTGTGTGTTCACACATTGTGCGTGTGTGTGTTCACACATTGTGCGTGTGTGTGTTCACACATTCTGCGTGTGTGTGTTCACACATTCTGCGTGTGTGTGTTCACACATTCTGCGTGTGTGTGTTCACACATTCTGCGTGTGTGTGTTCACACATTCTGCGTGTGTGTGTTCACACATTCTGCGTGTGTGTGTGTGTTCACACATTCTGCGTGTGTGTGTGTGTTCACACATTCTGCGTGTGTGTGTTCACACATTCTGCGTGTGTGTGTGTTCACACATTTTGCGTGTGTGTTCACACATTCTGCGTGTGTGTGTGTTCACACATCCTGCGTGTGCGTGTTCACACATTCTGCGTGTGTGTGTGATCACACATTCTGCGTGTGTGTTCACACATTCTGCGTGTGTTCACATTCTGCGTGTGTGTGTTCACACATTCTGCGTGTGTCTTCACACATTCTGCGTGTGTGTGCTCACACATTCTGCGTGTGTGTGTTCAAACATTCTGCGTGTGTGTGTTCAAACATTCTGCGTGTGTGTGTTCAAACATTCTGCGTGTGTGTGTGTTCAAACATTCTGCATGTGTGTGTGTTCAAACATTCTGCGTGTGTGTGTTCACACATTCTGCGTGTGTGTGTTCACACATTCTGCGTGTGTGTGTGTTCACACATTCTGCGTGTGTGTGTGCGTTCACACATTCTGCGTGTGTGTGTTCACACATTCTGCGTGTATCTGTGTTCTCACATTGTGCGTGTATGTGTGTTCTCACATTCTGCGTATGTGTGTGTTCTCACATTCTGTATGTGTGTGTGTTCTCACATTCTGTTTGTGTGTGTGTTCTCACATTCTGCCTGTGTGTGTGTTCACACATTCTGCGTGTGTGTGTGTTCACACATTCTGCGTGTGTGTGTGTTCTCACCTTCTGCGGGTGTGTGTGTTCTCACCTTCTGCGGGTGTGTGTGTTCTCACCTTCTGCGTGTGTGTGTGTTCTCACCTTCTGCGTGTGTGTGTTCTCACCTTCTGCGTGTGTGTGTGTTCTCACATTCTGCGTGTGTGTGTTCTCACATTCTGCGTGTGTGTTCTCACATTCGGCGTGTGTGTGTTCTCACATTCGGCGTGTGTGTGTTCACACATTCTGTTTGTGTTTGTGTTCACACATTCTGCCTGTGTGTGTTCACACATTCTGCGTGTGTGTGTGTTCTCCACCTTCTGCGTGTGTGTGTTCTCATCTTTTGCGTGTGTGTTCTCACCTTCTGCGTGTGTGTTCTCACATTCTGCGTGTGTGTGTTCTCACATTCTGCGTGTGTGTGTGTGTTCTCACATTCTGCGTGTGTGTTCACACATTCTGCATGTGTGTTCACACATCCTGCGTGCGTTTGTGTTCTCACATTCTGCGTGTGTGTGTGTTCACACAATATGCGTGTGTGTGTGTTCACACAATATGCGTGTGTGTTCACACAATATGCGTGTGTGTGTGTTCTCACATTGTGCGTGTATGTGTGTTCTCATATTCTGCGTATGTGTGTGTTCTCACATTCTGCGTGTGTGTGTTCACACATTCTGCGTGTGTGTGTTCACACATTCTGCGTGTGTGTTCACACATTCTGCGTGTGTTCACACATTCTGCGTGTGTCTGTTCACACATTCTGCGTGTGAGTGTGTTCTCACATTCTGCGTGTGTGTGTATTCTCACATTCTGTTTGTGTGTGTGTTCTCACATTGTGCGTGTGTGTGTGTTCACACATTCTGCGTGTGTGTGTTCACACAAGATGCGTGTGTGTGTGTGTGTTCACACATTCTGCCTGTGTTCTCACATTCTGCGTGTGTGTGTGTTCACACATTCTGCGTGTGTGTGTGTTCACACATTCTGCGTCTGTGTGTGTTCACACATTCTGCGTGTGTGTGTGTTCACACATTCTGCGTGTGTGTGTTCACACATTCTGCGTGTGTGTGTGTTCACACATTCTGCGTGTATCTGTGTTCTCACATTGTGCGTGTATGTGTGTTCTCACATTCTGCGTATGTGTGTGTTCTCACATTCTGTATGTGTGTGTGTTCTCACATTCTGTTTGTGTGTGTGTTCTCACATTCTGCGTGTGTGTGTGTTCACACAGTCTGCGTGTGTGTGTGTTCACACATTCTGCGTGTGTGTGTGTTCTCACCTTCTGCGGGTGTGTGTGTTCTCACCTTCTGCGGGTGTGTGTGTTCTCACTTTCTGCGTGTGTGTGTGTTCTCACCTTCTGCGTGTGTGTGTTCTCACCTTCTGCGTGTGTGTTCTCACATTCGGCGTGTGTGTGTTCTCACATTCGGCGTGTGTGTGTGTTCACACATTCTGCGTGTGTGTGTGTTCACACATTCTGCGTGTGTGTGTTCACACATACTGCGTGTGTGTGTGTTCTCACATTCTGCGTGTGTGTGTGTTCTCACATTCTGCGTGTGTGTGTGTTCACACATACTGTGTGTGTGTGTGTTCTCACATTCTGCATGTGTATGTGTTCAAACATACTGCGTGTGTGTGTGTTCTCACATTCTGCGTGTGTGTGTTCTCACATTCTGCGTGTGTGTGTGTTCTCACCTTCTGCGTGTGTGTGTTCTCACCTTCTGCGTGCGTGTGTGTTCACACCTTCTGCGTGTGTGTGTGTTCACACATTCTGCGTGTGTGTGTTCACACATTCTGCGTGCGTGTGTGTTCACACATTCTGCGTGCGTGTGTGTTCACACATTCTGCGTGCGTGTGTGTTCACACATTCTGCGTGCGTGTGTGTTCACACATTCTGCGTGCGTGTGTGTTCACACATTCTGCGTGCGTGTGTTCACACATTCTGCGTGCGTGTGTGTTCACACATTCTGCGTGCGTGTGTGTTCACACATTCTGCGTGCGTGTGTGTTCACACATTCTGCGTGCGTGTGTGTTCACACATTCTGCGTGTGTGTGTGTTCACACATACTGCGTGTGTGTGTGTTCTCACATTCTGCGTGTGTGTGTGTTCACACATACTGAGTGTGTGTGTGTTCTCACATTCTGCGTGTGTGTGTGTTCTCACATTCTGCGTGTGTGTGTGTTCTCACATTCAGCGTGTGTGTGTTCTCACATTCTGCGTGTGTGTGATCACACATTCTGCGTGTGTGTTCACACATTCTACGTGTGTGTGTGTGCACACATTCTGCAATTGTGTGTGTGTTCACACATTCTGCGTGTGTGGGGTTCACACATTCTGCGTGTATGTGTGTATGTTGTCATGTTCTGCGTGTGCGTGTGTTCACACGTTCTGCGTGCGTGTGTTCACACGTTCTGCGTGTGTTCACACGTTCTGCGTGTGTTCACACGTTCTGCGTGCGCGTGTGTTCACACGTTCTGCGTGCGTGTGTTCACACGTTCTGCGTCTGCGTGTGTTCACACGTTCTGCGTCTGCGTGTGTTCACACATTCTGCGTGTGTGTGTGTTCACACATTCTGCGTGCGTGTGTGTTCACACATTCTGCGTGTGTGTGTGTTCACACATACTGCGTGTGTGTGTGTTCTCACATTCTGCGTGTGTGTGTGTTCACACATACTGAGTGTGTGTGTGTTCTCACATTCTGCGTGTGTGTGTGTTCTCACATTCTGCGTGTGTGTGTGTTCTCACATTCAGCGTGTGTGTGTTCTCACATTCTGCGTGTGTGTGATCACACATTCTGCGTGTGTGTTCACACATTCTACGTGTGTGTGTGTGCACACATTCTGCAATTGTGTGTGTGTTCACACATTCTGCGTGTGTGGGGTTCACACATTCTGCGTGTATGTGTGTATGTTGTCATGTTCTGCGTGTGCGTGTGTTCACACGTTCTGCGTGCGTGTGTTCACACGTTCTGCGTGTGTTCACACGTTCTGCGTGTGCGTGTGTTCACACGTTCTGCGTGTGCGTGTGTTCACACGTTCTGCGTGTGCGTGTGTTCACACGTTCTGCGTCTGCGTGTGTTCACACGTTCTGCGTCTGCGTGTGTTCACACGTTCTGCGTGTGTGTGTGTTCACACATTCTGCGTGTGTGTGTTCACACATTCTGCGTGTGTGTGTGTTCACACATACTGCGTGTGTGTGTGTTCTTACATTCTGCGTGTGTGTGTGTTCACACATACTGCGTGTGTGTGTGTTCTCACATTCTGCGTGTGTGTGTGTTCACACATTCTGCGTGTGTGTGTGTTCTCACATTCTGCGTGTGTGTGTGTTCTCACATTCTGCGTGTGTGTGTGTTCTCACATTCTCCGTGTGTGTGTTCTCACATTCTGCGTGTGTGTGATCACACATTCTGCGTGTGTGTTCACACATTCTACGTGTGTGTGTGTGCACACATTCTGCAATTGTGTGTGTGTTCACACATTCTGCGTGTGTGGGGTTCACACATTCTGCGTGTATGTGTGTATGTTGTCATGTTCTGCGTGTGCGTGTTCACACGTTCTGCGTGCGTGTGTTCACACGTTCTGCGTGTGTTCACACGTTCTGCGTGTGCGTGTGTTCACACGTTCTGCGTGTGCGTGTGTTCACACGTTCTGCGTCTGCGTGTGTTCACACGTTCTGCGTCTGCGTGTGTTCACACGTTCTGCGTGTGTGTGTGTTCACACGTTCTGTGTGTGCGTGTTCACACATGCTGCGTGTGCGTATGTTCTCACATTCTGCGTGTGCGTGTTCTCACCTTCTGTGTGTGCGTGTGTTCTCACCTTCTGCGTGTGTGTGTTCTCACATTCTGCGTGTGTGTGTTCTCACATTCTGCGTGTGTGTGTTCTCACATTCTGCGTGTGTGTGTTCTCACATTGTGCATGTGTGTTCACACATTCTGCGTGTGTGTGTTCACACATTCTGCGTGTGTGTGTTCACACATTCTGCGTGTGTGCGTTCACACATTCTGCGTGTGTGCGTTCACACATTCTGCGTGTGTGCGTTCACACATTCTGCGTGTGTGCGTTCACACATTCTGCGTGTGTGCGTTCACACATTCTGCGTGTGTGCGTTCACACATTCTGCGTGTGTGCGTTCACACATTCTGCGTGTGTGCGTTCACACATTCTGCGTGTGTGCGTTCACACATTCTGCGTGTGTGCGTTCACACATTCTGCGTGTGTGCGTTCACACATTCTGCGTGTGTGCGTTCACACATTCTGCGTGTGTGTGTTCACATTCTGCGTGTGTGTGTTCACACATTCTGCGTGTGTGTGTGTTCACACATTCTGCGTGTGTGTGTGTTCACACATTCTGCGTGTGTGTGTTCTCACCTTCTGCGGGTGTGTGTGTTCTCACCTTCTGCGTGTGTGTGTGTTCTCACCTTCTGCGTGTGTGTTCTCACATTCTGCGTGTGTGTTTACACATTCTGCGTGTGTGTGTTCACACATTCTGTGTGTGTGTTCACACATTCTGGGTGTGTGTTCACACATTCTGGGTGTGTGTGTGTTCACACATTTTGCGTGTGTGTTCACACATTCTGCGTGTGTGTGTGTTCACACATACTGCATGTGTGTGTGTTCACACATTCTGCGTGTGTGTGTGTTCACACATTCTGCGTGTGCGTGTTCACACATTCTGCGTGTGTGTGATTCTGCGTGTGTGTGTTCACACATTCTGCGTGTGTGTGTGTTCACACATTTTGCGTGTGTGTTCACACATTCTGCGTGTGTGTGTGTTCACACATCCTGCGTGTGCGTGTTCACACATTCTGCGTGTGTGTGTGATCACACATTCTGCGTGTGTGTTCACACATTCTGCGTGTGTTCACATTCTGCGTGTGTGTGTTCACACATTCTGCGTGTGTCTTCACACATTCTGCGTGTGTGTGCTCACACATTCTGCGTGTGTGTGTTCAAACATTCTGCGTGTGTGTGTTCAAACATTCTGCGTGTGTGTGTGTTCAAACATTCTGCATGTGTGTGTGTTCAAACATTCTGCGTGTGTGTGTTCACACATTCTGCGTGTGTGTGTTCACACATTCTGCGTGTGTGTGTGTTCACACATTCTGCGTGTGTGTGTTCACACATTCTGCGTGTGTGTGTTCACACATTCTGCGTGTATCTGTGTTCTCACATTGTGCGTGTATGTGTGTTCTCACATTCTGCGTATGTGTGTTCTCACATTCTGTATGTGTGTGTTCTCACATTCTGTTTGTGTGTGTGTTCTCACATTCTGCGTGTGTGTGTGTTCACACATTCTGCGTGTGTGTGTGTTCACACATTCTGCGTGTGTGTGTGTTCTCACCTTCTGCGGGTGTGTGTGTTCTCACCTTCTGCGGGTGTGTGTGTTCTCACCTTCTGCGTGTGTGTGTTCTCACCTTCTGCGTGTGTGTGTTCTCACCTTCTGCGTGTGTGTGTGTTCTCACATTCTGCGTGTGTGTGTTCTCACATTCTGCGTGTGTGTTCTCACATTCGGCGTGTGTGTGTTCTCACATTCGGCGTGTGTGTGTTCACACATTCTGCGTGTGTGTTCACACATTCTGCGTGTGTGTTCACACATTCTGGGTGTGTGTTCACACATTCTGGGTGTGTGTTCACACATTCTGGGTGTGTGTGTGTTCCCACATTTTGCGTGTGTGTTCACACATTCTTCGTGTGTGTGTGTTCACACATACTGCGTGTGTGTGTGTTCACACATTCTGCGTGTGTGTGTGTTCACACATTCTGCATGTGCGTGTTCACACATTCTGCGTGTGTGTGATCACACATTCTGCGTGTGTGTTCACACATTCTGCGTGTGTTCACATTCTGCGTGTGTTCACATTCTGCGTGTGTGTGTTCACACATTCTGCGTGTGTCTTCACACATTCTGCGTGTGTGTGCTCACACATTCTGCGTTTAAGTGTGTGTTCACACATTCTGCGTGTGTGTGTTCAAACATTCTGCGTGTGTGTGTGTTCAAACATTCTGCGTGTGTGTGTTCACACATTCTGCGTGTGTGTGTTCACACATTCTGCGTGTGTGTGTTCACACATTCTGCGTGTGTGTGTTCACACATTCTGCGTGTGTGTGTGTTCACACATTCTGCGTGTGTGTGTGTTCACACATTCTGCGTGTGTGTGTGTTCACACATTCTGCGTGTGTGTGTGTGTGTGTGTGTTCACACATTCTGCGTGTGTGTGTGTGTTCACACATTCTGCGTGTGTGTGTTCATTCTGCATGTGTGTGTTCAAACATTCTGCGTGTGTGTGTGTGTTCAAACATTCTGCGTGCGTGTGTTCACGCATTCTGCGTGTGTGTGTTCACGCATTCTGCGTGTGTGTGTTCACACATTCTACGTGTGTGTGTGTTCACACAATCTGCGTGTGTGTCTGTTCACACAACCTGCGTGTGTGTGTGTTCTCTCTTTCTGCGTGTGTGTGTGTTCACACTTTCTGCGTGTGTGTGTGTTCTCACATTCTGCGTGTGTGTGTTCTCACATTTTGCGTGTGTGTTCTCACATTCGGCGTGTGTGTTCTCACATGCTGCGTGTGTGTTCACACATTCTGCGTGTGTGTTCACACATTCTGCGTGTGTGTTCACACATTCTGCGTGTGTGTGTGTTCACACATTCTGCGTGTGTGTGTGTTCACACATTCTGCATTTGTTAGTGTGTTCACACATTCTGCCTGTGTTCTCACATTCTGCGTGTGTGTGTTCACATATTCTGCGTGTGTGTGTGTTCACACATTCTGCGTGTGTGTGTTCACACATTCTGCACGTGTGTGTGTGTTCACACATACTGCGTGTGTGTGTGTTCACACATACTGCGTGTGTGTGTGTTCTCACATTCTGCGTGTGTGTGTGTTCTCACATTCTGCGTGTGTGTGTGTTCACACATACTGTGTGTGTGTGTGTTCTCACATTCTGCATGTGTATGTGTTCAAACATACTGCGTGTGTGTGTGTTCTCACATTCTGCGTGTGTGTGTTCTCACATTCTGCGTGTGTGTGTGTTCTCACATTCAGCGTGTGTGTGTTCTCACATTCTGCGTGTGTGTGTTCTCACATTCTGCGTGTATGTGATCACACATTCTGCGTGTGTGTTCACACATTCTACGTGTGTGTGTGTGCACACATTCTGCAATTGTGTGTGTGTTCACACATTCTGCGTGTGTGGGGTTCACACATTCTGCGTGTCTGTGTGTATGTTGTCATGTTCTGCGTGTGCGTGTGTTCACACGTTCTGCGTGCGTGTGTTCACACGTTCTGCGTGTGTTCACACGTTCTGCGTGTGTTCACACGTTCTGCGTGCGCGTGTGTTCACACGTTCTGCGTGCGTGTGTTCACACGTTCTGCGTCTGCGTGTGTTCACACGTTCTGCGTCTGCGTGTGTTCACACATTCTGCGTGTGTGTGTTCACACGTTCTGCGTGTGTTCACACATGCTGCGTGTGCGTGTGTTCTCACATTCTGCGTGTGCGTGTTCTCACCTTCTGCGTGTGCGTGTGTTCTCATCTTCTGCGTGTGTGTGTTCTCACATTCTGCGTGTGTGTGTTCTCACATTCTGCGTGTGTGTGTTCTCACATTCTGCGTGTGTGTTCTCACATTCTGTTTGTGTGTGTGTGTTCACACATTGTGCGTGTGTGTGTTCACACATTGTGCGTGTGTGTGTTCACACATTGTGCGTGTGTGTGTTCACACATTCTGCGTGTGTGTGTTCACACATTCTGCGTGTGTGTGTTCACACATTCTGCGTGTGTGTGTTCACACATTCTGCGTGTGTGTGTTCACACATTCTGCGTGTGTGTGTTCACACATTCTGCGTGTGTGTGTGTGTTCACACATTCTGCGTGTGTGTGTGTGTTCACACATTCTGCGTGTGTGTGTTCACACATTCTGCGTGTGTGTGTGTTCACACATTTTGCGTGTGTGTTCACACATTCTGCGTGTGTGTGTGTTCACACATCCTGCGTGTGCGTGTTCACACATTCTGCGTGTGTGTGTGATCACACATTCTGCGTGTGTGTTCACACATTCTGCGTGTGTTCACATTCTGCGTGTGTGTGTTCACACATTCTGCGTGTGTCTTCACACATTCTGCGTGTGTGTGCTCACACATTCTGCGTGTGTGTGTTCAAACATTCTGCGTGTGTGTGTTCAAACATTCTGCGTGTGTGTGTTCAAACATTCTGCGTGTGTGTGTGTTCAAACATTCTGCGTGTGTGTGTTCAAACATTCTGCGTGTGTGTGTTCACACATTCTGCGTGTGTGTGTGTTCACACATTCTGCGTGTGTGTGTGCGTTCACACATTCTGCGTGTGTGTGTTCACACATTCTGCGTGTATCTGTGTTCTCACATTGTGCGTGTATGTGTGTTCTCACATTCTGCGTATGTGTGTGTTCTCACATTCTGTATGTGTGTGTGTTCTCACATTCTGTTTGTGTGTGTGTTCTCACATTCTGCCTGTGTGTGTGTTCACACATTCTGCGTGTGTGTGTGTTCACACATTCTGCGTGTGTGTGTGTTCTCACCTTCTGCGGGTGTGTGTGTTCTCACCTTCTGCGGGTGTGTGTGTTCTCACCTTCTGCGTGTGTGTGTGTTCTCACCTTCTGCGTGTGTGTGTTCTCACCTTCTGCGTGTGTGTGTGTTCTCACATTCTGCGTGTGTGTGTTCTCACATTCTGCGTGTGTGTTCTCACATTCGGCGTGTGTGTGTTCACACATTCGGCGTGTGTGTGTTCACACATTCTGTTTGTGTTTGTGTTCACACATTCTGCCTGTGTGTGTTCACACATTCTGCGTGTGTGTGTGTTCTCCACCTTCTGCGTGTGTGTGTTCTCATCTTTTGCGTGTGTGTTCTCACCTTCTGCGTGTGTGTTCTCACATTCTGCGTGTGTGTGTTCTCACATTCTGCGTGTGTGTGTGTGTTCTCACATTCTGCGTGTGTGTTCACACATTCTGCATGTGTGTTCACACATCCTGCGTGCGTTTGTGTTCTCACATTCTGCGTGTGTGTGTGTTCACACAATATGCGTGTGTGTGTGTTCACACAATATGCGTGTGTGTTCACACAATATGCGTGTGTGTGTGTTCTCACATTGTGCGTGTATGTGTGTTCTCATATTCTGCGTATGTGTGTGTTCTCACATTCTGCGTGTGTGTGTTCACACATTCTGCGTGTGTGTGTTCACACATTCTGCGTGTGTGTTCACACATTCTGCGTGTGTTCACACATTCTGCGTGTGTCTGTTCACACATTCTGCGTGTGAGTGTGTTCTCACATTCTGCGTGTGTGTGTATTCTCACATTCTGTTTGTGTGTGTGTTCTCACATTGTGCGTGTGTGTGTGTTCACACATTCTGCGTGTGTGTGTTCACACAAGATGCGTGTGTGTGTGTGTGTTCACACATTCTGCCTGTGTTCTCACATTCTGCGTGTGTGTGTGTTCACACATTCTGCGTGTGTGTGTGTTCACACATTCTGCGTGTGTGTGTGTTCACACATTCTGCGTGTGTGTGTGTTCACACATTCTGCGTGTGTGTGTTCACACATTCTGCGTGTGTGTGTGTTCACACATTCTGCGTGTATCTGTGTTCTCACATTGTGCGTGTATGTGTGTTCTCACATTCTGCGTATGTGTGTGTTCTCACATTCTGTATGTGTGTGTGTTCTCACATTCTGTTTGTGTGTGTGTTCTCACATTCTGCGTGTGTGTGTGTTCACACAGTCTGCGTGTGTGTGTGTTCACACATTCTGCGTGTGTGTGTGTTCTCACCTTCTGCGGGTGTGTGTGTTCTCACCTTCTGCGGGTGTGTGTGTTCTCACTTTCTGCGTGTGTGTGTGTTCTCACCTTCTGCGTGTGTGTGTTCTCACCTTCTGCGTGTGTGTTCTCACATTCGGCGTGTGTGTGTTCTCACATTCGGCGTGTGTGTGTGTTCACACATTCTGCGTGTGTGTGTGTTCACACATTCTGCGTGTGTGTGTTCACACATACTGCGTGTGTGTGTGTTCTCACATTCTGCGTGTGTGTGTGTTCTCACATTCTGCGTGTGTGTGTGTTCACACATACTGTGTGTGTGTGTGTTCTCACATTCTGCATGTGTATGTGTTCAAACATACTGCGTGTGTGTGTGTTCTCACATTCTGCGTGTGTGTTCTCACATTCTGCGTGTGTGTGTGTTCTCACATTCAGCGTGTGTGTGTTCTCACATTCTGCGTGTGTGTGTTCTCACATTCTGCGTGTATGTGATCACACATTCTGCGTGTGTGTTCACACATTCTACGTGTGTGTGTGTGCACACATTCTGCAATTGTGTGTGTGTTCACACATTCTGCGTGTGTGGGGTTCACACATTCTGCGTGTCTGTGTGTATGTTGTCATGTTCTGCGTGTGCGTGTGTTCACACGTTCTGCGTGCGTGTGTTCACACGTTCTGCGTGTGTTCACACGTTCTGCGTGTGTTCACACGTTCTGCGTGCGCGTGTGTTCACACGTTCTGCGTGCGTGTGTTCACACGTTCTGCGTCTGCGTGTGTTCACACGTTCTGCGTCTGCGTGTGTTCACACGTTCTGCGTCTGCGTGTGTTCACACATTCTGCGTGTGTGTGTTCACACGTTCTGCGTGTGTTCACACATGCTGCGTGTGCGTGTGTTCTCACATTCTGCGTGTGCGTGTTCTCACATTCTGCGTGTGCGTGTTCTCACCTTCTGCGTGTGCGTGTGTTCTCATCTTCTGCGTGTGTGTGTTCTCACATTCTGCGTGTGTGTGTTCTCACATTCTGCGTGTGTGTGTTCTCACATTCTGCGTGTGTGTTCTCACATTCTGTTTGTGTGTGTGTGTTCACACATTGTGCGTGTGTGTGTTCACACATTGTGCGTGTGTGTGTTCACACATTGTGCGTGTGTGTGTTCACACATTCTGCGTGTGTGTGTTCACACATTCTGCGTGTGTGTGTTCACACATTCTGCGTGTGTGTGTTCACACATTCTGCGTGTGTGTGTTCACACATTCTGCGTGTGTGTGTTCACACATTCTGCGTGTGTGTGTGTGTTCACACATTCTGCGTGTGTGTGTGTGTTCACACATTCTGCGTGTGTGTGTTCACACATTCTGCGTGTGTGTGTGTTCACACATTTTGCGTGTGTGTTCACACATTCTGCGTGTGTGTGTGTTCACACATCCTGCGTGTGCGTGTTCACACATTCTGCGTGTGTGTGTGATCACACATTCTGCGTGTGTGTTCACACATTCTGCGTGTGTTCACATTCTGCGTGTGTGTGTTCACACATTCTGCGTGTGTCTTCACACATTCTGCGTGTGTGTGCTCACACATTCTGCGTGTGTGTGTTCAAACATTCTGCGTGTGTGTGTTCAAACATTCTGCGTGTGTGTGTTCAAACATTCTGCGTGTGTGTGTGTTCAAACATTCTGCATGTGTGTGTGTTCAAACATTCTGCGTGTGTGTGTTCACACATTCTGCGTGTGTGTGTTCACACATTCTGCGTGTGTGTGTGTTCACACATTCTGCGTGTGTGTGTTCACACATTCTGCGTGTGTGTGTGTTCACACATTCTGCGTGTATCTGTGTTCTCACATTGTGCGTGTATGTGTGTTCTCACATTCTGCGTATGTGTGTGTTCTCACATTCTGTATGTGTGTGTGTTCTCACATTCTGTTTGTGTGTGTGTTCTCACATTCTGCGTGTGTGTGTGTTCACACAGTCTGCGTGTGTGTGTGTTCACACATTCTGCGTGTGTGTGTGTTCTCACCTTCTGCGGGTGTGTGTGTTCTCACCTTCTGCGGGTGTGTGTGTTCTCACTTTCTGCGTGTGTGTGTGTTCTCACCTTCTGCGTGTGTGTGTTCTCACCTTCTGCGTGTGTGTTCTCACATTCGGCGTGTGTGTGTTCTCACATTCGGCGTGTGTGTGTGTTCACACATTCTGCGTGTGTGTGTGTTCACACATTCTGCGTGTGTGTGTTCACACATACTGCGTGTGTGTGTGTTCTCACATTCTGCGTGTGTGTGTGTTCTCACATTCTGCGTGTGTGTGTGTTCACACATACTGTGTGTGTGTGTGTTCTCACATTCTGCATGTGTATGTGTTCAAACATACTGCGTGTGTGTGTGTTCTCACATTCTGCGTGTGTGTGTTCTCACATTCTGCGTGTGTGTGTGTTCTCACATTCAGCGTGTGTGTGTTCTCACATTCTGCGTGTGTGTGTTCTCACATTCTGCGTGTATGTGATCACACATTCTGCGTGTGTGTTCACACATTCTACGTGTGTGTGTGTGCACACATTCTGCAATTGTGTGTGTGTTCACACATTCTGCGTGTGTGGGGTTCACACATTCTGCGTGTCTGTGTGTATGTTGTCATGTTCTGCGTGTGCGTGTGTTCACACGTTCTGCGTGCGTGTGTTCACACGGTCTGCGTGTGTTCACACGTTCTGCGTGTGTTCACACGTTCTGCGTGCGCGTGTGTTCACACGTTCTGCGTGCGTGTGTTCACACGTTCTGCGTCTGCGTGTGTTCACACGTTCTGCGTCTGCGTGTGTTCACACATTCTGCGTGTGTGTGTTCACACGTTCTGCGTGTGTTCACACATGCTGCGTGTGCGTGTGTTCTCACATTCTGCGTGTGCGTGTTCTCACATTCTGCGTGTGCGTGTTCTCACCTTCTGCGTGTGCGTGTGTTCTCATCTTCTGCGTGTGTGTGTTCTCACATTCTGCGTGTGTGTGTTCTCACATTCTGCGTGTGTGTGTTCTCACATTCTGCGTGTGTGTTCTCACATTCTGTTTGTGTGTGTGTGTTCACACATTGTGCGTGTGTGTGTTCACACATTGTGCGTGTGTGTGTTCACACATTGTGCGTGTGTGTGTTCACACATTCTGCGTGTGTGTGTTCACACATTCTGCGTGTGTGTGTTCACACATTGTGCGTGTGTGTGTTCACACATTCTGCGTGTGTGTGTTCACACATTCTGCGTGTGTGTGTTCACACATTCTGCGTGTGTGTGTGTGTTCACACATTCTGCGTGTGTGTGTGTGTTCACACATTCTGCGTGTGTGTGTTCACACATTCTGCGTGTGTGTGTGTTCACACATTTTGCGTGTGTGTTCACACATTCTGCGTGTGTGTGTGTTCACACATCCTGCGTGTGCGTGTTCACACATTCTGCGTGTGTGTGTGATCACACATTCTGCGTGTGTGTTCACACATTCTGCGTGTGTTCACATTCTGCGTGTGTGTGTTCACACATTCTGCGTGTGTCTTCACACATTCTGCGTGTGTGTGCTCACACATTCTGCGTGTGTGTGTTCAAACATTCTGCGTGTGTGTGTTCAAACATTCTGCGTGTGTGTGTTCAAACATTCTGCGTGTGTGTGTGTTCAAACATTCTGCATGTGTGTGTGTTCAAACATTCTGCGTGTGTGTGTTCACACATTCTGCGTGTGTGTGTTCACACATTCTGCGTGTGTGTGTGTTCACACATTCTGCGTGTGTGTGTGCGTTCACACATTCTGCGTGTGTGTGTTCACACATTCTGCGTGTATCTGTGTTCTCACATTGTGCGTGTATGTGTGTTCTCACATTCTGCGTATGTGTGTGTTCTCACATTCTGTATGTGTGTGTGTTCTCACATTCTGTTTGTGTGTGTGTTCTCACATTCTGCCTGTGTGTGTGTTCACACATTCTGCGTGTGTGTGTGTTCACACATTCTGCGTGTGTGTGTGTTCTCACCTTCTGCGTGTGTGTGTGTTCTCACCTTCTGCGGGTGTGTGTGTTCTCACCTTCTGCGGGTGTGTGTGTTCTCACCTTCTGCGTGTGTGTGTTCTCACCTTCTGCGTGTGTGTGTGTTCTCACATTCTGCGTGTGTGTGTTCTCACATTCTGCGTGTGTGTTCTCACATTCGGCGTGTGTGTGTTCTCACATTCGGCGTGTGTGTGTTCACACATTCTGTTTGTGTTTGTGTTCACACATTCTGCCTGTGTGTGTTCACACATTCTGCGTGTGTGTGTGTTCTCCACCTTCTGCGTGTGTGTGTTCTCATCTTTTGCGTGTGTGTTCTCACCTTCTGCGTGTGTGTTCTCACATTCTGCGTGTGTGTGTTCTCACATTCTGCGTGTGTGTGTGTGTTCTCACATTCTGCGTGTGTGTTCACACATTCTGCATGTGTGTTCACACATCCTGCATGCGTTTGTGTTCTCACATTCTGCGTGTGTGTGTGTTCACACAATATGCGTGTGTGTGTGTTCACACAATATGCGTGTGTGTTCACACAATATGCGTGTGTGTGTGTTCTCACATTGTGCGTGTATGTGTGTTCTCATATTCTGCGTATGTGTGTGTTCTCACATTCTGCGTGTGTGTGTTCACACATTCTGCGTGTGTGTGTTCACACATTCTGCGTGTGTGTTCACACATTCTGCGTGTGTTCACACATTCTGCGTGTGTCTGTTCACACATTCTGCGTGTGAGTGTGTTCTCACATTCTGCGTGTGTGTGTATTCTCACATTCTGTTTGTGTGTGTGTTCTCACATTGTGCGTGTGTGTGTGTTCACACATTCTGCGTGTGTGTGTTCACACAAGATGCGTGTGTGTGTGTGTGTTCACACATTCTGCCTGTGTTCTCACATTCTGCGTGTGTGTGTGTTCACACATTCTGCGTGTGTGTGTGTTCACACATTCTGCGTGTGTGTGTGTTCACACATTCTGCGTGTGTGTGTGTTCACACATTCTGCGTGTGTGTGTTCACACATTCTGCGTGTGTGTGTGTTCACACATTCTGCGTGTATCTGTGTTCTCACATTGTGCGTGTATGTGTGTTCTCACATTCTGCGTATGTGTGTGTTCTCACATTCTGTATGTGTGTGTGTTCTCACATTCTGTTTGTGTGTGTGTTCTCACATTCTGCGTGTGTGTGTGTTCACACAGTCTGCGTGTGTGTGTGTTCACACATTCTGCGTGTGTGTGTGTTCTCACCTTCTGCGGGTGTGTGTGTTCTCACCTTCTGCGGGTGTGTGTGTTCTCACTTTCTGCGTGTGTGTGTGTTCTCACCTTCTGCGTGTGTGTGTTCTCACCTTCTGCGTGTGTGTTCTCACATTCGGCGTGTGTGTGTTCTCACATTCGGCGTGTGTGTGTTCACACATTCTGTTTGTGTTTGTGTTCACACATTCTGCCTGTGTGTGTTCACACATTCTGCGTGTGTGTGTGTTCTCCACCTTCTGCGCGTGTGTGTTCTCATCTTTTGCGTGTGTGTTCTCACCTTCTGCGTGTGTGTGTTCTCACATTCTGCGTGTGTGTGTTCTCACATTCTGCGTGTGTGTGTGTGTTCTCACATTCTGCGTGTGTGTTCACACATTCTGCATGTGTGTTCACACATTCTGCGTGCGTTTGTGTTCTCACATTCTGCGTGTGTGTGTGTTCACACAATATGCGTGTGTGTGTGTTCACACAATATGCGTGTGTGTTCACACAATATGCGTGTGTGTGTGTTCTCACATTGTGCGTGTATGTGTGTTGTCATATTCTGCGTATGTGTGTGTTCTCACATTCTGCGTGTGTGTGTTCACACATTCTGCGTGTGTGTGTTCACACATTCTGCGTGTGTGTTCACACATTCTGCGTGTGTGTTCACACATTCTGCGTGTGTCTGTTCACACATTCTGCGTGTGAGTGTGTTCTCACATTCTGCGTGTGTGTGTATTCTCACATTCTGTTTGTGTGTGTGTTCTCACATTGTGCGTGTGTGTGTGTTCACACATTCTGCGTGTGTGTGTTCACACAAGATGCGTGTGTGTGTGTTCACACAATATGCGTCTGTGTGTGTTCACACAATATGCGTGTGTGTGTTTACACAATATGCGTGTGTGTGTGTTCACACATTCTGCGTGTGTGTTCACACATTCTGCGTGTGTGTGTTCACACATTCTGCGTGTGAGTGTGTTCTCACATTCTGCGTGTGTGTGTATTCTCACATTCTGTTTGTGTGTGTGTTCTCACATTGTGCGTGTGTGTGTGTTCACACATTCTGCGTATGTGTGTTCACACATTCTGCGTGTGTGTTCACACATTCTGCGTGTGTGTGTTCACACATTCTGCGTGTGTGTGTTCACACATTCTGCGTGTGTGTGTTCACACATACTGCGTGTGTGTGTGTTCACACATACTAAGTGTGTGTGTGTTCACACATTCTGTGTGTGTGTGTGCACACATTCTGCAATTGCGGGTGTGTTCACACATTCTGAGTGTTTGTGTTCACACATTCTGCGTGTGTGTGGTTCACACATTCTGCATGTATGTGTGTATGTTGTCACGTTCTGCGTGTGCGTGTTCACACGTTCTGCGTGTGCGTGTGTTAACACGTTCTGCGTGTGCGTGTGTTAACACGTTCTGCGTGTGCGTGTGTTAACACGTTCTGCGTGTGCGTGTGTTAACACGTTCTGCGTGTGTGTGTTCACACGTTCTGCGTGTGTGTGTGTGTTCACACATTCTGCGTTTGTTTGTGTATTCACACATTCTGCCTGTGTTCTCACATTCTGCGTGTGTGTGTGTGTGTGTGTGTTCACACATTCTGCGTGTGTGTGTGTGCTCTCACATTCTGCGTATGTGTGTGTTCTCACATTCTGCGTGTGTCTGTGTTCTCACATTCTGCGTGTGTGTGTGTTCTCACATTCTGCGTGTGTGTGTATTCTCACATTCTGTTTGTGTGTGTGTTCTCACATTGTGCGTGTGTGTGTGTTCACACATTCTGCGTGGGTGTGTGTTCACACATTCTGCGTGTGTGTGTTCACACATTCTGCGTGTGTGTGTTCACACATTCTGCGTGTGTGTGTTCACACATTCTGCGTGTGTGTGTTCACACATTCTGCGTGTGTGTGTTCACACATTCTGCGTGTGTGTGTTCACACATTCTGCGTGTGTGTGTTCACACATTCTGCGTGTGTGTGTTCACACATTCTGCGTGTGTGTGTTCACACATTCTGCGTGTGCGTGTTCACACATTCTGCGTGTGCGTGTTCAAACATTCTGCGTGTGTGTGTTCACACATTCTGCGTGTGTGTGTGTTCACACATTCTGCGTGTGTGTCTTCACACATTCTGCGTGTGTGTTCACACATTCTGCGTGTGTGTGTTCACACATTCTGCGTGTGTGTGTTCACACATTCTGCGTGTGTGTGTTCACACATTCTGCGTGTGTGTGTTCACACATTCTGCGTGTGTGTGTTCACACATTCTGCGTGTGTGTTCACACATTCTGCGTGTGTGTCTTCACACATTCTGCGTGTGTGTGTTTACACATTCTGCGTGTGTGTGTTCACACAAAATGCGTGTGTGTGTGTTCACACAATATGCGTGTGTGTGTGTTCACACATTCTGCGTGTGTGTTCTCACCTTCTGCGTGTGTGCTCACAGATTCTGCGTGTGTGTGTTCTCACCTTCTGCGTGTGTGTGTTCTCACCATCTGCGTGTGTGTGTTCTCACCTTCTGTGTGTGCGTGTGTTCACACATTCTGCGTGTGCGTGTGTTCACACATTCTGCGTGTGCGTGTGTTCTCACATTCTGCGTGTGCGTGTGTTCTCACCTTCTGCGTGAGTGTGTTCACACATTCTGTTTGTGTTTGTGTTCTCACATTGTGCGTGTGTGTGTTCACACATTCTGCCTGTGTGTTCACACATTCTGCGTGTGTGTGTGTTCACACATTCTGCGTGTGTGTGTGTTCACACATTCTGCGTGTGTGTGTGTGTTCACACATTCTGCATTTGTTTGTGTATTCACACATTCTGCCTGTGTTCTCACATTCTGCGTGTGTGTGTGTGTGTGTTCACACATTCTGCGTGTGTCTGTGCTCTCACATTCTGCGTGTGTCTGTGTTCTCACATTCTGCGTATGTGTGTGTTCTCACATTCTGCGTGTGTCTGTGTTCTCACATTCTGCGTATGTGTGTGTTCTCACATTGTGCGTGTGTGTGTGTTCACACATTCTGCGTGTGTGTTCACACATTCTGCGTGTGTGTGTTCACACATTCTGCGTGTGTGTGTGTTCACACATTCTGCGTGTGTGTGTTCACACATTCTGCGTGTGTGTGTTCACACATTCTGCGTGTGTGTGTTCACACATTCTGCGTGTGTGTGTTCACACATTCTGCGTGTGTGTGTTCACACATTCTGCGTGTGTGTGTTCACACATTCTGCGTGTGTGTGTGTTCACACATTCTGCGTGTGTGTGTGTTCACACATTCTACGTGTGTGTGTTCACACATTCTGCGTGTGTGGGGTTCACACATTCTGCATGTATGTGTGTATGTTGTTACGTTCTGCGTGTGCATGTGTTCACACGTTCTGCGTGCGTGTGTTCACACGTTCTGCGTGTGCGTGTGTTCACACGTTCTGCGTGTGCGTGTGTTCACACGTTCTGCGTGTGCGTGTGTTCACACGTTCTGCGTGTGCGTGTGTTCACACGTTCTGCGTGTGCGTGTTCACACATGCTGCGTGTGCGTGTTCACACATTCCGCGTGCACACGCAGAACGTAACAACATACACACATACATGCAGAATGTGTGAACCCCACACACGCAGAATGTGTGAACACACACACGCAGAATGTGTGAACACACACACGCAGAATGTGTGAACACACACACAATTGCAGAATGTGTGCACACACACACACACGCAGAACGTGTGATCACACACACGCAGAACGTGTGATCACACACACGCAGAACGTGTGATCACACACACGCAGAACGTGTGAACACACACACGCAGAACGTGTGAACACACACACGCAGAATGTAAGAACGCACACGCAGAACGTGTGAACACACGCACACGCAGAACGTGTGAACACACGCACACGCAGAACGTGTGAACATGCTGCGTGAGTGTGTGTTCACACATGCTGCGTGTGCGTGTGTTCACACGTTCTGCGTGTGCGTGTGTTCACACGTTCTGCGTGTATGTGTGTGTTCACACATTCTGCGTGTATCTGTGTGTTCACATATTCTGCGTGTGTCCGTGTGTTCACAGATTCAGCGTGTGTGTTCTCACCTTCTGCGTGTGTGTGTTCTCACCTTCTGCGTGTGTGTGTTCTCACCTTCTGCTTGTGTGTTCTCACATTCTGCGTGTGTGTGTTCTCACATTCTGCGTGTGTGTGTGTTCACACCTTCTGCGTGTGTGTGTTCACACATTCTGCGTGTGTGTGTTCACACATTCTGCGTGTGTGTGTGTTCACACATTCTGCGTGTGTGTGATCACACATTCTGCGTGTGTGTGATCACACATTCTGCGTGTGTGTGTGTTCACACATACTGTGTGTGTGTGTGTTCTCACATTCTGCGTGTGTGTGTGTTCACACATACTGTGTGTGTGTGTGTGTTCTCACATTCTGCGTGTGTGTGTTCTCACATTCAGCGTGTGTGTGTTCTCACATTCTGCGTGTGTGTGTTCTCACATTCTGCGTGTGTGTGATCACACATTCTGCGTTTGTGTTCACACATTCTACGTGTGTGTGTGTGCACACATTCTGCAATTGTGTGTGTGTTCACACATTCTGCGTGTGTGTGTTCACACATTCTGCGTGTGTGGGGTTCACACATTCTGCGTGTGTGGGGTTCACACATTCTGCGTGTATGTGTGTATGTTGTCATGTTCTGCGTGTGCGTGTGTTCACACGTTCTGCGTGCGTGTGTTCACACGTTCTGCGTGTGTTCACACGTTCTGCGTGTGTTCACACGTTCTGCGTGTGCGTGTGTTCACACGTTCTGCGTGTGCGTGTGTTCACACGTTCTGCGTGTGCGTGTGTTCACACGTTCTGCGTGTGCGTGTGTTCACACGTTCTGCGTGTGCGTGTGTTCACACGTTCTGCGTCTGCGTGTGTTCACACGTTCTGCGTCTGCGTGTGTTCACACGTTCTGCGTGTGTGTGTGTTCACACGTTCTGTGTGTGCGTGTTCACACATGCTGCGTGTGCGTGTGTTCTCACATTCTGCGTGTGCGTGTGTTCTCACCTTCTGCGTGTGCGTGTGTTCACACATGCTGCGTGTGCGTGTGTTCTCACATTCTGCGTGTGCGTGTGTTCTCTCCTTCTGCGTGTGTGTGTTCTCACATTCTGCGTGTGTGTGTGTTCTCACATTCTGCGTGTGTGTTCTCACATTCTGTTTGTGTGTGTGTGTTCACACATTGTGCGTGTGTGTGCTCACACATTCTGCGTGTGTGTTCACACATTCTGCGTGTGTGTGTCCTCACATTCTGCGTGTGTGTGTTCTCACATTCTGTTTGTGTGTGTTCTCACATTCTGTTTGTGTGTGTGTTCTCACATTGTGCGTGTGTGTGTTCACACATTCTGCGTGTGTGTGTTCACACATTCTGCGTGTGTGTGTTCACACATTCTGCGTGTGTGTGTTCACACATTCTGCGTGTGTGTGTTCACACATTCTGCGTGTATCTGTGTGTTCACACATTCTGCGTGTGTGTTCACACAAGATGCGTGTGTGTGTGTTCACACAATATGCGTCTGTGTGTGTTCACACAATATGCGTGTGTGTGTTTACACAATATGCGTGTGTGTGTGTTCACACATTCTGCGGGTGTGTGTGTTCTCACCTTCTGCGGGTGTGTGTGTTCTCACCTTCTGCGGGTGTGTGTGTTCTCACCTTCTGCCTGTGTGTGTGTTCTCACGTTCTGCGTGTGTGTTCTCACATTCGGTGTGTGTGTGTTCTCACATTCGGCGTGTGTGTGTTCACACATTCTGTTTGTGTTTGTGTTCTCACATTGTGCGTGTGTGTGTTCACACATTCTGCCTGTGTGTGTTCACACATTCTGCGTGTGTGTGTGTTCTCCACCTTCTGCGTGTGTGTGTTCTCATCTTTTGCGTGTGTGTTCACACATTCTGCATGTGTGTGTGTTCTCACCTTCTGCGTGTGTGTGTTCTCACATTCTGCGTGTGTGTGTGTTCTCACATTCTGCGTGTGTGTTCACACATTCTGCATGTGTGTTCACACATTCTGCGTGCGTGTGTGTTCTCACATTCTGCGTGTGTGTGTGTTCACACAATATGCGTGTGTGTGTGTTCACACAATATGCGTGTGTGTGTGTTCTCACATTGTGCGTGTATGTGTGTGCTCATATTCTGCGTATGTGTGTGTTCTCACATTCTGCGTGTGTGTTCACACATTCTGCGTGTGTGTTCACACATTCTGCGTGTGTGTGTTCACACATTCTGCGTGTGTGTTCACACATTCTGCGTGTGTGTTCACACATTCTGCGTGTGTGTTCACACATTCTGCGTGTGTGTTCACACATTCTGCGTGTGTGTTCACACTTTCTGCGTGTGTCTGTTCACACATTCTGCGTGTGAGTGTGTTCTCACATTCTGCGTGTGTGTGTATTCTCACATTCTGTTTGTGTGTGTGTTCTCACATTGTGCGTGTGTGTGTTCACACATTCTGCGTGTGTGTTCACACAAGATGCGTGTGTGTGTGTTCACACAATATGCGTCTGTGTGTTCACACAATATGCGTGTGTGTGTTTACACAATATGCGTGTGTGTGTGTTCACACATTCTGCGTGTGTCTGTTCACACATTCTGCGTGTGAGTGTGTTCTCACATTCTGCGTGTGTGTGTATTCTCACATTCTGTTTGTGTGTGTGTTCTCACATTGTGCGTGTGTGTGTGTTCACACATTCTGCGTGTGTGTGTTCACACATTCTGTGTGTGTGTTCACACATTCTGCGTGTGTGTGTTCACACATTCTGCGTGTGTGTGTTCACACATTCTGCGTGTGTGTGTTCACACATACTGCGTGTGTGTGTTCACACATACTGCGTGTGTGTGTATTCACACATACTACGTGTGTGTGTGTTCACACATTCTGTGTGTGTGTGTGCACACATTCTGCAATTGTGGGTGTGTTCACACATTCTGAGTGTTTGTGTTCACACATTCTGCGTGTGTGTGGTTCACACATTCTGCATGTATGTGTGTATGTTGTCACGTTCTGCGTGTGCGTGTTCACACGTTCTGCGTGTGCGTGTGTTAACACGTTCTGCGTGTGCGTGTGTTAACACGTTCTGCGTGTGCGTGTGTTAACACGTTCTGCGTGTGCGTGTGTTCACACGTTCTGCGTGTGTGTGTGTGTTCACACGTTCTGCGTTTGTTTGTGTATTCACACATTCTGCCTGTGTTCTCACATTCTGCGTGTGTGTGTGTGTGTGTTCACACATTCTGCGTGTGTGTGTGCTCTCACATTCTGCGTGTGTGTGTTCACACATTCTGCGTGTGTGTGTTCACACATTCTGCGTGTGTGTGTTCACACATTCTGCGTGTGTGTGTTCACACATTCTGCGTGTGTGTGTGTTCACACATTCTGCGTGTGTGTCTTCACACATTCTGCGTGTGTGTGTTTACACATTCTGCGTGTGTGTGTTCACACATTCTGCGTGTGTGTCTTCACACATTCTGCGTGTGTGTGTTTACACATTCTGCGTGTGTGTTCACACATTCTGCGTGTGTGTCTTCACACATTCTGCGTGTGTGTGTTTACACATTCTGCGTGTGTGTTCACACAAAATGCGTGTGTGTGTTCACACAATATGCGTGTGTGTGTTCACACATTCTGCGTGTGTGTGTTCACACATTCTGCGTGTGTGTGTTCACACATTCTGCGTGTGTGTGTGTTCACACATTCTGCGTGTGTGTCTTCACACATTCTGCGTGTGTGTGTTTACACATTCTGCGTATGTGTGTTCACACATTCTGCGTGTGTGTCTTCACACATTCTGCGTGTGTGTGTTTACACAATCTGCGTGTGTGTTCACACATTCTGCGTGTGTGTCTTCACACATTCTGCGTGTGTGTGTTTACACATTCTGCGTGTGTGTGTTCACACAAAATGCGTGTGTGTGTGTTCACACAATATGCGTGTGTGTGTGTTCACACATTCTGCGTGTGTGTTCTCACCTTCTGCGTGTGTGCTCACAGATTCTGCGTGTGTGTGTTCTCACCTTCTGCGTGTGTGTGTGTTCTCACCATCTGCGTGTGTGTGTGTTCTCACCTTCTGCGTGTGCGTGTGTTCACACATTCTGCGTGTGCGTGTGTTCACACATTCTGCGTGTGCGTGTGTTCTCACATTCTGCGTGTGCGTGTGTTCTCACCTTCTGCGTGTGTGTGTTCACACATTCTGTTTGTGTTTGTGTTCTCACATTGTGCGTGTGTGTGTTCACACATTCTGCCTGTGTGTGTTCACACATTCTGCGTGTGTGTGTGTTCACATATTCTGCGTGTGTGTGTGTTCACACATTCTGCGTGTGTGTGTGTGTTCACACATTCTGCATTTGTTTGTGTATTCACACATTCTGCCTGTGTTCTCACATTCTGCGTGTGTGTGTGTGTGTGTGTTTTCACACATTCTGCGTGTGTCTGTGCTCTCACATTCTGCGTGTGTCTGTGTTCTCACATTCTGCGTATGTGTGTTCTCACATTCTGCGTGTGTCTGTGTTCTCACATTCTGCGTGTGTGTGTGTTCTCACATTCTGCGTGTGTGTGTGTTCTCACATTCTGCGTGTGTGTGTGTTCTCACATTCTGCGTGTGTGTGTGTTCTCACATCCTGTTTGTGTGTGTGTTCTCACATTGTGCGTGTGTGTGTGTTCACACATTCTGCGTGTGTGTGTTCACACATTCTGCGTGTGTGTGTTCACACATTCTGCGTGTGTTCACACATTCTGCGTGTGTGTGTTCACACATTCTGCGTGTGTGTGTTCACACATTCTGCGTGTGTGTGTTCACACATTCTGCGTGTGTGTTCACACATTCTGCGTGTGTGTGTGTTCACACATTCTGCGTGTGTGTCTTCACACATTCTGCGTGTGTGTGTTTACACATTCTGCGTGTGTGTGTTCACACATTCTGCGTGTGTGTCTTCACACATTCTGCGTGTGTGTGTTTACACATTCTGCGTGTGTGTTCACACAAAATGCGTGTGTGTGTGTTCACACAATATGCGTGTGTGTGTGTTCACACATTCTGCGTGTGTGTTCTCACCTTCTGCGTGTGTGTGCTCACAGATTCTGCGTGTGTGTTGTCACCTTCTGCGTGTGTGTGTTCTCACCATCTGCGTGTGCGTGTGTTCTCACCTTCTGCGTGTGCGTGTGTTCACACATTCTGCGTTTGTGCGTGTGTTCACACATTCTGCGTTTGTGCGTGTGTTCACACTTTCTGCGTTTGTGCGTGTGTTCACACTTTCTGCGTTTGTGCGTGTGTTCACACATTCTGCGTTTGTGCGTGTGTTCACACATTCTGCGTTTGTGCGTGTGTTCACACATTCTGCGTTTGTGCGTGTGTTCACACATTCTGCGTTTGTGCGTGTGTTCACACATTCTGCGTGTGTTCACACATTCTGCATGTGTGCGTTCACACATTCTGCGTGTGTGCGTTCACACATTCTGCGTGTGTGTGCGTTCACACATTCTGCGTTTGTCTGTGTGTTCACAAATTCTGCGTGTGTGTGTGTTCACACATTCTGCGTGTGCGTGTGTTCACACATTCTGCATGTTTGTGTGTTCACACATTCTGCATGTGTATGTTCACACATTCTGTGTGTTCACACATTCTGCGTGTGTGTTCACACATTCTGCGTGTGTGTGTGTTCACACATTCTGCGTGTGTGTGTTCACACATTCTGCGTGTGTGTGTTCACACATTCTGCGTGTGTGTGTTCACACATTCTGCGTGTGTGTGTTCACACATTCTGCGTGTGTGTGTTCACACATTCTGCGTGTGTGTGTTCACACATTCTGCGTGTGTGTGTTCACACATTCTGCGTGTGTGTTCACACATTCTGCGTGTGTGTTCAGACATTCTGCGTGTGTGTTCACACATTCTGCGTGTGTGTGTTCACACATTCTGCGTATGTGTGTACACACATTCTGCGTGTGTGTGTACACACATTCTGCGTATGTGTTCACACATTCTGCGTGTGTGTGTACACACATTCTGCGTGTGTTCACACATTCTGCGTGTGTTCACACATTCTGCGTGTGTTCACACATTCTGCGTGTGTTCACACATTCTGCGTGTGTGTGTTCACACATTCTGCGTGTGTGTTCACACATTCTGCGTGTGTGTGTTCACACATTCTGCGTGTGTGTGTTCACACATTCTGCGTGTGTGTTCATACATTCTGCGTGTGTGTGTTCATACATTCTGCGTGTGTGTGTTCACACATTCTGCGTGTGTGTGTGTTCACATATTCTGCGTGTGTGTGTGTTCACACATTCTGCGTGTGTGTGTGTGTTCACACATTCTGCATTTGTTTGTGTATTCACACATTCTGCCTGTGTTCTCACATTCTGCGTGTGTGTGTGTGTGTGTGTTCACACATTCTGCGTGTGTCTGTGCTCTCACATTCTGCGTGTGTCTGTGTTCTCACATTCTGCGTATGTGTGTTCTCACATTCTGCGTGTGTCTGTGTTCTCACATTCTGCGTGTGTGTGTGTTCTCACATTCTGCGTGTGTGTGTGTTCTCACATTCTGCGTGTGTGTGTGTTCTCACATTCTCCGTGTGTCTGTGTTCTCACATTCTGCGTGTGTGTGTGTTCTCACATCCTGTTTGTGTGTGTGTTCTCACATTGTGCGTGTGTGTGTGTTCACACATTCTGCGTGTGTGTGTTCACACATTCTGCGTGTGTGTGTTCACACATTCTGCGTGTGTGTGTTCACACATTCTGCGTGTGTGTGTTCACACATTCTGCGTGTGTGTGTTCACACATTCTGCGTGTGTGTGTTCACACATTCTGCGTGTGTGTGTTCACACATTCTGCGTGTGTGTGTTCACACATTCTGCGTGTGTGTGTTCACACATTCTGCGTGTGTGTTCACACATTCTGCGTGTGTGTGTGTTCACACATTCTGCGTGTGTGTCTTCACACATTCTGCGTGTGTGTGTTTACACATTCTGCGTGTGTGTGTTCACACATTCTGCGTGTGTGTCTTCACACATTCTGCGTGTGTGTCTTCACACATTCTGCGTGTGTGTGTTTACACATTCTGCGTGTGTGTGTTCACACAAAATGCGTGTGTGTGTGTTCACACAATATGCGTGTGTGTGTGTTCACACATTCTGCGTGTGTGTTCTCACCTTCTGCGTGTGTGTGCTCACAGATTCTGCGTGTGTGTTGTCACCTTCTGCGTGTGTGTGTTCTCACCATCTGCGTGTGCGTGTGTTCTCACCTTCTGCGTGTGCGTGTGTTCACACATTCTGCGTTTGTGCGTGTGTTCACACATTCTGCGTTTGTGCGTGTGTTCACACTTTCTGCGTTTGTGCGTGTGTTCACACATTCTGCGTTTGTGCGTGTGTTCACACATTCTGCGTTTGTGCGTGTGTTCACACATTCTGCGTGTGTTCACACATTCTGCATGTGTGCGTTCACACATTCTGCGTGTGTGCGTTCACACATTCTGCGTGTGTGTGCGTTCACACATTCTGCGTTTGTCTGTGTGTTCACAAATTCTGCGTGTGTGTGTGTTCACACATTCTGCGTGTGCGTGTTCACACATTCTGCATGTTTGTGTGTTCACACATTCTGCATGTGTATGTTCACACATTCTGTGTGTTCACACATTCTGCGTGTGTGTTCACACATTCTGCGTGTGTGTGTACACACATTCTGCGTGTGTGTGTACACACATTCTGCGTGTGTGTGTACACACATTCTGCGTATGTGTTCACACATTCTGCGTGTGTGTGTACACACATTCTGCGTGTGTTCACACATTCTGCGTGTGTTCACACATTCTGCGTGTGTTCACACATTCTGCGTGTGTGTGTTCACACATTCTGCGTGTGTGTGTTCACACATTCTGCGTGTGTGTGTTCACACATTCTGCGTGTGTGTTCATACATTCTGCGTGTGTGTGTTCATACATTCTGCGTGTGTGTGTTCACACATTCTGCGTGTGTGTGTGTTCACACATTCTGCGTGTGTGTGTGTTCACACATTCTGCGTGTGTGTGTGTGTTCACACATTCTGCATTTGTTTGTGTATTCACACATTCTGCCTGTGTTCTCACATTCTGCGTGTGTGTGTGTGTGTGTGTTCACACATTCTGCGTGTGTCTGTGCTCTCACATTCTGCGTGTGTCTGTGTTCTCACATTCTGCGTATGTGTGTTCTCACATTCTGCGTGTGTCTGTGTTCTCACATTCTGCGTGTGTGTGTGTTCTCACATTCTGCGTGTGTGTGTGTTCTCACATTCTGCGTGTGTGTGTGTTCTCACATTCTGCGTGTGTGTGTGTGTGTGTGTGTTCACACATTCTGCGTGTGTCTGTGCTCTCACATTCTGCGTGTGTCTGTGTTCTCACATTCTGCGTATGTGTGTTCTCACATTCTGCGTGTGTCTGTGTTCTCACATTCTGCGTGTGTGTGTGTTCTCACATTCTGCGTGTGTGTGTGTTCTCACATTCTGCGTGTGTGTGTGTTCTCACATTCTGCGTGTGTGTGTGTTCTCACATCCTGTTTGTGTGTGTGTTCTCACATTGTGCGTGTGTGTTTGTTCACACATTCTGCGTGTGTGTGTTCACACATTCTGCGTGTGTGTGTTCACACATTCTGCGTGTGTGTGTTCACACATTCTGCGTGTGTGTGTTCACACATTCTGCGTGTGTGTGTTCACACATTCTGCGTGTGTGTGTTCACACATTCTGCGTGTGTGTGTTCACACATTCTGCGTGTGTGTTCACACATTCTGCGTGTGTGTGTGTTCACACATTCTGCGTGTGTGTCTTCACACATTCTGCGTGTGTGTGTTTACACATTCTGCGTGTGTGTGTTCACACATTCTGCGTGTGTGTCTTCACACATTCTGCGTGTGTGTGTTTACACATTCTGCGTGTGTGTGTTCACACAAAATGCGTGTGTGTGTGTTCACACAATATGCGTGTGTGTGTTCACACATTCTGCGTGTGTGTTCTCACCTTCTGCGTGTGTGTGCTCACAGATTCTGCGTGTGTGTTGTCACCTTCTGCGTGTGTGTGTTCTCACCATCTGCGTGTGCGTGTGTTCTCACCTTCTGCGTGTGCGTGTGTTCACACATTCTGCGTTTGTGCGTGTGTTCACACATTCTGCGTTTGTGCGTGTGTTCACACTTTCTGCGTTTGTGCGTGTGTTCACACATTCTGCGTTTGTGCGTGTGTTCACACATTCTGCGTTTGTGCGTGTGTTCACACATTCTGCGTGTGTTCACACATTCTGCGTGTGTGCGTTCACACATTCTGCGTGTGTGCGTTCACACATTCTGCGTGTGTGCGTTCACACATTCTGCGTGTGTGTGCGTTCACACATTCTGCGTTTGTCTGTGTGTTCACAAATTCTGCGTGTGTGTGTGTTCACACATTCTGCGTGTGCGTGTTCACACATTCTGCATGTTTGTGTGTTCACACATTCTGTGTGTTCACACATTCTGCGTGTGTGTTCACACATTCTGCGTGTGTGTGTGTTCACACATTCTGCGTGTGTGTGTTCACACATTCTGCGTGTGTGTGTTCACACATTCTGCGTGTGTGTGTTCACACATTCTGCGTGTGTGTTCACACATTCTGCGTGTGTGTTCAGACATTCTGCGTGTGTGTTCACACATTCTGCGTGTGTGTTCACACATTCTGCGTGTGTGTGTACACACATTCTGCGTGTGTGTTCACACATTCTGCGTGTGTGTGTACACACATTCTGCGTGTGTTCACACATTCTGCGTGTGTTCACACATTCTGCGTGTGTTCACACATTCTGCGTGTTCACACATTCTGCGTGTGTTCACACATTCTGCGTGTGTGTGTTCACACATTCTGCGTGTGTGTGTTCACACATTCTGCGTGTGTGTGTTCACACATTCTGCGTGTGTGTGTTCACACATTCTGCGTGTGTGTGTTCATACATTCTGCGTGTGTGTGTTCATACATTCTGCGTGTGTGTGTTCACACATTCTGCGTATGTGCGTGTGTTCACACATTCTGCGTTTGTGCGTGTGTTCACACATTCTGCGTTTGTGCGTGTGTTCACACATCCTGCGTTTGTGCGTGTGTTCACACATCCTGCGTTTGTGCGTGTGTTCACACATTCTGCGTGTGTTCACACATTCTGCATGTGTGCGTTCACACATTCTGCGTGTGTGCGTTCACACATTCTGCGTGTGTGCGTTCACACATTCTGCGTGTGTGTGCGTTCACACATTCTGCGTTTGTGTGTTCACACATTCTGCGTGTGTGTGTTCACACATTCTGCGTGTGTGTGTTCACACATTCTGCGTGTGTGTGTTCACACATTCTGCGTGTGTGTTCACACATTCTGCGTGTGTGTTCACACATTCTGCGTATGTGTTCACACATTCTGCGTGTGTGTGTACACACATTCTGCGTGTGTTCACACATTCTGCGTGTGTTCACACATTCTGCGTGTGTTCACACATTCTGCGTGTGTTCACACATTCTGCGTGTGTTCACACATTCTGCGTGTGTTCACACATTCTGCGTGTGTTCACACATTCTGCGTGTGTTCACACATTCTGCGTGTGTTCACACATTCTGCGTGTTCACACATTCTGCGTGTGTGTGTTCACACATTCTGCGTGTGTGTGTTCATACATTCTGCGTGTGTGTGTTCACACATTCTGCGTTTGAGTGTTCACACATTCTGCGTGTCTGTGTTCACACATTCTGTGTCTGTGTGTTCACACATTCTGCGTGTGTGTGTGTTCACACATTCAGCATTTGTGTGTGTTTACACATTCTCCGTGTGTGTGTTCACACATTCTGCGTGTGTGTGTGTTCACACATTCTGCGTGTGTGTGTGTTCACACATTCTGCTTGTGTGTGTGTTCACACATTCTGCGTGTGTGTGTGTTCACACATTCTGCGTGTGTGGGTTCTCACATTTTGCGTGTGTGTGTGTTCACACAATCTGCGTGTGTGTGTGTTCACACATTCTGCGTATGTGTATGTTCTCACATTCTGCGTGTGTGTGTTCTCACATTTTGCGTGTGTGTTCTCACATTCGGCGTGTGTGTGTTCTCACATGCTGCGTGTGTGTGTTCACACATTCTGCGTGTGTTCACACATTCTGCGTGTGTGTGTTCACACATTCTGCGTGTGTGTGTTCACACATTCTGCGTGTGTGTTCACACATTCTGCTTGTGTGTGTGTTCACACATTCTGCTTGTGTGTGTGTTCACACATTCTGCTTGTGTGTGTGTTCACACATTCTGCTTGTGTGTGTGTTCACACATTCTGCGTGTGTGTGTGTTCACACATTCTGCGTGTGTGTGTGTTCACACATTCTGCGTGTGTGTTCACACATTCTGCGTGTGTGTTCACACAATATGCGTCTGTGTGTTCACACAATATGCGTGTGTGTGTGTTCACACATTCTGCGTGTGTGTGTGTTCTCCACCTTCTGTGTGTGTGTGTTCTCATCTTTTGCGTGTGTGTGTTCTCACCTTCTGCGTGTGTGCGTGTTCTCACATTCTGCATGTGTGCGTGTTCACACGTTCTGCGTGTGCGTGTGTTAACACGTTCTGCGTGTGCGTGTGTTCACACGTTCTGCGTGTGCGTGTGTTCACACGTTCTGCGTGTGCGTGCGTTCACACATTCTGCGTGTGCGTGCGTTCACACGTTCTGCGTGTGCGTGCATTCACACGTTCTGTGTGTGCGTGTTCACACATGCTGCGTGTGCGTGTGTTCACACATGCTGCGTGTGCGTGTGTTCACACATGCTGCGTGTGCGTGTGTTCACACCTGCTGCGTGTGCGTGTGTTCACACCTGCTGCGTGTGTTCACACATTCTGCGTGTGCGTGTGTTCACACATTCTGCGTGTGCGTGTGTTCACACATTCTGCGTGTGCGTGTGTTCACACATTCTGCGTGCGCGTGTGTTCACACATTCTGCGTGTGCGTGTGTTCACACATTCTGCGTGTGCATGTGTTCTCACCTTCTGCGTGTGTGTGTTCACACATTCTGTTTGTGTTTGTGTTCTCACATTGTGCGTGTGTGTGTTCACACATTCTGCCTGTGTGTGTTCACACATTCTGCCTGTGTGTGTTCACACATTCTGCCTGTGTGTGTTCACACATTCTGCCTGTGTGTGTTCACACATTCTGCGTGTGTGTGTGTTCACACATTCTGCGTGTGTGTCTGTTCACACATTCTGCGTGTGTGTGTGTTCACACATTCTGCATTTGTTTGTGTATTCACACATTCTGCCTGTTTTCTCACATTCTGCGTGTGTGTGTGTTCTCACCTTCTGCGGGTGTGTGTGTTCTCACCTTCTGCGGGTGTGTGTGTTCTCACTTTCTGCGTGTGTGTGTGTTCTCACCTTCTGCGTGTGTGTGTTCTCACCTTCTGCGTGTGTGTTCTCACATTCGGCGTGTGTGTGTTCTCACATTCGGCGTGTGTGTGTGTTCACACATTCTGCGTGTGTGTGTGTTCACACATTCTGCGTGTGTGTGTTCACACATACTGCGTGTGTGTGTGTTCTCACATTCTGCGTGTGTGTGTGTTCTCACATTCTGCGTGTGTGTGTGTTCACACATACTGTGTGTGTGTGTGTTCTCACATTCTGCATGTGTATGTGTTCAAACATACTGCGTGTGTGTGTGTTCTCACATTCTGCGTGTGTGTGTTCTCACATTCTGCGTGTGTGTGTGTTCTCACCTTCTGCGTGTGTGTGTTCTCACCTTCTGCGTGCGTGTGTGTTCACACCTTCTGCGTGTGTGTGTGTTCACACATTCTGCGTGTGTGTGTTCACACATTCTGCGTGCGTGTGTGTTCACACATTCTGCGTGCGTGTGTGTTCACACATTCTGCGTGCGTGTGTGTTCACACATTCTGCGTGCGTGTGTGTTCACACATTCTGCGTGCGTGTGTGTTCACACATTCTGCGTGCGTGTGTTCACACATTCTGCGTGCGTGTGTGTTCACACATTCTGCGTGCGTGTGTGTTCACACATTCTGCGTGCGTGTGTGTTCACACATTCTGCGTGCGTGTGTGTTCACACATTCTGCGTGTGTGTGTGTTCACACATACTGCGTGTGTGTGTGTTCTCACATTCTGCGTGTGTGTGTGTTCACACATACTGAGTGTGTGTGTGTTCTCACATTCTGCGTGTGTGTGTGTTCTCACATTCTGCGTGTGTGTGTGTTCTCACATTCAGCGTGTGTGTGTTCTCACATTCTGCGTGTGTGTGATCACACATTCTGCGTGTGTGTTCACACATTCTACGTGTGTGTGTGTGCACACATTCTGCAATTGTGTGTGTGTTCACACATTCTGCGTGTGTGGGGTTCACACATTCTGCGTGTATGTGTGTATGTTGTCATGTTCTGCGTGTGCGTGTGTTCACACGTTCTGCGTGCGTGTGTTCACACGTTCTGCGTGTGTTCACACGTTCTGCGTGTGTTCACACGTTCTGCGTGCGCGTGTGTTCACACGTTCTGCGTGCGTGTGTTCACACGTTCTGCGTCTGCGTGTGTTCACACGTTCTGCGTCTGCGTGTGTTCACACATTCTGCGTGTGTGTGTGTTCACACATTCTGCGTGCGTGTGTGTTCACACATTCTGCGTGTGTGTGTGTTCACACATACTGCGTGTGTGTGTGTTCTCACATTCTGCGTGTGTGTGTGTTCACACATACTGAGTGTGTGTGTGTTCTCACATTCTGCGTGTGTGTGTGTTCTCACATTCTGCGTGTGTGTGTGTTCTCACATTCAGCGTGTGTGTGTTCTCACATTCTGCGTGTGTGTGATCACACATTCTGCGTGTGTGTTCACACATTCTACGTGTGTGTGTGTGCACACATTCTGCAATTGTGTGTGTGTTCACACATTCTGCGTGTGTGGGGTTCACACATTCTGCGTGTATGTGTGTATGTTGTCATGTTCTGCGTGTGCGTGTGTTCACACGTTCTGCGTGCGTGTGTTCACACGTTCTGCGTGTGTTCACACGTTCTGCGTGTGCGTGTGTTCACACGTTCTGCGTGTGCGTGTGTTCACACGTTCTGCGTGTGCGTGTGTTCACACGTTCTGCGTCTGCGTGTGTTCACACGTTCTGCGTCTGCGTGTGTTCACACGTTCTGCGTGTGTGTGTGTTCACACATTCTGCGTGTGTGTGTTCACACATTCTGCGTGTGTGTGTGTTCACACATACTGCGTGTGTGTGTGTTCTTACATTCTGCGTGTGTGTGTGTTCACACATACTGCGTGTGTGTGTGTTCTCACATTCTGCGTGTGTGTGTGTTCACACATTCTGCGTGTGTGTGTGTTCTCACATTCTGCGTGTGTGTGTGTTCTCACATTCTGCGTGTGTGTGTGTTCTCACATTCTCCGTGTGTGTGTTCTCACATTCTGCGTGTGTGTGATCACACATTCTGCGTGTGTGTTCACACATTCTACGTGTGTGTGTGTGCACACATTCTGCAATTGTGTGTGTGTTCACACATTCTGCGTGTGTGGGGTTCACACATTCTGCGTGTATGTGTGTATGTTGTCATGTTCTGCGTGTGCGTGTTCACACGTTCTGCGTGCGTGTGTTCACACGTTCCGCGTGTGTTCACACGTTCTGCGTGTGCGTGTGTTCACACGTTCTGCGTGTGCGTGTGTTCACACGTTCTGCGTCTGCGTGTGTTCACACGTTCTGCGTCTGCGTGTGTTCACACGTTCTGCGTGTGTGTGTGTTCACACGTTCTGTGTGTGCGTGTTCACACATGCTGCGTGTGCGTATGTTCTCACATTCTGCGTGTGCGTGTTCTCACCTTCTGTGTGTGCGTGTGTTCTCACCTTCTGCGTGTGTGTGTTCTCACATTCTGCGTGTGTGTGTTCTCACATTCTGCGTGTGTGTGTTCTCACATTCTGCGTGTGTGTGTTCTCACATTGTGCATGTGTGTTCACACATTCTGCGTGTGTGTGTTCACACATTCTGCGTGTGTGCGTTCACACATTCTGCGTGTGTGCGTTCACACATTCTGCGTGTGTGCGTTCACACATTCTGCGTGTGTGCGTTCACACATTCTGCGTGTGTGCGTTCACACATTCTGCGTGTGTGCGTTCACACATTCTGCGTGTGTGCGTTCACACATTCTGCGTGTGTGCGTTCACACATTCTGCGTGTGTGCGTTCACACATTCTGCGTGTGTGCGTTCACACATTCTGCGTGTGTGCGTTCACACATTCTGCGTGTGTGCGTTCACACATTCTGCGTGTGTGTGTTCACATTCTGCGTGTGTGTGTTCACACATTCTGCGTGTGTGTGTGTTCACACATTCTGCGTGTGTGTGTGTTCACACATTCTGCGTGTGTGTGTTCTCACCTTCTGCGGGTGTGTGTGTTCTCACCTTCTGCGTGTGTGTGTGTTCTCACCTTCTGCGTGTGTGTTCTCACATTCTGCGTGTGTGTTTACACATTCTGCGTGTGTGTGTTCACACATTCTGTGTGTGTGTTCACACATTCTGGGTGTGTGTTCACACATTCTGGGTGTGTGTGTGTTCACACATTTTGCGTGTGTGTTCACACATTCTGCGTGTGTGTGTGTTCACACATACTGCATGTGTGTGTGTTCACACATTCTGCGTGTGTGTGTGTTCACACATTCTGCGTGTGCGTGTTCACACATTCTGCGTGTGTGTGATTCTGCGTGTGTGTGTTCACACATTCTGCGTGTGTGTGTGTTCACACATTTTGCGTGTGTGTTCACACATTCTGCGTGTGTGTGTGTTCACACATCCTGCGTGTGCGTGTTCACACATTCTGCGTGTGTGTGTGATCACACATTCTGCGTGTGTGTTCACACATTCTGCGTGTGTTCACATTCTGCGTGTGTGTGTTCACACATTCTGCGTGTGTCTTCACACATTCTGCGTGTGTGTGCTCACACATTCTGCGTGTGTGTGTTCAAACATTCTGCGTGTGTGTGTTCAAACATTCTGCGTGTGTGTGTGTTCAAACATTCTGCATGTGTGTGTGTTCAAACATTCTGCGTGTGTGTGTTCACACATTCTGCGTGTGTGTTCACACATTCTGCGTGTGTGTGTGTTCACACATTCTGCGTGTGTGTGTTCACACATTCTGCGTGTGTGTGTTCACACATTCTGCGTGTATCTGTGTTCTCACATTGTGCGTGTATGTGTGTTCTCACATTCTGCGTATGTGTGTTCTCACATTCTGTATGTGTGTGTTCTCACATTCTGTTTGTGTGTGTGTTCTCACATTCTGCGTGTGTGTGTGTTCACACATTCTGCGTGTGTGTGTGTTCACACATTCTGCGTGTGTGTGTGTTCTCACCTTCTGCGGGTGTGTGTGTTCTCACCTTCTGCGGGTGTGTGTGTTCTCACCTTCTGCGTGTGTGTGTTCTCACCTTCTGCGTGTGTGTGTTCTCACCTTCTGCGTGTGTGTGTGTTCTCACATTCTGCGTGTGTGTGTTCTCACATTCTGCGTGTGTGTTCTCACATTCGGCGTGTGTGTGTTCTCACATTCGGCGTGTGTGTGTTCACACATTCTGCGTGTGTGTTCACACATTCTGCGTGTGTGTTCACACATTCTGGGTGTGTGTTCACACATTCTGGGTGTGTGTTCACACATTCTGGGTGTGTGTGTGTTCCCACATTTTGCGTGTGTGTTCACACATTCTTCGTGTGTGTGTGTTCACACATACTGCGTGTGTGTGTGTTCACACATTCTGCGTGTGTGTGTGTTCACACATTCTGCATGTGCGTGTTCACACATTCTGCGTGTGTGTGATCACACATTCTGCGTGTGTGTTCACACATTCTGCGTGTGTTCACATTCTGCGTGTGTTCACATTCTGCGTGTGTGTGTTCACACATTCTGCGTGTGTCTTCACACATTCTGCGTGTGTGTGCTCACACATTCTGCGTTTAAGTGTGTGTTCACACATTCTGCGTGTGTGTGTTCAAACATTCTGCGTGTGTGTGTGTTCAAACATTCTGCGTGTGTGTGTTCACACATTCTGCGTGTGTGTGTTCACACATTCTGCGTGTGTGTGTTCACACATTCTGCGTGTGTGTGTTCACACATTCTGCGTGTGTGTGTGTTCACACATTCTGCGTGTGTGTTCACACATTCTGCGTGTGTGTGTGTTCACACATTCTGCGTGTGTGTGTGTGTGTGTGTGTTCACACATTCTGCGTGTGTGTGTGTGTTCACACATTCTGCGTGTGTGTGTTCATTCTGCATGTGTGTGTTCAAACATTCTGCGTGTGTGTGTGTGTTCAAACATTCTGCGTGCGTGTGTTCACGCATTCTGCGTGTGTGTGTTCACGCATTCTGCGTGTGTGTGTTCACACATTCTACGTGTGTGTGTGTTCACACAATCTGCGTGTGTGTCTGTTCACACAACCTGCGTGTGTGTGTGTTCTCTCTTTCTGCGTGTGTGTGTGTTCACACTTTCTGCGTGTGTGTGTGTTCTCACATTCTGCGTGTGTGTGTTCTCACATTTTGCGTGTGTGTTCTCACATTCGGCGTGTGTGTTCTCACATGCTGCGTGTGTGTTCACACATTCTGCGTGTGTGTTCACACATTCTGCGTGTGTGTTCACACATTCTGCGTGTGTGTGTGTTCACACATTCTGCGTGTGTGTGTGTTCACACATTCTGCATTTGTTAGTGTGTTCACACATTCTGCCTGTGTTCTCACATTCTGCGTGTGTGTGTTCACATATTCTGCGTGTGTGTGTGTTCACACATTCTGCGTGTGTGTGTTCACACATTCTGCACGTGTGTGTGTGTTCACACATACTGCGTGTGTGTGTGTTCACACATACTGCGTGTGTGTGTGTTCTCACATTCTGCGTGTGTGTGTGTTCTCACATTCTGCGTGTGTGTGTGTTCACACATACTGTGTGTGTGTGTGTTCTCACATTCTGCATGTGTATGTGTTCAAACATACTGCGTGTGTGTGTGTTCTCACATTCTGCGTGTGTGTGTTCTCACATTCTGCGTGTGTGTGTGTTCTCACATTCAGCGTGTGTGTGTTCTCACATTCTGCGTGTGTGTTCTCACATTCTGCGTGTATGTGATCACACATTCTGCGTGTGTGTTCACACATTCTACGTGTGTGTGTGTGCACACATTCTGCAATTGTGTGTGTGTTCACACATTCTGCGTGTGTGGGGTTCACACATTCTGCGTGTCTGTGTGTATGTTGTCATGTTCTGCGTGTGCGTGTGTTCACACGTTCTGCGTGCGTGTGTTCACACGTTCTGCGTGTGTTCACACGTTCTGCGTGTGTTCACACGTTCTGCGTGCGCGTGTGTTCACACGTTCTGCGTGCGTGTGTTCACACGTTCTGCGTCTGCGTGTGTTCACACGTTCTGCGTCTGCGTGTGTTCACACATTCTGCGTGTGTGTGTTCACACGTTCTGCGTGTGTTCACACATGCTGCGTGTGCGTGTGTTCTCACATTCTGCGTGTGCGTGTTCTCACCTTCTGCGTGTGCGTGTGTTCTCATCTTCTGCGTGTGTGTGTTCTCACATTCTGCGTGTGTGTGTTCTCACATTCTGCGTGTGTGTGTTCTCACATTCTGCGTGTGTGTTCTCACATTCTGTTTGTGTGTGTGTGTTCACACATTGTGCGTGTGTGTGTTCACACATTGTGCGTGTGTGTGTTCACACATTGTGCGTGTGTGTGTTCACACATTGTGCGTGTGTGTGTTCACACATTGTGCGTGTGTGTGTTCACACATTGTGCGTGTGTGTGTTCACACATTGTGCGTGTGTGTGTTCACACATTGTGCGTGTGTGTGTTCACACATTCTGCGTGTGTGTGTTCACACATTCTGCGTGTGTGTGTTCACACATTCTGCGTGTGTGTGTTCACACATTCTGCGTGTGTGTGTGTGTTCACACATTCTGCGTGTGTGTGTGTGTTCACACATTCTGCGTGTGTGTGTTCACACATTCTGCGTGTGTGTGTGTTCACACATTTTGCGTGTGTGTTCACACATTCTGCGTGTGTGTGTGTTCACACATCCTGCGTGTGCGTGTTCACACATTCTGCGTGTGTGTGTGATCACACATTCTGCGTGTGTGTTCACACATTCTGCGTGTGTTCACATTCTGCGTGTGTGTGTTCACACATTCTGCGTGTGTCTTCACACATTCTGCGTGTGTGTGCTCACACATTCTGCGTGTGTGTGTTCAAACATTCTGCGTGTGTGTGTTCAAACATTCTGCGTGTGTGTGTTCAAACATTCTGCGTGTGTGTGTGTTCAAACATTCTGCGTGTGTGTGTTCAAACATTCTGCGTGTGTGTGTTCACACATTCTGCGTGTGTGTGTGTTCTCTCTTTCTGCGTGTGTGTGTGCGTTCACACATTCTGCGTGTGTGTGTGTTCTCACATTCTGCGTGTGTGTGTGTTCACACATTCTGCGTGTGTGTGTGCGTTCACACATTCTGCGTGTGTGTGTTCACACATTCTGCGTGTATCTGTGTTCTCACATTGTGCGTGTATGTGTGTTCTCACATTCTGCGTATGTGTGTGTTCTCACATTCTGTATGTGTGTGTGTTCTCACATTCTGTTTGTGTGTGTGTTCTCACATTCTGCCTGTGTGTGTGTTCACACATTCTGCGTGTGTGTGTGTTCACACATTCTGCGTGTGTGTGTGTTCTCACCTTCTGCGGGTGTGTGTGTTCTCACCTTCTGCGGGTGTGTGTGTTCTCACCTTCTGCGTGTGTGTGTGTTCTCACCTTCTGCGTGTGTGTGTTCTCACCTTCTGCGTGTGTGTGTGTTCTCACATTCTGCGTGTGTGTGTTCTCACATTCTGCGTGTGTGTTCTCACATTCGGCGTGTGTGTGTTCTCACATTCGGCGTGTGTGTGTTCACACATTCTGTTTGTGTTTGTGTTCACACATTCTGCCTGTGTGTGTTCACACATTCTGCGTGTGTGTGTGTTCTCCACCTTCTGCGTGTGTGTGTTCTCATCTTTTGCGTGTGTGTTCTCACCTTCTGCGTGTGTGTTCTCACATTCTGCGTGTGTGTGTTCTCACATTCTGCGTGTGTGTGTGTGTTCTCACATTCTGCGTGTGTGTTCACACATTCTGCATGTGTGTTCACACATCCTGCGTGCGTTTGTGTTCTCACATTCTGCGTGTGTGTGTGTTCACACAATATGCGTGTGTGTGTGTTCACACAATATGCGTGTGTGTTCACACAATATGCGTGTGTGTGTGTTCTCACATTGTGCGTGTATGTGTGTTCTCATATTCTGCGTATGTGTGTGTTCTCACATTCTGCGTGTGTGTGTTCACACATTCTGCGTGTGTGTGTTCACACATTCTGCGTGTGTGTTCACACATTCTGCGTGTGTTCACACATTCTGCGTGTGTCTGTTCACACATTCTGCGTGTGAGTGTGTTCTCACATTCTGCGTGTGTGTGTATTCTCACATTCTGTTTGTGTGTGTGTTCTCACATTGTGCGTGTGTGTGTGTTCACACATTCTGCGTGTGTGTGTTCACACAAGATGCGTGTGTGTGTGTGTGTTCACACATTCTGCCTGTGTTCTCACATTCTGCGTGTGTGTGTGTTCACACATTCTGCGTGTGTGTGTGTTCACACATTCTGCGTGTGTGTGTGTTCACACATTCTGCGTGTGTGTGTGTTCACACATTCTGCGTGTGTGTGTTCACACATTCTGCGTGTGTGTGTGTTCACACATTCTGCGTGTATCTGTGTTCTCACATTGTGCGTGTATGTGTGTTCTCACATTCTGCGTATGTGTGTGTTCTCACATTCTGTATGTGTGTGTGTTCTCACATTCTGTTTGTGTGTGTGTTCTCACATTCTGCGTGTGTGTGTGTTCACACAGTCTGCGTGTGTGTGTGTTCACACATTCTGCGTGTGTGTGTGTTCTCACCTTCTGCGGGTGTGTGTGTTCTCACCTTCTGCGGGTGTGTGTGTTCTCACTTTCTGCGTGTGTGTGTGTTCTCACCTTCTGCGTGTGTGTGTTCTCACCTTCTGCGTGTGTGTTCTCACATTCGGCGTGTGTGTGTTCTCACATTCGGCGTGTGTGTGTGTTCACACATTCTGCGTGTGTGTGTGTTCACACATTCTGCGTGTGTGTGTTCACACATACTGCGTGTGTGTGTGTTCTCACATTCTGCGTGTGTGTGTGTTCTCACATTCTGCGTGTGTGTGTGTTCACACATACTGTGTGTGTGTGTGTTCTCACATTCTGCATGTGTATGTGTTCAAACATACTGCGTGTGTGTGTGTTCTCACATTCTGCGTGTGTGTGTTCTCACATTCTGCGTGTGTGTGTGTTCTCACATTCAGCGTGTGTGTGTTCTCACATTCTGCGTGTGTGTGTTCTCACATTCTGCGTGTATGTGATCACACATTCTGCGTGTGTGTTCACACATTCTACGTGTGTGTGTGTGCACACATTCTGCAATTGTGTGTGTGTTCACACATTCTGCGTGTGTGGGGTTCACACATTCTGCGTGTCTGTGTGTATGTTGTCATGTTCTGCGTGTGCGTGTGTTCACACGTTCTGCGTGCGTGTGTTCACACGGTCTGCGTGTGTTCACACGTTCTGCGTGTGTTCACACGTTCTGCGTGCGCGTGTGTTCACACGTTCTGCGTGCGTGTGTTCACACGTTCTGCGTCTGCGTGTGTTCACACGTTCTGCGTCTGCGTGTGTTCACACATTCTGCGTGTGTGTGTTCACACGTTCTGCGTGTGTTCACACATGCTGCGTGTGCGTGTGTTCTCACATTCTGCGTGTGCGTGTTCTCACATTCTGCGTGTGCGTGTTCTCACCTTCTGCGTGTGCGTGTGTTCTCATCTTCTGCGTGTGTGTGTTCTCACATTCTGCGTGTGTGTGTTCTCACATTCTGCGTGTGTGTGTTCTCACATTCTGCGTGTGTGTTCTCACATTCTGTTTGTGTGTGTGTGTTCACACATTGTGCGTGTGTGTGTTCACACATTGTGCGTGTGTGTGTTCACACATTGTGCGTGTGTGTGTTCACACATTCTGCGTGTGTGTGTTCACACATTCTGCGTGTGTGTGTTCACACATTGTGCGTGTGTGTGTTCACACATTCTGCGTGTGTGTGTTCACACATTCTGCGTGTGTGTGTTCACACATTCTGCGTGTGTGTGTGTGTTCACACATTCTGCGTGTGTGTGTGTGTTCACACATTCTGCGTGTGTGTGTTCACACATTCTGCGTGTGTGTGTGTTCACACATTTTGCGTGTGTGTTCACACATTCTGCGTGTGTGTGTGTTCACACATCCTGCGTGTGCGTGTTCACACATTCTGCGTGTGTGTGTGATCACACATTCTGCGTGTGTGTTCACACATTCTGCGTGTGTTCACATTCTGCGTGTGTGTGTTCACACATTCTGCGTGTGTCTTCACACATTCTGCGTGTGTGTGCTCACACATTCTGCGTGTGTGTGTTCAAACATTCTGCGTGTGTGTGTTCAAACATTCTGCGTGTGTGTGTTCAAACATTCTGCGTGTGTGTGTGTTCAAACATTCTGCATGTGTGTGTGTTCAAACATTCTGCGTGTGTGTGTTCACACATTCTGCGTGTGTGTGTTCACACATTCTGCGTGTGTGTGTGTTCACACATTCTGCGTGTGTGTGTTCACACATTCTGCGTGTATCTGTGTTCTCACATTGTGCGTGTATGTGTGTTCTCACATTCTGCGTATGTGTGTGTTCTCACATTCTGTATGTGTGTGTGTTCTCACATTCTGTTTGTGTGTGTGTTCTCACATTCTGCCTGTGTGTGTGTTCACACATTCTGCGTGTGTGTGTGTTCACACATTCTGCGTGTGTGTGTGTTCTCACCTTCTGCGTGTGTGTGTGTTCTCACCTTCTGCGGGTGTGTGTGTTCTCACCTTCTGCGGGTGTGTGTGTTCTCACCTTCTGCGTGTGTGTGTGTTCTCACCTTCTGCGTGTGTGTGTTCTCACCTTCTGCGTGTGTGTGTGTTCTCACATTCTGCGTGTGTGTGTTCTCACATTCTGCGTGTGTGTTCTCACATTCGGCGTGTGTGTGTTCTCACATTCGGCGTGTGTGTGTTCACACATTCTGTTTGTGTTTGTGTTCACACATTCTGCCTGTGTGTGTTCACACATTCTGCGTGTGTGTGTGTTCTCCACCTTCTGCGTGTGTGTGTTCTCATCTTTTGCGTGTGTGTTCTCACCTTCTGCGTGTGTGTTCTCACATTCTGCGTGTGTGTGTTCTCACATTCTGCGTGTGTGTGTGTGTTCTCACATTCTGCGTGTGTGTTCACACATTCTGCATGTGTGTTCACACATCCTGCATGCGTTTGTGTTCTCACATTCTGCGTGTGTGTGTGTTCACACAATATGCGTGTGTGTGTGTTCACACAATATGCGTGTGTGTTCACACAATATGCGTGTGTGTGTGTTCTCACATTGTGCGTGTATGTGTGTTCTCATATTCTGCGTATGTGTGTGTTCTCACATTCTGCGTGTGTGTGTTCACACATTCTGCGTGTGTGTGTTCACACATTCTGCGTGTGTGTTCACACATTCTGCGTGTGTTCACACATTCTGCGTGTGTCTGTTCACACATTCTGCGTGTGAGTGTGTTCTCACATTCTGCGTGTGTGTGTATTCTCACATTCTGTTTGTGTGTGTGTTCTCACATTGTGCGTGTGTGTGTGTTCACACATTCTGCGTGTGTGTGTTCACACAAGATGCGTGTGTGTGTGTGTGTTCACACATTCTGCCTGTGTTCTCACATTCTGCGTGTGTGTGTGTTCACACATTCTGCGTGTGTGTGTGTTCACACATTCTGCGTGTGTGTGTGTTCACACATTCTGCGTGTGTGTGTGTTCACACATTCTGCGTGTGTGTGTTCACACATTCTGCGTGTGTGTGTGTTCACACATTCTGCGTGTATCTGTGTTCTCACATTGTGCGTGTATGTGTGTTCTCACATTCTGCGTATGTGTGTGTTCTCACATTCTGTATGTGTGTGTGTTCTCACATTCTGTTTGTGTGTGTGTTCTCACATTCTGCGTGTGTGTGTGTTCACACAGTCTGCGTGTGTGTGTGTTCACACATTCTGCGTGTGTGTGTGTTCTCACCTTCTGCGGGTGTGTGTGTTCTCACCTTCTGCGGGTGTGTGTGTTCTCACTTTCTGCGTGTGTGTGTGTTCTCACCTTCTGCGTGTGTGTGTTCTCACCTTCTGCGTGTGTGTTCTCACATTCGGCGTGTGTGTGTTCTCACATTCGGCGTGTGTGTGTTCACACATTCTGTTTGTGTTTGTGTTCACACATTCTGCCTGTGTGTGTTCACACATTCTGCGTGTGTGTGTGTTCTCCACCTTCTGCGCGTGTGTGTTCTCATCTTTTGCGTGTGTGTTCTCACCTTCTGCGTGTGTGTGTTCTCACATTCTGCGTGTGTGTGTTCTCACATTCTGCGTGTGTGTGTGTGTTCTCACATTCTGCGTGTGTGTTCACACATTCTGCATGTGTGTTCACACATTCTGCGTGCGTTTGTGTTCTCACATTCTGCGTGTGTGTGTGTTCACACAATATGCGTGTGTGTGTGTTCACACAATATGCGTGTGTGTTCACACAATATGCGTGTGTGTGTGTTCTCACATTGTGCGTGTATGTGTGTTGTCATATTCTGCGTATGTGTGTGTTCTCACATTCTGCGTGTGTGTGTTCACACATTCTGCGTGTGTGTGTTCACACATTCTGCGTGTGTGTTCACACATTCTGCGTGTGTGTTCACACATTCTGCGTGTGTCTGTTCACACATTCTGCGTGTGAGTGTGTTCTCACATTCTGCGTGTGTGTGTATTCTCACATTCTGTTTGTGTGTGTGTTCTCACATTGTGCGTGTGTGTGTGTTCACACATTCTGCGTGTGTGTGTTCACACAAGATGCGTGTGTGTGTGTTCACACAATATGCGTCTGTGTGTGTTCACACAATATGCGTGTGTGTGTTTACACAATATGCGTGTGTGTGTGTTCACACATTCTGCGTGTGTGTTCACACATTCTGCGTGTGTGTGTTCACACATTCTGCGTGTGAGTGTGTTCTCACATTCTGCGTGTGTGTGTATTCTCACATTCTGTTTGTGTGTGTGTTCTCACATTGTGCGTGTGTGTGTGTTCACACATTCTGCGTATGTGTGTTCACACATTCTGCGTGTGTGTTCACACATTCTGCGTGTGTGTGTTCACACATTCTGCGTGTGTGTGTTCACACATTCTGCGTGTGTGTGTTCACACATACTGCGTGTGTGTGTGTTCACACATACTAAGTGTGTGTGTGTTCACACATTCTGTGTGTGTGTGTGCACACATTCTGCAATTGTGGGTGTGTTCACACATTCTGAGTGTTTGTGTTCACACATTCTGCGTGTGTGTGGTTCACACATTCTGCATGTATGTGTGTATGTTGTCACGTTCTGCGTGTGCGTGTTCACACGTTCTGCGTGTGCGTGTGTTAACACGTTCTGCGTGTGCGTGTGTTAACACGTTCTGCGTGTGCGTGTGTTAACACGTTCTGCGTGTGCGTGTGTTAACACGTTCTGCGTGTGTGTGTTCACACGTTCTGCGTGTGTGTGTGTGTTCACACATTCTGCGTTTGTTTGTGTATTCACACATTCTGCCTGTGTTCTCACATTCTGCGTGTGTGTGTGTGTGTGTGTGTTCACACATTCTGCGTGTGTGTGTGTGCTCTCACATTCTGCGTATGTGTGTGTTCTCACATTCTGCGTGTGTCTGTGTTCTCACATTCTGCGTGTGTGTGTGTTCTCACATTCTGCGTGTGTGTGTATTCTCACATTCTGTTTGTGTGTGTGTTCTCACATTGTGCGTGTGTGTGTGTTCACACATTCTGCGTGGGTGTGTGTTCACACATTCTGCGTGTGTGTGTTCACACATTCTGCGTGTGTGTGTTCACACATTCTGCGTGTGTGTGTTCACACATTCTGCGTGTGTGTGTTCACACATTCTGCGTGTGTGTGTTCACACATTCTGCGTGTGTGTGTTCACACATTCTGCGTGTGTGTGTTCACACATTCTGCGTGTGTGTGTTCACACATTCTGCGTGTGTGTGTTCACACATTCTGCGTGTGTGTGTTCACACATTCTGCGTGTGCGTGTTCACACATTCTGCGTGTGCGTGTTCAAACATTCTGCGTGTGTGTGTTCACACATTCTGCGTGTGTGTGTGTTCACACATTCTGCGTGTGTGTCTTCACACATTCTGCGTGTGTGTTCACACATTCTGCGTGTGTGTGTTCACACATTCTGCGTGTGTGTGTTCACACATTCTGCGTGTGTGTGTTCACACATTCTGCGTGTGTGTGTTCACACATTCTGCGTGTGTGTGTTCACACATTCTGCGTGTGTGTGTTCACACATTCTGCGTGTGTGTTCACACATTCTGCGTGTGTGTCTTCACACATTCTGCGTGTGTGTGTTTACACATTCTGCGTGTGTGTGTTCACACAAAATGCGTGTGTGTGTGTTCACACAATATGCGTGTGTGTGTGTTCACACATTCTGCGTGTGTGTTCTCACCTTCTGCGTGTGTGCTCACAGATTCTGCGTGTGTGTGTTCTCACCTTCTGCGTGTGTGTGTTCTCACCATCTGCGTGTGTGTGTTCTCACCTTCTGTGTGTGCGTGTGTTCACACATTCTGCGTGTGCGTGTGTTCACACATTCTGCGTGTGCGTGTGTTCTCACATTCTGCGTGTGCGTGTGTTCTCACCTTCTGCGTGAGTGTGTTCACACATTCTGTTTGTGTTTGTGTTCTCACATTGTGCGTGTGTGTGTTCACACATTCTGCCTGTGTGTTCACACATTCTGCGTGTGTGTGTGTTCACACATTCTGCGTGTGTGTGTGTTCACACATTCTGCGTGTGTGTGTGTGTTCACACATTCTGCATTTGTTTGTGTATTCACACATTCTGCCTGTGTTCTCACATTCTGCGTGTGTGTGTGTGTGTGTTCACACATTCTGCGTGTGTCTGTGCTCTCACATTCTGCGTGTGTCTGTGTTCTCACATTCTGCGTATGTGTGTGTTCTCACATTCTGCGTGTGTCTGTGTTCTCACATTCTGCGTATGTGTGTGTTCTCACATTGTGCGTGTGTGTGTGTTCACACATTCTGCGTGTGTGTTCACACATTCTGCGTGTGTGTGTTCACACATTCTGCGTGTGTGTGTGTTCACACATTCTGCGTGTGTGTGTTCACACATTCTGCGTGTGTGTGTTCACACATTCTGCGTGTGTGTGTTCACACATTCTGCGTGTGTGTGTTCACACATTCTGCGTGTGTGTGTTCACACATTCTGCGTGTGTGTGTTCACACATTCTGCGTGTGTGTGTGTTCACACATTCTGCGTGTGTGTGTGTTCACACATTCTACGTGTGTGTGTTCACACATTCTGCGTGTGTGGGGTTCACACATTCTGCATGTATGTGTGTATGTTGTTACGTTCTGCGTGTGCATGTGTTCACACGTTCTGCGTGCGTGTGTTCACACGTTCTGCGTGTGCGTGTTCACACGTTCTGCGTGTGCGTGTGTTCACACGTTCTGCGTGTGCGTGTGTTCACACGTTCTGCGTGTGCGTGTGTTCACACGTTCTGCGTGTGCGTGTTCACACATGCTGCGTGTGCGTGTTCACACATTCCGCGTGCACACGCAGAACGTAACAACATACACACATACATGCAGAATGTGTGAACCCCACACACGCAGAATGTGTGAACACACACACGCAGAATGTGTGAACACACACACGCAGAATGTGTGAACACACACACAATTGCAGAATGTGTGCACACACACACACACGCAGAACGTGTGATCACACACACGCAGAACGTGTGATCACACACACGCAGAACGTGTGATCACACACACGCAGAACGTGTGAACACACACACGCAGAACGTGTGAACACACACACGCAGAATGTAAGAACGCACACGCAGAACGTGTGAACACACGCACACGCAGAACGTGTGAACACACGCACACGCAGAACGTGTGAACATGCTGCGTGAGTGTGTGTTCACACATGCTGCGTGTGCGTGTGTTCACACGTTCTGCGTGTGCGTGTGTTCACACGTTCTGCGTGTATGTGTGTGTTCACACATTCTGCGTGTATCTGTGTGTTCACATATTCTGCGTGTGTCCGTGTGTTCACAGATTCAGCGTGTGTGTTCTCACCTTCTGCGTGTGTGTGTTCTCACCTTCTGCGTGTGTGTGTTCTCACCTTCTGCTTGTGTGTTCTCACATTCTGCGTGTGTGTGTTCTCACATTCTGCGTGTGTGTGTGTTCACACCTTCTGCGTGTGTGTGTTCACACATTCTGCGTGTGTGTGTTCACACATTCTGCGTGTGTGTGTGTTCACACATTCTGCGTGTGTGTGATCACACATTCTGCGTGTGTGTGATCACACATTCTGCGTGTGTGTGTGTTCACACATACTGTGTGTGTGTGTGTTCTCACATTCTGCGTGTGTGTGTGTTCACACATACTGTGTGTGTGTGTGTTCTCACATTCTGCGTGTGTGTGTTCTCACATTCAGCGTGTGTGTGTTCTCACATTCTGCGTGTGTGTGTTCTCACATTCTGCGTGTGTGTGATCACACATTCTGCGTTTGTGTTCACACATTCTACGTGTGTGTGTGTGCACACATTCTGCAATTGTGTGTGTGTTCACACATTCTGCGTGTGTGTGTTCACACATTCTGCGTGTGTGGGGTTCACACATTCTGCGTGTGTGGGGTTCACACATTCTGCGTGTATGTGTGTATGTTGTCATGTTCTGCGTGTGCGTGTGTTCACACGTTCTGCGTGCGTGTGTTCACACGTTCTGCGTGTGTTCACACGTTCTGCGTGTGTTCACACGTTCTGCGTGTGCGTGTGTTCACACGTTCTGCGTGTGCGTGTGTTCACACGTTCTGCGTGTGCGTGTGTTCACACGTTCTGCGTGTGCGTGTGTTCACACGTTCTGCGTGTGCGTGTGTTCACACGTTCTGCGTCTGCGTGTGTTCACACGTTCTGCGTCTGCGTGTGTTCACACGTTCTGCGTGTGTGTGTGTTCACACGTTCTGTGTGTGCGTGTTCACACATGCTGCGTGTGCGTGTGTTCTCACATTCTGCGTGTGCGTGTGTTCTCACCTTCTGCGTGTGCGTGTGTTCACACATGCTGCGTGTGCGTGTGTTCTCACATTCTGCGTGTGCGTGTGTTCTCTCCTTCTGCGTGTGTGTGTTCTCACATTCTGCGTGTGTGTGTGTTCTCACATTCTGCGTGTGTGTTCTCACATTCTGTTTGTGTGTGTGTGTTCACACATTGTGCGTGTGTGTGCTCACACATTCTGCGTGTGTGTTCACACATTCTGCGTGTGTGTGTCCTCACATTCTGCGTGTGTGTGTTCTCACATTCTGTTTGTGTGTGTTCTCACATTCTGTTTGTGTGTGTGTTGTCACATTGTGCGTGTGTGTGTTCACACATTCTGCGTGTGTGTGTTCACACATTCTGCGTGTGTGTGTTCACACATTCTGCGTGTATGTGTTCACACATTCTGCGTGTGTGTGTTCACACATTCTGCGTGTATCTGTGTGTTCACACATTCTGCGTGTGTGTTCACACAAGATGCGTGTGTGTGTGTTCACACAATATGCGTCTGTGTGTGTTCACACAATATGCGTGTGTGTGTTTACACAATATGCGTGTGTGTGTGTTCACACATTCTGCGGGTGTGTGTGTTCTCACCTTCTGCGGGTGTGTGTGTTCTCACCTTCTGCGGGTGTGTGTGTTCTCACCTTCTGCCTGTGTGTGTGTTCTCACGTTCTGCGTGTGTGTGTGTTCTCACGTTCTGCGTGTGTGTTCTCACATTCGGTGTGTGTGTGTTCTCACATTCGGCGTGTGTGTGTTCACACATTCTGTTTGTGTTTGTGCTCTCACATTGTGCGTGTGTGTGTTCACACATTCTGCCTGTGTGTGTTCACACATTCTGCGTGTGTGTGTGTTCTCCACCTTCTGCGTGTGTGTGTTCTCATCTTTTGCGTGTGTGTTCACACATTCTGCATGTGTGTGTGTTCTCACCTTCTGCGTGTGTGTGTTCTCACATTCTGCGTGTGTGTGTGTTCTCACATTCTGCGTGTGTGTTCACACATTCTGCATGTGTGTTCACACATTCTGCGTGCGTGTGTGTTCTCACATTCTGCGTGTGTGTGTGTTCACACAATATGCGTGTGTGTGTGTTCACACAATATGCGTGTGTGTGTGTTCTCACATTGTGCGTGTATGTGTGTGCTCATATTCTGCGTATGTGTGTGTTCTCACATTCTGCGTGTGTGTTCACACATTCTGCGTGTGTGTTCACACATTCTGCGTGTGTGTGTTCACACATTCTGCGTGTGTGTTCACACATTCTGCGTGTGTGTTCACACATTCTGCGTGTGTGTTCACACATTCTGCGTGTGTGTTCACACTTTCTGCGTGTGTCTGTTCACACATTCTGCGTGTGAGTGTGTTCTCACATTCTGCGTGTGTGTGTATTCTCACATTCTGTTTGTGTGTGTGTTCTCACATTGTGCGTGTGTGTGTTCACACATTCTGCGTGTGTGTTCACACAAGATGCGTGTGTGTGTGTTCACACAATATGCGTCTGTGTGTTCACACAATATGCGTGTGTGTGTTTACACAATATGCGTGTGTGTGTGTTCACACATTCTGCGTGTGTCTGTTCACACATTCTGCGTGTGAGTGTGTTCTCACATTCTGCGTGTGTGTGTATTCTCACATTCTGTTTGTGTGTGTGTTCTCACATTGTGCGTGTGTGTGTGTTCACACATTCTGCGTGTGTGTGTTCACACATTCTGTGTGTGTGTTCACACATTCTGCGTGTGTGTGTTCACACATTCTGCGTGTGTGTGTTCACACATTCTGCGTGTGTGTGTTCACACATACTGCGTGTGTGTGTTCACACATACTGCGTGTGTGTGTATTCACACATACTACGTGTGTGTGTGTTCACACATTCTGTGTGTGTGTGTGCACACATTCTGCAATTGTGGGTGTGTTCACACATTCTGAGTGTTTGTGTTCACACATTCTGCGTGTGTGTGGTTCACACATTCTGCATGTATGTGTGTATGTTGTCACGTTCTGCGTGTGCGTGTTCACACGTTCTGCGTGTGCGTGTGTTAACACGTTCTGCGTGTGCGTGTGTTAACACGTTCTGCGTGTGCGTGTGTTAACACGTTCTGCGTGTGCGTGTGTTCACACGTTCTGCGTGTGTGTGTGTGTTCACACGTTCTGCGTTTGTTTGTGTATTCACACATTCTGCCTGTGTTCTCACATTCTGCGTGTGTGTGTGTGTGTGTTCACACATTCTGCGTGTGTGTGTGCTCTCACATTCTGCGTATGTGTGTTCACACATTCTGCGTGTGTGTGTTCACACATTCTGCGTGTGTGTGTTCACACATTCTGCGTGTGTGTGTTCACACATTCTGCGTGTGTGTGTTCACACATTCTGCGTGTGTGTGTTCACACATTCTGCGTGTGTGTGTGTTCACACATTCTGCGTGTGTGTCTTCACACATTCTGCGTGTGTGTGTTTACACATTCTGCGTGTGTGTGTTCACACATTCTGCGTGTGTGTCTTCACACATTCTGCGTGTGTGTGTTTACACATTCTGCGTGTGTGTTCACACATTCTGCGTGTGTGTCTTCACACATTCTGCGTGTGTGTGTTTACACATTCTGCGTGTGTGTTCACACAAAATGCGTGTGTGTGTTCACACAATATGCGTGTGTGTGTTCACACATTCTGCGTGTGTGTGTTCACACATTCTGCGTGTGTGTGTTCACACATTCTGCGTGTGTGTGTGTTCACACATTCTGCGTGTGTGTCTTCACACATTCTGCGTGTGTGTGTTTACACATTCTGCGTATGTGTGTTCACACATTCTGCGTGTGTGTCTTCACACATTCTGCGTGTGTGTGTTTACACAATCTGCGTGTGTGTTCACACATTCTGCGTGTGTGTCTTCACACATTCTGCGTGTGTGTGTTTACACATTCTGCGTGTGTGTGTTCACACAAAATGCGTGTGTGTGTGTTCACACAATATGCGTGTGTGTGTGTTCACACATTCTGCGTGTGTGTTCTCACCTTCTGCGTGTGTGCTCACAGATTCTGCGTGTGTGTGTTCTCACCTTCTGCGTGTGTGTGTGTTCTCACCATCTGCGTGTGTGTGTGTTCTCACCTTCTGCGTGTGCGTGTGTTCACACATTCTGCGTGTGCGTGTGTTCACACATTCTGCGTGTGCGTGTGTTCTCACATTCTGCGTGTGCGTGTGTTCTCACCTTCTGCGTGTGTGTGTTCACACATTCTGTTTGTGTTTGTGTTCTCACATTGTGCGTGTGTGTGTTCACACATTCTGCCTGTGTGTGTTCACACATTCTGCGTGTGTGTGTGTTCACATATTCTGCGTGTGTGTGTGTTCACACATTCTGCGTGTGTGTGTGTGTTCACACATTCTGCATTTGTTTGTGTATTCACACATTCTGCCTGTGTTCTCACATTCTGCGTGTGTGTGTGTGTGTGTGTGTTTTCACACATTCTGCGTGTGTCTGTGCTCTCACATTCTGCGTGTGTCTGTGTTCTCACATTCTGCGTATGTGTGTTCTCACATTCTGCGTGTGTCTGTGTTCTCACATTCTGCGTGTGTGTGTGTTCTCACATTCTGCGTGTGTGTGTGTTCTCACATTCTGCGTGTGTGTGTGTTCTCACATTCTGCGTGTGTGTGTGTTCTCACATCCTGTTTGTGTGTGTGTTCTCACATTGTGCGTGTGTGTGTGTTCACACATTCTGCGTGTGTGTGTTCACACATTCTGCGTGTGTGTGTTTACACATTCTGCGTGTGTGTGTTCACACATTCTGCGTGTGTGTCTTCACACATTCTGCGTGTGTGTGTTTACACATTCTGCGTGTGTGTGTTCACACAAAATGCGTGTGTGTGTGTTCACACAATATGCGTGTGTGTGTGTTCACACATTCTGCGTGTGTGTTCTCACCTTCTGCGTGTGTGTGCTCACAGATTCTGCGTGTGTGTTGTCACCTTCTGCGTGTGTGTGTTCTCACCATCTGCGTGTGCGTGTGTTCTCACCTTCTGCGTGTGCGTGTGTTCACACATTCTGCGTTTGTGCGTGTGTTCACACATTCTGCGTTTGTGCGTGTGTTCACACTTTCTGCGTTTGTGCGTGTGTTCACACTTTCTGCGTTTGTGCGTGTGTTCACACATTCTGCGTTTGTGCGTGTGTTCACACATTCTGCGTTTGTGCGTGTGTTCACACATTCTGCGTTTGTGCGTGTGTTCACACATTCTGCGTTTGTGCGTGTGTTCACACATTCTGCGTGTGTTCACACATTCTGCATGTGTGCGTTCACACATTCTGCGTGTGTGCGTTCACACATTCTGCGTGTGTGTGCGTTCACACATTCTGCGTTTGTCTGTGTGTTCACAAATTCTGCGTGTGTGTGTGTTCACACATTCTGCGTGTGCGTGTGTTCACACATTCTGCATGTTTGTGTGTTCACACATTCTGCATGTGTATGTTCACACATTCTGTGTGTTCACACATTCTGCGTGTGTGTTCACACATTCTGCGTGTGTGTGTGTTCACACATTCTGCGTGTGTGTGTTCACACATTCTGCGTGTGTGTGTTCACACATTCTGCGTGTGTGTGTTCACACATTCTGCGTGTGTGTGTTCACACATTCTGCGTGTGTGTGTTCACACATTCTGCGTGTGTGTGTTCACACATTCTGCGTGTGTGTGTTCACACATTCTGCGTGTGTGTGTTCACACATTCTGCGTGTGTGTTCACACATTCTGCGTGTGTGTTCAGACATTCTGCGTGTGTGTTCACACATTCTGCGTGTGTGTGTTCACACATTCTGCGTATGTGTGTACACACATTCTGCGTGTGTGTGTACACACATTCTGCGTATGTGTTCACACATTCTGCGTGTGTGTGTACACACATTCTGCGTGTGTTCACACATTCTGCGTGTGTTCACACATTCTGCGTGTGTTCACACATTCTGCGTGTGTTCACACATTCTGCGTGTGTGTGTTCACACATTCTGCGTGTGTGTGTTCACACATTCTGCGTGTGTGTGTTCACACATTCTGCGTGTGTGTTCATACATTCTGCGTGTGTGTGTTCATACATTCTGCGTGTGTGTGTTCACACATTCTGCGTGTGTGTGTGTTCACATATTCTGCGTGTGTGTGTGTTCACACATTCTGCGTGTGTGTGTGTTCACACATTCTGCGTGTGTGTGTGTGTTCACACATTCTGCATTTGTTTGTGTATTCACACATTCTGCCTGTGTTCTCACATTCTGCGTGTGTGTGTGTGTGTGTGTGTGTTCACACATTCTGCGTGTGTCTGTGCTCTCACATTCTGCGTGTGTCTGTGTTCTCACATTCTGCGTATGTGTGTTCTCACATTCTGCGTGTGTCTGTGTTCTCACATTCTGCGTGTGTGTGTGTTCTCACATTCTGCGTGTGTGTGTGTTCTCACATTCTGCGTGTGTGTGTGTTCTCACATTCTGCGTGTGTGTGTGTTCTCACATTCTGCGTGTGTGTGTGTTCTCACATCCTGCTTGTGTGTGTGTTCTCACATTGTGCGTGTGTGTGTGTTCACACATTCTGCGTGTGTGTGTTCACACATTCTGCGTGTGTGTGTTCACACATTCTGCGTGTGTGTGTTCACACATTCTGCGTGTGTGTGTTCACACATTCTGCGTGTGTGTGTTCACACATTCTGCGTGTGTGTGTTCACACATTCTGCGTGTGTGTGTTCACACATTCTGCGTGTGTGTTCACACATTCTGCGTGTGTGTGTGTTCACACATTCTGCGTGTGTGTGTGTTCACACATTCTGCGTGTGTGTCTTCACACATTCTGCGTGTGTGTGTTTACACATTCTGCGTGTGTGTGTTCACACATTCTGCGTGTGTGTCTTCACACATTCTGCGTGTGTGTCTTCACACATTCTGCGTGTGTGTGTTTACACATTCTGCGTGTGTGTGTTCACACAAAATGCGTGTGTGTGTGTTCACACAATATGCGTGTGTGTGTGTTCACACATTCTGCGTGTGTGTTCTCACCTTCTGCGTGTGTGTGCTCACAGATTCTGCGTGTGTGTTGTCACCTTCTGCGTGTGTGTGTTCTCACCATCTGCGTGTGCGTGTGTTCTCACCTTCTGCGTGTGCGTGTGTTCACACATTCTGCGTTTGTGCGTGTGTTCACACATTCTGCGTTTGTGCGTGTGTTCACACTTTCTGCGTTTGTGCGTGTGTTCACACTTTCTGCGTTTGTGCGTGTGTTCACACATTCTGCGTTTGTGCGTGTGTTCACACATTCTGCGTTTGTGCATGTGTTCACACATTCTGCGTTTGTGCGTGTGTTCACACATTCTGCGTGTGTTCACACATTCTGCATGTGTGCGTTCACACATTCTGCGTGTGTGCGTTCACACATTCTGCGTGTGTGTGCGTTCACACATTCTGCGTTTGTCTGTGTGTTCACAAATTCTGCGTGTGTGTGTGTTCACACATTCTGCGTGTGCGTGTTCACACATTCTGCATGTTTGTGTGTTCACACATTCTGCATGTGTATGTTCACACATTCTGTGTGTTCACACATTCTGCGTGTGTGTTCACACATTCTGCGTGTGTGTGTACACACATTCTGCGTGTGTGTGTACACACATTCTGCGTGTGTGTGTACACACATTCTGCGTGTGTTCACACATTCTGCGTGTGTTCACACATTCTGCGTGTGTTCACACATTCTGCGTGTGTGTGTTCACACATTCTGCGTGTGTGTGTTCACACATTCTGCGTGTGTGTGTTCACACATTCTGCGTGTGTGTTCATACATTCTGCGTGTGTGTGTTCATACATTCTGCGTGTGTGTGTTCACACATTCTGCGTGTGTGTGTGTTCACACATTCTGCGTGTGTGTGTGTTCACACATTCTGCGTGTGTGTGTGTGTTCACACATTCTGCATTTGTTTGTGTATTCACACATTCTGCCTGTGTTCTCACATTCTGCGTGTGTGTGTGTGTGTGTGTTCACACATTCTGCGTGTGTCTGTGCTCTCACATTCTGCGTGTGTCTGTGTTCTCACATTCTGCGTATGTGTGTTCTCACATTCTGCGTGTGTCTGTGTTCTCACATTCTGCGTGTGTGTGTGTTCTCACATTCTGCGTGTGTGTGTGTTCTCACATTCTGCGTGTGTGTGTGTTCTCACATTCTGCGTGTGTGTGTGTGTGTGTGTGTTCACACATTCTGCGTGTGTCTGTGCTCTCACATTCTGCGTGTGTCTGTGTTCTCACATTCTGCGTGTGTTCACACATTCTGCATGTGTGCGTTCACACATTCTGCGTGTGTGCGTTCACACATTCTGCGTGTGTGTGCGTTCACACATTCTGCGTTTGTCTGTGTGTTCACAAATTCTGCGTGTGTGTGTGTTCACACATTCTGCGTGTGCGTGTGTTCACACATTCTGCATGTTTGTGTGTTCACACATTCTGCATGTGTATGTTCACACATTCTGTGTGTTCACACATTCTGCGTGTGTGTTCACACATTCTGCGTGTGTGTGTGTTCACACATTCTGCGTGTGTGTGTTCACACATTCTGCGTGTGTGTGTTCACACATTCTGCGTGTGTGTGTTCACACATTCTGCGTGTGTGTGTTCACACATTCTGCGTGTGTGTGTTCACACATTCTGCGTGTGTGTGTTCACACATTCTGCGTGTGTGTGTTCACACATTCTGCGTGTGTGTGTTCACACATTCTGCGTGTGTGTTCACACATTCTGCGTGTGTGTTCAGACATTCTGCGTGTGTGTTCACACATTCTGCGTGTGTGTGTTCACACATTCTGCGTATGTGTGTACACACATTCTGCGTGTGTGTGTACACACATTCTGCGTATGTGTTCACACATTCTGCGTGTGTGTGTACACACATTCTGCGTGTGTTCACACATTCTGCGTGTGTTCACACATTCTGCGTGTGTTCACACATTCTGCGTGTGTTCACACATTCTGCGTGTGTGTGTTCACACATTCTGCGTGTGTGTGTTCACACATTCTGCGTGTGTGTGTTCACACATTCTGCGTGTGTGTTCATACATTCTGCGTGTGTGTGTTCATACATTCTGCGTGTGTGTGTTCACACATTCTGCGTGTGTGTGTGTTCACATATTCTGCGTGTGTGTGTGTTCACACATTCTGCGTGTGTGTGTGTTCACACATTCTGCGTGTGTGTGTGTGTTCACACATTCTGCATTTGTTTGTGTATTCACACATTCTGCCTGTGTTCTCACATTCTGCGTGTGTGTGTGTGTGTGTGTGTGTTCACACATTCTGCGTGTGTCTGTGCTCTCACATTCTGCGTGTGTCTGTGTTCTCACATTCTGCGTATGTGTGTTCTCACATTCTGCGTGTGTCTGTGTTCTCACATTCTGCGTGTGTGTGTGTTCTCACATTCTGCGTGTGTGTGTGTTCTCACATTCTGCGTGTGTGTGTGTTCTCACATTCTGCGTGTGTGTGTGTTCTCACATTCTGCGTGTGTGTGTGTTCTCACATCCTGCTTGTGTGTGTGTTCTCACATTGTGCGTGTGTGTGTGTTCACACATTCTGCGTGTGTGTGTTCACACATTCTGCGTGTGTGTGTTCACACATTCTGCGTGTGTGTGTTCACACATTCTGCGTGTGTGTGTTCACACATTCTGCGTGTGTGTGTTCACACATTCTGCGTGTGTGTGTTCACACATTCTGCGTGTGTGTGTTCACACATTCTGCGTGTGTGTTCACACATTCTGCGTGTGTGTGTGTTCACACATTCTGCGTGTGTGTGTGTTCACACATTCTGCGTGTGTGTCTTCACACATTCTGCGTGTGTGTGTTTACACATTCTGCGTGTGTGTGTTCACACATTCTGCGTGTGTGTCTTCACACATTCTGCGTGTGTGTCTTCACACATTCTGCGTGTGTGTGTTTACACATTCTGCGTGTGTGTGTTCACACAAAATGCGTGTGTGTGTGTTCACACAATATGCGTGTGTGTGTGTTCACACATTCTGCGTGTGTGTTCTCACCTTCTGCGTGTGTGTGCTCACAGATTCTGCGTGTGTGTTGTCACCTTCTGCGTGTGTGTGTTCTCACCATCTGCGTGTGCGTGTGTTCTCACCTTCTGCGTGTGCGTGTGTTCACACATTCTGCGTTTGTGCGTGTGTTCACACATTCTGCGTTTGTGCGTGTGTTCACACTTTCTGCGTTTGTGCGTGTGTTCACACATTCTGCGTTTGTGCGTGTGTTCACACATTCTGCGTTTGTGCATGTGTTCACACATTCTGCGTTTGTGCGTGTGTTCACACATTCTGCGTGTGTTCACACATTCTGCATGTGTGCGTTCACACATTCTGCGTGTGTGCGTTCACACATTCTGCGTGTGTGTGCGTTCACACATTCTGCGTTTGTCTGTGTGTTCACAAATTCTGCGTGTGTGTGTGTTCACACATTCTGCGTGTGCGTGTTCACACATTCTGCATGTTTGTGTGTTCACACATTCTGCATGTGTATGTTCACACATTCTGTGTGTTCACACATTCTGCGTGTGTGTTCACACATTCTGCGTGTGTGTGTACACACATTCTGCGTGTGTGTGTACACACATTCTGCGTGTGTGTGTACACACATTCTGCGTATGTGTTCACACATTCTGCGTGTGTGTGTACACACATTCTGCGTGTGTTCACACATTCTGCGTGTGTTCACACATTCTGCGTGTGTTCACACATTCTGCGTGTGTGTGTTCACACATTCTGCGTGTGTGTGTTCACACATTCTGCGTGTGTGTGTTCACACATTCTGCGTGTGTGTTCATACATTCTGCGTGTGTGTGTTCATACATTCTGCGTGTGTGTGTTCACACATTCTGCGTGTGTGTGTGTTCACACATTCTGCGTGTGTGTGTGTTCACACATTCTGCGTGTGTGTGTGTGTTCACACATTCTGCATTTGTTTGTGTATTCACACATTCTGCCTGTGTTCTCACATTCTGCGTGTGTGTGTGTGTGTGTGTTCACACATTCTGCGTGTGTCTGTGCTCTCACATTCTGCGTGTGTCTGTGTTCTCACATTCTGCGTATGTGTGTTCTCACATTCTGCGTGTGTCTGTGTTCTCACATTCTGCGTGTGTGTGTGTTCTCACATTCTGCGTGTGTGTGTGTTCTCACATTCTGCGTGTGTGTGTGTTCTCACATTCTGCGTGTGTGTGTGTGTGTGTGTGTTCACACATTCTGCGTGTGTCTGTGCTCTCACATTCTGCGTGTGTCTGTGTTCTCACATTCTGCGTATGTGTGTTCTCACATTCTGCGTGTGTCTGTGTTCTCACATTCTGCGTGTGTGTGTGTTCTCACATTCTGCGTGTGTGTGTGTTCTCACATTCTGCGTGTGTGTGTGTTCTCACATTCTGCGTGTGTGTGTGTTCTCACATCCTGTTTGTGTGTGTGTTCTCACATCCTGTTTGTGTGTGTGTTCTCACATTGTGCGTGTGTGTGTTCACACATTCTGCGTGTGTGTTCACACATTCTGCGTGTGTGTGTTCACACATTCTGCGTGTGTGTGTTCACACATTCTGCGTGTGTGTGTTCACACATTCTGCGTGTGTGTGTTCACACATTCTGCGTGTGTGTGTTCACACATTCTGCGTGTGTGTGTTCACACATTCTGCGTGTGTGTTCACACATTCTGCGTGTGTGTGTGTTCACACATTCTGCGTGTGTGTCTTCACACATTCTGCGTGTGTGTGTTTACACATTCTGCGTGTGTGTGTTCACACATTCTGCGTGTGTGTCTTCACACATTCTGCGTGTGTGTCTTCACACATTCTGCGTGTGTGTGTTTACACATTCTGCGTGTGTGTGTTCACACAAAATGCGTGTGTGTGTGTTCACACAATATGCGTGTGTGTGTTCACACATTCTGCGTGTGTGTTCTCACCTTCTGCGTGTGTGTGCTCACAGATTCTGCGTGTGTGTTGTCACCTTCTGCGTGTGTGTGTTCTCACCATCTGCGTGTGCGTGTGTTCTCACCTTCTGCGTGTGCGTGTGTTCACACATTCTGCGTTTGTGCGTGTGTTCACACATTCTGCGTTTGTGCGTGTGTTCACACTTTCTGCGTTTGTGCGTGTGTTCACACATTCTGCGTTTGTGCGTGTGTTCACACATTCTGCGTTTGTGCGTGTGTTCACACATTCTGCGTGTGTTCACACATTCTGCGTGTGTGCGTTCACACATTCTGCGTGTGTGCGTTCACACATTCTGCGTGTGTGCGTTCACACATTCTGCGTGTGTGTGCGTTCACACATTCTGCGTTTGTCTGTGTGTTCACAAATTCTGCGTGTGTGTGTGTTCACACATTCTGCGTGTGCGTGTTCACACATTCTGCATGTTTGTGTGTTCACACATTCTGTGTGTTCACACATTCTGCGTGTGTGTTCACACATTCTGCGTGTGTGTGTGTTCACACATTCTGCGTGTGTGTGTTCACACATTCTGCGTGTGTGTGTTCACACATTCTGCGTGTGTGTGTTCACACATTCTGCGTGTGTGTGTTCACACATTCTGCGTGTGTGTTCACACATTCTGCGTGTGTGTTCAGACATTCTGCGTGTGTGTTCACACATTCTGCGTGTGTGTTCACACATTCTGCGTGTGTGTGTACACACATTCTGCGTGTGTGTTCACACATTCTGCGTGTGTGTGTACACACATTCTGCGTGTGTTCACACATTCTGCGTGTGTTCACACATTCTGCGTGTGTTCACACATTCTGCGTGTGTTCACACATTCTGCGTGTGTTCACACATTCTGCGTGTGTTCACACATTCTGCGTGTGTTCACACATTCTGCGTGTGTGTGTTCACACATTCTGCGTGTGTGTGTTCACACATTCTGCGTGTGTGTGTTCACACATTCTGCGTGTGTGTGTTCACACATTCTGCGTGTGTGTGTTCATACATTCTGCGTGTGTGTGTTCATACATTCTGCGTGTGTGTGTTCACACATTCTGCGTATGTGCGTGTGTTCACACATTCTGCGTTTGTGCGTGTGTTCACACATTCTGCGTTTGTGCGTGTGTTCACACATCCTGCGTTTGTGCGTGTGTTCACACATCCTGCGTTTGTGCGTGTGTTCACACATTCTGCGTGTGTTCACACATTCTGCGTGTGTGCGTTCACACATTCTGCGTGTGTGCGTTCACACATTCTGCGTGTGTGTGCGTTCACACATTCTGCGTGTGTGTGTTCACACATTCTGCGTGTGTGTGTTCACACATTCTGCGTGTGTGTGTTCACACATTCTGCGTGTGTGTTCACACATTCTGCGTATGTGTTCACACATTCTGCGTGTGTGTGTACACACATTCTGCGTGTGTTCACACATTCTGCGTGTGTTCACACATTCTGCGTGTGTTCACACATTCTGCGTGTGTTCACACATTCTGCGTGTGTTCACACATTCTGCGTGTGTTCACACATTCTGCGTGTGTTCACACATTCTGCGTGTGTTCACACATTCTGCGTGTGTTCACACATTCTGCGTGTGTTCACACATTCTGCGTGTGTTCACACATTCTGCGTGTTCACACATTCTGCGTGTGTGTGTTCACACATTCTGCGTGTGTGTGTTCATACATTCTGCGTGTGTGTGTTCACACATTCTGCGTTTGAGTGTTCACACATTCTGCGTGTCTGTGTTCACACATTCTGTGTCTGTGTGTTCACACATTCTGCGTGTGTGTGTGTTCACACATTCAGCATTTGTGTGTGTTTACACATTCTCCGTGTGTGTGTTCACACATTCTGCGTGTGTGTGTGTTCACACATTCTGCGTGTGTGTGTGTTCACACATTCTGCGTGTGTGTGTGTTCACACATTCTGCGTGTGTGTGTGTTCACACATTCTGCGTGTGTGGGTTCTCACATTTTGCGTGTGTGTGTGTTCACACAATCTGCGTGTGTGTGTGTTCACACATTCTACGTGTGTGTATGTTCTCACATTCTGCGTGTGTGTGTTCTCACATTTTGCGTGTGTGTTCTCACATTCGGCGTGTGTGTGTTCTCACATGCTGCGTGTGTGTGTTCACACATTCTGCGTGTGTTCACACATTCTGCGTGTGTGTGTTCACACATTCTGCGTGTGTGTGTTCACACATTCTGCGTGTGTGTTCACACATTCTGCTTGTGTGTGTGTTCACACATTCTGCTTGTGTGTGTGTTCACACATTCTGCTTGTGTGTGTGTTCACACATTCTGCTTGTGTGTGTGTTCACACATTCTGCGTGTGTGTGTGTTCACACATTCTGCGTGTGTGTGTGTTCACACATTCTGCGTGTGTGTTCACACATTCTGCGTGTGTGTTCACACAATATGCGTCTGTGTGTTCACACAATATGCGTGTGTGTGTGTTCACACATTCTGCGTGTGTGTGTGTTCTCCACCTTCTGTGTGTGTGTGTTCTCATCTTTTGCGTGTGTGTGTTCTCACCTTCTGCGTGTGTGCGTGTTCTCACATTCTGCATGTGTGCGTGTTCACACGTTCTGCGTGTGCGTGTGTTAACACGTTCTGCGTGTGCGTGTGTTCACACGTTCTGCGTGTGCGTGTGTTCACACGTTCTGCGTGTGCGTGCGTTCACACATTCTGCGTGTGCGTGCGTTCACACGTTCTGCGTGTGCGTGCATTCACACGTTCTGTGTGTGCGTGTTCACACATGCTGCGTGTGCGTGTGTTCACACATGCTGCGTGTGCGTGTGTTCACACCTGCTGCGTGTGCGTGTGTTCACACCTGCTGCGTGTGTTCACACATTCTGCGTGTGCGTGTGTTCACACATTCTGCGTGTGCGTGTGTTCACACATTCTGCGTGTGCGTGTGTTAACACGTTCTGCGTGTGCGTGTGTTCACACGTTCTGCGTGTGCGTGTGTTCACACGTTCTGCGTGTGCGTGCGTTCACACATTCTGCGTGTGCGTGCGTTCACACGTTCTGCGTGTGCGTGCATTCACACGTTCTGTGTGTGCGTGTTCACACATGCTGCGTGTGCGTGTGTTCACACATGCTGCGTGTGCGTGTGTTCACACCTGCTGCGTGTGCGTGTGTTCACACCTGCTGCGTGTGTTCACACATTCTGCGTGTGCGTGTGTTCACACATTCTGCGTGTGCGTGTGTTCACACATTCTGCGTGTGCGTGTGTTCACACATTCTGCGTGCGCGTGTGTTCACACATTCTGCGTGCGCGTGTGTTCACACATTCTGCGTGTGCGTGTGTTCACACATTCTGCGTGTGCATGTGTTCTCACCTTCTGCGTGTGTGTGTTCACACATTCTGTTTGTGTTTGTGTTCTCACATTGTGCGTGTGTGTGTTCACACATTCTGCCTGTGTGTGTTCACACATTCTGCCTGTGTGTGTTCACACATTCTGCCTGTGTGTGTTCACACATTCTGCCTGTGTGTGTTCACACATTCTGCGTGTGTGTGTGTTCACACATTCTGCGTGTGTGTCTGTTCACACATTCTGCGTGTGTGTGTGTTCACACATTCTGCATTTGTTTGTGTATTCACACATTCTGCCTGTTTTCTCACATTCTGCGTGTGTGTGTGTGTGTGTGTTCACACATTCTGCGTGTGTCTGTGCTCTCACATTCTGCGTGTGTCTGTGCTCTCACATTCTGCGTGTGTCTGTGTTCTCACATTCTGCGTGTGTCTGTGTTCTCACATTCTGCGTGTGTGTGTGTTCTCACATTCTGCGTGTGTGCGTTCACACATTCTGCGTGTGTGTGTGTTCTCACATTCTGCGTGTGTGTGTGTTCTCACATTCTGCGTGTGTCTGTGCTCTCACATTCTGCGTGTGTCTGTGCTCTCACATTCTGCGTGTGTGTGTGTTCTCACATTCTGCGTGTGTGTGTTCTCACATTGTGCGTGTGTGTGTTCACACATTCTGCGTGTGTGTGTTCACACATTCTGCGTGTGTGTGTTCTCACATTCTGTTTGTGTGTGTGTTCTCACACTGTGCATGTGTGTGTGTTCACACAATCTGCGTGTGTGTGTTCACACATTCTGCGTGTGTGTGTTCTCACATTCTGTTTGTGTGTGTGTTCTCACACTGTGCATGTGTGTGTGTTCACACATTCTGCGTGTGTGTGTTCACACATTCTGCGTGTGTGTGTTCACACATTCTGCGTGTGTGTGTTCACACATTCTGCGTGTGTGTGTTCACACATTCTGCGTGTGTGTGTTCACACATTCTGCGTGTGTGTGTTCACACATTCTGCGTGTGTGTGTTCACACATTCTGCGTGTGTGTGTGTTCACACATTCTGCGTGTGTGTGTGTTCACACATTCTGCGTGTGTGTGTGTTCACACATTCTGCGTGTGTGTGTGTTCACACATTCTGCGTGTGTGTGTGTTCACACATTCTGCGTGTGTGTGTGTTCACACATTCTGCGTGTGTGTGTGTTCACACATTCTGCGTGTGTGTGTGTTCACACATTCTGCGTGTGTGTGTGTTCACACATTCTGCGTGTGTGTGTGTTCACACATTCTGCGTGTGTGTGTGTTCACACATTCTGCATTTGTTAGTGTGTTCACACATTCTGCCTGTGTTCTCACATTCTGCGTGTGTGTGTTCACACATTCTGCATTTGTGTGTGTTCACACATTCTGCATGCGTGTGTTCACACATTCTGCATGCGTGTTCACACATTCTGCATGCGTGTTCACACATTCTGCATGCGTGTGTTCACACATTCTGCGTGCGTGTGTTCACACATTCTGCGTGTGTATGTGTTCACACATTCTGCATGTGTGTGTGTTCACACAATCTGCGCGTGTGTCTGTTCACACAACCTGCGTGTGTGTGTGTTCTCTCTTTCTGCGTGTGTGTGTTCACACTTTCTGCGTGTGTGTGTGTTCTCACATTCGGCGTGTGTGTGTTCTCACATGCTGTGTGTGTGTTCACACATTCTGCGTGTGTGTTCACACATTCTGCGTGTGTGTTCACACATTCTGCGTGTGTGTTCACACATTCTGCGTGTGTGTTCACACATTCTGCGTGTGTGTTCACACATTCTGCGTGTGTGTTCACACATTCTGCGTGTGTGTTCACACATTCTGCGTGTGTGTTCACACATTCTGCGTGTGTATGTTCACACATTCTGCGTGTGTATGTTCACACATTCTGCGTGTGTGTGTTCACACATTCTGCGTGTGTGTGTTCACACATTCTGCGTGTGTGTGTGTTCACACATTCTGCGTGTGTGTGTGTTCACACATTCTGCGTGTGTGTGTGTTCACACATTCTGCGTGTGTGTGTGTTCACACATTCTGCGTGTGTGTGTGTTCACACATTCTGCGTGTGTGTGTGTTCACACATTCTGCGTGTGTGTGTGTTCACACATTCTGCATTTGTTAGTGTGTTCACACATTCTGCCTGTGTTCTCACATTCTGCCTGTGTTCTCACATTCTGCCTGTGTTCTCACATTCTGCGTGTGTGTGTTCACACATTCTGCATTTGTGTGTGTTCACACATTCTGCATGCGTGTGTTCACACATTCTGCGTGTGTGTGTTCACACATTCTGCATGCGTGTGTTCACACATTCTGCGTGCGTGTGTTCACACATTCTGCATGTGTGTGTGTTCACACATTCTGCATGTGTGTGTGTTCACACATTCTGCCTGTGGGTGTGATTACACATTCTGCATGTGTGTGTTCACACATTCTGCGTGTGTGTTCACACATTCTGCGTGTGTGTTCACACATTCTGCGTGTGTGTTCACACATTCTGCGTGTGTGTTCACACATTCTGCGTGTGTGTTCACACATTCTGCGTGTGTGTGTGTTCACACATTCTGCATTTGTGTGTGTGTTCACACATTCTGCATGCGTGTGTGTTCACACATTCTGCATGCGTGTGTTCACACATTCTGCGTGTGTGTGTTCACACATTCTGCATGCGTGTGTTCACACATTCTGCGTGCGTGTGTTCACACATTCTGCATTTGTGTGTGTTCACACATTCTGCATGCGTGTGTTCACACATTCTGCGTGTGTGTGTTCACACATTCTGCATGCGTGTGTTCACACATTCTGCGTGCGTGTGTTCACACATTCTGCATGTGTGTGTGTTCACACATTCTGCATGTGTGTGTGTTCACACATTCTGCCTGTGGGTGTGATTACACATTCTGCATGTGTGTGTTCACACATTCTGCGTGTGTGTTCACACATTCTGCGTGTGTGTTCACACATTCTGCGTGTGTGTTCACACATTCTGCGTGTGTGTTCACACATTCTGCGTGTGTGTGTGTTCACACATTCTGCATTTGTGTGTGTGTTCACACATTCTGCATGCGTGTGTTCACACATTCTGCATGCGTGTGTTCACACATTCTGCATGCGTGTGTTCACACATTCTGCATGCGTGTGTTCACACATTCTGCATGCGTGTGTTCACACATTCTGCATGCGTGTGTTCACACATTCTGCGTGTGTGTTCACACATTCTGCGTGTGTGTGTTACACAATATGCGTGTGTGTGTGTTCACACATTCTGCATTTGTGTGTGTGTTCACACATTCTGCATGCGTGTGTTCACACATTCTGCATGCGTGTGTTCACACATTCTGCGTGTGTGTGTGTTCACACATTCTGTGTGTGCTTGGGTTCACACATTATGCGTGTGTGTGTTCACACATTCTGCTTGTGTGTGTTCACACATTCTGCATGTGTTTGTGTTCACACATTCTGCGTGTGTTTGTGTTCACACATTCTGCGCGTGTGTTCACACATTCTGCATGTGTGTATTTGTGCTCACACATTCTGCATGTATGTTTCTGTTCATATGTTTGCGTTCACACATTTTGTGTTTGTGTTCACACATTTTGCATGTGTGTGCATTCACACATTCCACATGTGTTTGTGCACACATTCCGCATGTGTGTGTGTACACATTTCGCATGTTTATGTGTGTGTGCACATTCCGCGTGCATATGTGTTCACACATTCTGCTTGTGTGTGTTCACACATTCTACATGTGTGTGTTTGTATTCATAGATTCTGCATGTGTTTGTTTTTGTCTCTGTGTATGTGTTTGTGTTTACACATTCTGCGAGTGTTTATACATTCTGCATGTGTGTTCACACATTGCATGTGTGTGTGTTTATACATTCTGCGTGTGTGCATGTTCACACATTCTGTATGTGTTTGTTCACTCATTCCGCGTGTCTGTGTGTGCATGCGTGTGCATTCACACATTCCGTGCATTCATGCATGCGTGCTCACACATGCCATGCATGCGTGCATCTTTATGCTGTCTGTTTGTGTGTTTACACTGTACCTGCATATTTTCATATTGTGGTCACACTGTCTGTCTGTGCATGTGTGTCCATTCACGCTGTCCAGGCTTGTGCCCACGCCCTGTTCACGCCGTCCAGGTGTGCATTCATACTATGTTTACGCTGTGCGGGTGTGAGTTCATGCTGTGTTCATGCCACTCGGGTGTATGTTTACATTGTATACTCACTGCCCGGGTGCGTGGTCATACCATCTGGGTGCGTAACTGGCTATGTTCACACTGTACCTGTGGCAGTGTAAAAACACGTCTTGTGCATTTTGCCCATGAACAGCTCCAATCCAATGATGGCATAGATGATGATCATGAAGAGGACCAGCAGTGCGATGTGCAGCAAAGGGACCATGGCCTTGATGATCGAGTTCAGCACCACCTGTAAACCTGAACAGAGATCAATAAGTACTCAGCATGGTCCACCTCACAATCATCAGCCTCATTAACACTTCATCATATTCTTACAAATAGGACATGGTCACTGGGAGTCAGAAAGATCTTGCAGTTATAAAGCATTTCACAAAAAGCACTTTACAGTTAATTAAGTAAACTTGAAGTGAGATCACTGTTCTAATGTTGGAAACACAGCTCAAATATGCACACAGCAAAGTCTAAAAAATAGCAATGAAATAGTGATTAAATTATTTGTTTTCAGTTTGGTTGGCAGACAGGTGTGTGAACTGAAATCCTAATTCAGGGCTTCCCAAAGTCGCGAGCTCCAGGGCAGCAATGACGGCAGTGGAGCTCGGACTGAGTTTTGACAGCTGACCTCGCGTTTTTTTTGTTGTTGGTGGGTGTAACCTAATGGATAATCTGAGGCCTGGGGGTACTGCGAGAAGGAGCAGAAACAGAAGGTAGTCATAAAGAATTTGCTAATTAAAGCAATAAATAGCATCCTCTGCAGTCGTGACAGAGTCCAGAAGTGTATGTTACTGACATGGTGCAAAGGATATATCAGAGCAACTGTAGGGGAACTTACAAAGGGAAGTGGAAAACCTTGTTGTTGTGATCCATGGGGAAGAAAAGGGAAGATTCCTGCTAAGAAAATATCAGAAGTAAGGAACCAAGTTAAAAACAGGACTTCCCTGGTCGTAATCTCAGAATTTCTATCCATTTTATGTGAGAACTGGGGTAGGAGTAGGAAGATCAGGAAAGCAAATGTCTGGTTGAAAGGCTGATATCGTAAGGAGACAGGGGGCTTCAGGTTCTGGAAATGAAAGGGGGTTCATTTCTAGACCAAGCAAGTCATAAGGAACCAATGCACATTAGAGAACTAAACATAGGGAAACAGCGAGACAATGGTGATCATAACATAATGGGACACTGGGATAAGGTGTTGAGATGGGCTCCACCTGAACTGGAATGGGATAAGTGTCCTAACAGAAAGGATGAATATGGCTTATGGCTGGGATTTTGAACTAGTAAAATGAGGGGATGGACCTAATGAAAATAACACACAAATGGAAAATAAAAGACATAAGGGATGAGAATAAAGGTCAGGCCAAGGTCAGGAGCAGGTAACAGTTAAGGAAGAAACAGAGTAATAAAACACATTCAACGTGTTAAAAGTAAAGTGAAGAGAATGATTGACAAAAATGAATTCTAATTGCTTGTTCATCAATGTATATGGCTTCAGAGTCAAGACAGAGTAACTGGAGGCTGTAATTCTCAGCGAGGTATCAGATGTAATCGGCATAACTGAAACATGGCTACATAAAGAAGAGGCAGTAAAATACTCTAATGTATTTGGAAAGGAAATGGAGGTATGAATAGAAGTGATGCAGCTACACTATTTCAAGGGAACTAAACGCTGGACTAGCCAGCAACTCCCACATCGCATGAATAAATAATTTTTTGAAAAATTAGATATAACATAATGGCAATAGTAGAAAGAAATATAACTAACAATAGAAAGAAAAGAATTCGCATGGATTGAGAGAAAGGATAAGAAGGGATTGATCACAACAATTGAGATAAGGGAAGAGAAAACAGTAAAAAGAAAGTAAGCACATTTTTAAAATGAGTAAAGGTTTCAACTACCGCCAAATAAACTGGGGAGAAGAGATAGGGAAAGGGGTACATAGATTTGAGACCAGAGATGTATCACTGTTGGATCTAGGAATAGGAAAAGAACCATTGTAACCAAGAGAACCAAGAATAGCTGAACAATAGACAAAAGCAATCATAACATAATATTTTAAGAAGTGATTGATAAAGACATAAGACAGAGAAAAACCAAAGTAATAGTCTGGAGAAATGCTAATTTTGAGGGGAAGAAAATGGAAGTATGAAAGATAAACTTGGGTAAAAAAAATTGACAAAGAGAGCTGCAGTGGGAAATATTTAAAATGCTTCACAAGAATACCAATATAAGAGAGTGCTGATTGGCTGACAAGTGGACTGATTGGTAGAGGCATTGCCACAGAGAATGCACCAGTGATGGTGGCTGATAGTTAATTGCCAAGCATTGTTTGAAATTTAAACCTGGCAGCTTGACCCTGATTGGTCAAGGCATTGCCCTGAGGAATGAGTCAGCTTGTTTAGCTGAAACAGGCGCAATATGTGTACATGTTCTTTCTGTTTGCAATCAACAGGGCCCTGTGTATTAATATATGTAGCTTCCAGTACACGCACATGCACAATACTGCGAGCCCAACTGACAATCTTAAATTGGTTGTCAGCATAATTGTTAGCACAACTGTAGATTATTTAGTATAATTTGTTGTTTTGCCCTTTTATTTGTATTCTTGTAAAGTGTCCTGCTGAGTGCAAGACAAAAGTTTCGATATGTCTCTTTTTTCAGTAATACTCAAGTTAAATTATTAGGGAATATAAAATGAAATAGTAATGTATTCTACAGCCACATAAACAACAAAAGAAAAATCAGGTTATTGTCACAAAGAGAGGGATACACATGATAAATTCACAGGTAATGACAGCAAATTGACAGACATATTGAATAGTTACTTTGCTTCAGCATTTACCAGAAAGACTAACAAGGTGCATGTGCCATTAGAAAAAGAGGTCAAAAAAAGGAATTTAAGTTAGAAAGTGAAGAGTGAATTGATAACTAGTCACACTTTTAGAGAATGAAATCCATACATACAAAAGGAAATTTTGGAAGAGACAGCAGAGGTACTATTACACACACAAGAAAAATCATTCAAAAAAGGAATAGTGCCATAGGACTGAGACAACCCATCCGATTCCTATATTTAAAAAGGGAGACGGAACAAGTCAGTGTTTAATATTAGTGGTAGGAAAGATAATGGAACTTTTACTCAAAGGTGTAGTAGAAACCAAAATTATAATAAGGACTGGTGAGCCCAGATTTCAAAAACAAAGATCATACTTGACCAAATTCACTGATTTATTTGCAGCAACATAAAGGGCAGACAAGCAGAATGGAATAATGTAATTTATTTGGATTTTCAAAAGGCCTTCAACAAGGCACTGCATAGTAGACATAGCTAAGGTTGAGTTAGCATGGTGCAGGAGAGAGGACTATAGATTCCTGGGGCATTGGGAGAGGTGGGACCTGTACAAACCAGACAGGTTTCAGCACATAGGGGGCAGGACCATTTTCAAGGCGGGAGGTTTGTCAGTGCTGTTGGAGAGGGTTTACATTAGTTCAGCAGGGGAATTGGAGCCTGAGCACAGATTCAGAAGGAAAAGAAGCAAAGCTGCAAATGGAAGGCAGGAAATTAATAAGTAAGCATGGAAAGCAGAGAAAACAAAGGCTAGAAAATAGACAACAAAAGCAGTTGTTCAGTGATGAATGGTATACACTTCAAAGCAAGGTGTCTAGCTCTTATTGAAACATGGCTTAAAGAAGGACAGGCTTGGCAGCTCAATATTTTTGGTTACAGGATTTTGTGATGAAAGTATAATCATTTTCATGATATTTTTCTGGTTTATTGTGAAGTAGGTTTATGAGGTAAGTATAGTGGGATCTGTCTGTGTGATTTAATTACATTTGGAGTCAAGTAGATTGTAAGGTTGAAATCATCAAATGAAGCTAGGTGCTTGACATGCTAATGAGTAAACAGGGATGCTGGTTTAGCATGTAAGGTGTGAAGGGAATTTGCATTTTTAGTTAAATGAAGGGATTTAGATTTTAGTCTGTTTACAACTAGCCAGATGAGCAAGGCTAAGGTGTGTGTTTATTTTTCCCAAAGGCTACTGATAATATAAAAACTTTCATGTTGCCAATATTATGAGTAAGATACAGTTTCAAAGAAAAATGGAACAATAGAATTTACACATTAAAAAGAGAGAAACATATATAAAGGAGAATGAAAGGCTATGTGTCGAAAAGCCATGTAAGATCTAACAGGAGTGTGTGAAATAGCTTTAATGAAGCTTCCAGCCATTTGTGCATAAGTATTATAAAACTAAACTGAGGTTGGGGAAAAGCCATTTGGATTTCCATTGTCACATGGGTATTCTGTTAACTTGCTGGTTCTGTTTTAAAACTAAAATCTATTTTGGACTGTTGCTTTAAAGGGGCTGTAACTGGGAGTCAGGTTAATTAGGAATTTTAGGAGTCATTATAGTAGTAAGTAATTGTAGTTTTATGTATGTGCTTGAAACCTTTAATTTTGTTCATAAATATTTTAATTTAATTTTTAAAATCTCTAAAGGCCTTGGTGGACTCAGTACCTCTGAGTTCAGTGCACACATATTCTCGTAATAAATACAAATTGCAAAACCATTGTGATAGTGTGACCAAGTTTCCCTTGTGGGTTTGGGTCCACCTGGCACATATCATCTGCCACATCATAACAGTTTTCAAATGGGATAGAGAGGGGCTATAAAAAGTAGGGGAGGTCACAATTTTAGTTAAAGAAACAATCACAGCTGTGAGAAGGGATAAGGTCCTACATGGAGCATCAAATGAGGCCATATGGGTTGAACTGAGGAACAGAAAAGGAACAATCTGGGGTTGTTCTATACAGGGAGATAGAAGAGTAAATGTGCAGACAAATCTCAAAGAAGTGCTGAAACAATTGAGCCATAATAGTGGGTAAACTACCCAATAAACTACCCTAATATTAACCGGAATAAATTCAGTATAGAGAATTCTTAAAATTCATTCAGGAGAACTATTTTAGCCAGTGCGCAGTAAGCCCAACAAGAGAGAGGGCAGTTCTGGGGTTAGTTTTAGGAAATGAAACTAGGCAGGTGGAAGAGGACAGTGTTTTAGTGTTAGTGATCAGAATTCAGTTAGATTTAGAGTAGTCATGGAAAAGGATAATGATTGACCAGAAGGAAAAGTTTTAAATTGGGGAAAGGACAATTTTGCTAAGTTAAGATGCGATTTGGTAAAAATGGACTGGAAGCAGCTACTTGAAGGTAAATCAGTGTCAGAGCAGTGGGAGGTATTCAATGAGATAGAGAGGATTCAGAACAAATACGTTCCCATAAAGAAAAATGGTAGGGCTCCCAAATCTGGACCCAACACCGCATCCCACCCCTCCTGCAAGATGACAAGAACATATTGAGTCAGATAAGGGGAATAAAGTAAGCTTATGACAAATGCCAAGAGCTCAAAACTCCAGAAAGCTGAGAAGAATATGGAAAATGAAATTTAAAAAAGCAACTGGGGGGCATCAAAAATATTGGCAAGTAAAATCAAGAAAAACTCAAAAGATAGTTTATAAATACATAGAGTTCAAGAGGATAACTAAGGAAAGAATAGGGCCAATTACAGACTAAAAAGATAACTTGTGTGTGGAGGCAGAAGACATGGGCACATTTCTTAATGAATACTTTGCATTTATTTTCACAAAAGAAGCAACAATTGAGACTTTATAGTTAAGGAGGAGCAGTGTGACATATTGGATGGAGTAAACATAGTGAGTAAAGAAATATTAAGGAGTTTAGCATCTTTGAAAGTGGATATCAGGCCTGGATCAAATATATCCTAGGCTGCTAAGAGAAACAAAGAAAAAGTAGTGGAGGTTGTGACTATCACTTTCCAATCCTCCCTGGCTAAAGGCATGACGCCAGAGGACTGAAGGACAGCTAATATTATACCATTGCTTAAAATGTGAGGAAGGGATAGACCAAATAATTACAGGTCAGCCAGCCTGACCTTGAGGGTGGGAAATCACTGAAAAAGATTCTGAGGGGCAGTGTAAATCAGCATTGAGAAAGGTATATATTAATCAAGGACAATTGGTATGGATCTCTGACAGAACGGTCATGACTGCCAAACATGACTGAATTTTTTTGCAGCAGTAACAAGGATGAAGATTTGATGTTGTCGACATGGGTTTTAATAAGGCTTTTGATAATGTTCCAAATGACAGACTAATCAGAAAAGTAAGAGCACATGGGATCTAAGGGCAAGTGGCAGTTTGGATTCAAAACTGGCCCAGACACAGGATGCAAAGTGTAATGGTCAGCATGTATTTTTTTTGACTGGAAGACTGTTTTCAGTGAGGTTCACAAGGTTTTGGGTCCTTTGCTTTTCATAGGGAACAGTGCCTCTATGAGGTTACACAGTAAGTAGAGTATTTGAAATTTTAGAAGGATATGAAGAAAGAAAGGGAGGTCGGGTACCTCTGTTATAAAAGATGATCAGTGCAGTAATGAGAAATTATCTTGGCTTGGTAGATCAGGGCATAACATCAGATATAGCAAAGGAAAGAATTGGGAGTAATTTATAGGCACCGTAACAGCAGCTACACAGCAGGACAGAGTATGAATCAAGAAATAACAGGGGCTACCAGGAAAAATACTGCAGTTTTAATCTTCATATAGATTGGACAAATCAAATTGGCAAAGGTAGCCTTCAGAATAAGTTCATAGAAGGTATTCAGGACAGCTTCTTCAAAAGAGACGCTCTGAAACCTACCAGGGAATAGGCCATTTTAGACCTGGTAATGTGTAATTAATTAAAGAAGTATAATAAATGATCCTCGGGGTAAGAGTGATCATAACATAAGAGCATAAAGAAATAGAAGCAGGGGTAGGCCATTCAGCTCCTCAAGCCTGCCCCGCCATTCAATAAGATTATGGCTGATCTGCCCCAGGCCTCAACTCCTCTTTCATGCCAGCTCCTCATAATCATCAACTCCCCGATATTTCAAAAATATATCTACCTCCTCTTTAAATACTTTCAGTGATCTGCCTTGACAAGTCTCTGATGTAAAGAATTCCAGACATTCACTACCCTCTGAAAGAAGAAATTCCTTTGCATCTCAGTTTTAAATGAGTGACCCCTTATTCTGTAACTATGTCCCCTAGCTCGAGACTCTCCCACTAGTGGAAACATCATCTCAACATCTACCCTGTCAAGACTCCTCAGAACCTTGCACGTTTCAAAAAGATCAACCCTCATTCTTCTAACCTGTTTAGCTGTTTTTGATATGTCAACCCCTTCATCCCAGGAATCAGCCTAGTGAATCTCTTTTGAACTGCCTCCAATGCCAGTATATCCTTTCTTAAATACAGGGACTAAAACTGTACATGGTACTCCGAGTACAGCCTCACCAACAACCTGTACAGTTGTAACAAGACTTCCCTACTTTTAAACTCCAACGTCCTAGCAACACAGGCCAAAATTCCATTTGCTTTCTTAATTACTTACTGCACCTGCATGCTAACTTTGTGTTTCATGCACAAGAACACCCAGATCCCTCTGTGCTGCACTCCTTTGGAGTCTCTCTCACTTAAATAATAGTCTGCCTTTTGATTCTTCCTACCAAAGTGCATGACCTCATACTTTCCTACATTAAACTCCAGCTGCGAAGTTTTTGGCAACTCATTCAACCTATCTTTATCCCCTTGTAGATTCCTTATGTCCTCCTCACAACATATCCTCCCACCTATTTTTGTATAATCTGCCCCCTCCTCCAAGTCATTAATATAGATAGTAAATAATTGAGGCCCTAGGATGGGATGGGATTTCATATTCAGTTTGACTATGAGAATTTTGGGTCTGAAATTAGTGTCTTAAAGTTAAACAAATATATGAAGACAAAGTTGGCTAAAGTGGTCTGGGAAAATATGTAAAAGGTAAGATAGTACATAAGCAGTGGCAGACATTTTAAGGAGATATTTCATAAGTCTTGTCAAAGATACATCCCATTGAGAAAGAAAGAAGCTATGACCTCTTGGAATGGTTTTTGTGTCTTCTATTGTCTGTTTTTATAATTCTTGCTAGTTTTCTCTCACACTCTAGTATCTTTTTATTCAGTTGCCCTTTGCTGGTTTCTAAAAATTTTCCCAATCTTACCACTAATTTTTGGAGCAATATACGCCTCTTCTTTCAAATTGATGCCATCTTTAACTTCCTTTAGTTAGCCACAGATGTAAAAACAGGCAGTAAAAACTTTTACAGTATATAAAAATGAAAAGAGTAGCTAAAGTAAGTGTTAGCCCCTGAAAGGGTGAGACTGGGGAGTTAATAACAGGAAATAAATAAATGTCAGAGACTTTGAACAAGTGTTTTGTAATTGTCTTCACAGTAGAAGACACAAAAAGCATCCCAAGAATAGTAGAAAATCAAGAGGCAAAAGAGAGGGTGGAGCTTAAAACAATCACTGTCACTAGAGAAAAAGCACTGGGAAAACTAATGGGGATTATAGCTGATAACCTAGACCTGCTGGCCTGCATCCAAGGGTCTAAAGGAAGTGGCTGCAGAGGTAGTGGATGCATTGGTTGTAACCTTCGAAAATTCCCTAGATTCTGGAAAGGTCCCAGTGGGTTGGAAAGCCACCAATGAAACAGCTGTATTCAAGAAAGAAGATAGACAGAAAGCAGGAAACTATAGGTCAGTTGGCCAAATCTTTATCTTTGGGAAAACACTGGAATCAATTATTAAGGAAGTAGTAGCAGGCTGCCTAGAAAATTGGAATACAATTAGGCAGAGCCAACATCATTTTGTGAAAGGGAAATTATGTTTGACAGATTCATTCAACTTCTTTTGAGGATATAACAAGCAGTGTGGATAAAGGGGAGCCAATAGATGTAGTGTATTTGGATTTCCAAAATAAGGTGTCACATAAAAGGTTACTGCACAAGATAAGAATTCATGGTGTTAGGGATAATATATCAGCAAGGATAGATGACTGGCTACCTAACAGGAAACAGAGAGTCAGGATAAATGGGTCATTTTCAAGTTAGCAAATTGTAACTAGTGGAGTGCCACAGGCATTTATTATTGGAGCTTCAACTATTTACAATCTATATTACTGACTTGGATGAGTGTACGGTAGCCAAATTTGCTGACCATACAAAGATAAGTAGGAAAGCAAGTTGTGAGGAGAATACAAGGGTCAGACTTTTCCAGCCCCTTCCATTGGTGGGATTGTCCATCCTGCCGAAGTCAATGGACTTTTGAATGGCTTGCCACATTTTCCGACACCTCCCCCCGGCTGCGACGGAGCCAGAATATTCCACCACAAGAGTCTGTAAAAGGATATCGCTAGGCTAAATGACTAGGCGAAGATGCAGAAGGTGGAGTATAATGTGGAAAAATATGAGGTTGTCCACTTTGTCGGGAAGGATAAAAAAAAACAGAATATTATTTAAATGGAGCGAGGCAGCAGATTGCTGCCACACAGAGGGATCTGGGTGTCCTTGTACGGGAATCAGAAAATTTTAGCACGTGGGTACAGCAAGAAATTAGGAAGGCAAATGGAATGTTGGCTTTTATTGTAAGTATAAAAGCCTTGCTACAACTGTACAGGGCATTGGTGAGACTGCACCTGGGGTCCTTACTTAAGGAGACATATACTTAGAGTGGAAGCAGTTCAGAGATGGTACACGAGGCTGATTTCTGGGATGAAGGCATTATCTTATGAGGAAAGGTTAAGCATGTTGGGCCTATACTCATTCAAATTTAGAATAAGAGGTGAGATTATTAAAACATGTAAAGATTCTGACCTGGTTTGACAAGATGGATGCTAAGAGAGTGTTTCCCCTTGTGGGGTACCATGAACTCGGGACTAGTCTCAAAAAAGGGGTCTCCCACTTAAGATGGAGATGAGGTGGAATTTCTTCTCTCAGGGGGTCGTTAATCTTTGGAATTTTCTTCCTCAGAGAGCAGTAGTGGCTGGGTCATTGAATATGTTCAAAACTGAGTTAGACAGATTTTTGATCTACCAGAGAGTTGAGGGTTATGGGGGGCAGACAGGAAAGTGCAATTAAGGTTACAGTCAGATCAGCCAAGATCATATTGAATGGTGGAGCAGATTTAAGCAGCCAGATGGCCTACTTCTGCTCCTATTTCTAATGATCTTATGACCCGTACCCTGAATAAACAGTCACTAAAATTACTTTTCTAGAAAAAAAGTGACTCTAATGCACTTACTGGGAACACCTGATACCAGACGTAGCGGTCTCAATACCCGGAATGCTCGAAGGGCCTTGACATCAAAGCCTGCGCTCTTCGCTGATGGACTGAGATGCTCCAGTGCTACAGTGCAGAGCCTGCCAGAGAAGGAGCGAGTGCATCACTGAGGCTAATTAGCTACAAGAGTCAGACCAATGATACACATTCTACCTAATATATGAAGGGAACACTGTCCTCTCCGCTCCACTCCTCCCACGGCACTCACTCCCTGATTCGTCCCGCGTAATCACTCCCTGCTCCCCCGTCCTGCAATCACTCCCTGCTTCCCCCTCCCAGAATCACTCCCTGCTTCCCCCAGCCCACAATCACTCCCTGCTTTCCCATCCCGCAATCACTCCCTGCTCCCCCCATCCCACAATCACTCCCTACTCCCCCCATCCCACAATCACTCCTTGCTTTCCCATCCCGCAATCATTCCCTGCTCCCCCATCCCACAATCACTCCCTGCTCCCCCATCCCACAATCACTCCCTGCTTCCCCATCCCACAATCACTCCCTGCTTCCCCCATCCCACAATCACTCCCTGCCTCCCCCATCTCGCAATCACTCCCTGCCTCCCCATCCCGCAATCACTCCCTGCTCCCCCCATCCCACAATCACTCCCTGCTTCCCCATCCCGCAATCACTCCCTGCTTCCCCCATCTCGCAATCACTCCCTGCCTCCCCCATCTCGCAATCACTCCCTGCTTCCCCATCCCGCAATCACTCCCTGCTCCCCCATCCCACAATCATTCCCTGCTCCCCCATCCCACAATCACTCCCTGCTTCCCCCATCCCACAATCACTCCCTGCTCACCCATCCCACAATCACTCCCTGCTCCCCCATCCCGCAATCACTCCCTGCTCCCCCATCCCACAATCACTCCCTGCTCCCCCATCCCACAATCACTCCCTGCTTCCCCCATGCCACAATCACTCCCTGCTTCCCCATCCCACAATCACTCCCTGCCTCCCCCATCTCGCAATCACTCCCTGCTTCCCCATCCCGCAATCACTCCCTGCTCCCCCAGCCCGCAATCACTCCCTGCTCTCCCACCCCACAATCACTCCCTGCTCCCCCATCCCGCAATCACTCCCTGCTCCCCCATCCCACAATCACTCCCTGCTCCCCCACCCCACAATCACTCCCTGCTCCCCCGTCCCACAATCACTCCCTGCTTCCCCATCCTGCGTAATCACTCCCTGGTTCCCCATCCCGCAATCACTCCCTGCTTCCCCCATCCCGCAATCACTCCCTGCTTCCCCCATCCCTCAATCACTCCCTGCTTCCCCCATCTCGCAATCATTCCCTGCTTCCCCATCCCGCAATCACTCCCTGCTTCCCCCATCCCACAATCACTCCCTGCTTCCCCCATCCCGCAATCACTCCCTGCTTCCCCCATCCCGCAATCACTCCCTGCTTCCCCCATCCCGCAATCACTCCCTGCTCCCCCCTCCCACAATCACTCCCTGCTCCCCCCTCCCACAATCACTCCCTGCTCCCCCCTCCCACAATCACTCCCTGCTCCCCCATCCCACAATCACTCCCTGCTCCCCCACCCCACAATCACTCCCTGCTCCCCCGTCCCACAATCACTCCCTGCTTCCCCATCCTGCGTAATCACTCCCTGGTTCCCCATCCCGCAATCACGCCCTGCTTCCCCCATCCAGCAATCACTCCCTGCTTCCCCCATCCCTCAATCACTCCCTGTTTCCCCCATCCCTCAATCACTCCCTGCTTCCCCCATCTCGCAATCATTCCCTGCCTCCCCATCCCGCAATCACTCCCTGCTTCCCCCATCCCACAATCACTCCCTGCTTCCCCCATCCCGCAATCACTCCCTGCTTCCCCCATCCCGCAATCACTCCCTGCTCCCCCCTCCCACAATCACTCCCTGCTCCCCCCTCCCACAATCACTCCCTGCTCCCCCGTCCCACAATCACTCCCTGCTCCCCCGTCCCACAATCACTCCCTGCTCCCCCGTCCCACAATCACTCCCTGCTCCCCCGTCCCGGAATCACTCCCTGCTTCCCCCATCCCACAATCACTCCCTGCTTCCCCCATCCCACAATCACTCCCTGCTCCCCCATCCCACAATCACTCCCTGCTTCCCCCATCCCGCAATCACTCCCTGCTCCCCCATCCCACAATAAATCCCTGCTTCCCCGGCCCTCAGTCTTCAATAACCTGTTTGAAAGTCTGCTCATTGTCTGCAAGTTTCAGGGTCCAACATCACAAGTGATCTTATGTACAGGACATATATGATTGGACAGTAAACAGAAACCAGTGAAATGTACATTACACTATTCTCAACTGTAACAGATAACACTTCTGCTGACTGCTTTCCTCCTGAATGGGAACTTGTTGTAACCTTAATCTGACTAATCTCCCTTGTTAGTCCAGCACAGAAATCTCTTCACTCTGTAGCTCTGAGTGAATAGACTGTCTCAGCAAGAAACCATGCAAACACAGGCTGGCCTCATTTGAAGGTAATACTCAGGAAACACTACATCTCTCAATGTAACAACAACAATGTAAATCAAACAACTGTTTCAATATCGATTGAATAATCAAATTTTGAGATGTGTGTGATTAAACAGAATCATCCCAGGCAATACATTTCTCAGAACCCATTCTACTAGTCATATTACCTCAAACAGACTGTCAGCACGTTCTTGGGGGAGCATTATTATCTCAGAGCCAGAAGGTTGCGGGTTCAAGTCTCACTCCAGAGACTTGAGCGCGTAATCCAGGCCAATGCTCTAGTGTAGCACTGAGGGAGTGCCCTACTGTCGGAAGTGTGCCCTCTCAGAGACATTGAGGCCCTGTCTGCCTTCTCAAGAGCTTTTTTTTAAATTCCACAGTCATTACTGAAAAACAGGGGGTTAGTACTGCAGTGTGTCCTGGGGTCAATAGTTATCCATCAACTAACATCATCAAAACAGATTACCTGGGCATTATCTCACTGCTGTTTGTGGGATCTTGCTTTGCACTAACTGGCTGCCACATTTCCTACATTATGACAATAACTACATTTCAAAACTATTTCACTGGCTGTAAATTACCAGGTAAATGCTTTAGTATAACCCAGTGAAGTTCTTTCCTGGCAACTTGCCCGGACTAAGCTGAACACTTCCCTATCGAAAAATAGTTTGTATGCTGTTGAGTGTTCACCTCTTACACAGAACGTGAGTTAAAAAAACTCTACACAGACAAAATGTATTTGTTTTGCTACAGTGAAGCAAGTCTGAATGTGTTAATTAAAACATCCCTGTGTGAACATACTGTAGGAATAAACAGACCATGCACTACTGACAAACATGGGGCATACCCGACAAAAACTATGACAAAATCCAGTATATTCCAGAAGTTTCGAAGATAGGCATCTGGGTGAAACAGGAATCCATACACGATGATTTTCAAAATCGCTTCAATTGTGAATATGATCAGGAAGATGTATTCGACCTTTTCCTACAAGAGAGAGAATGAGAAAGAGAGGCAGCTGGTGCTGAAATCCAGCCAATCCTTCAAAGAAGGTCTTTGATCAGCTTTGATCCCCTTCTCCCCCATAACTGACTGCAGCAGTTCCCTTCCTGGACCTCAGCTGAGCCCCAGTTGTAGTCTCCCCCCACCTCCCTATCCCGGGATGCAGTCTCCCCCACCCTCTCCCTAGCCCCTCCCCAACACAGGATGCAGCCTTGACTCCCCTCCCCGCTCCCGAGCTCAGGACGCAGTCTCCCCCACCCTCTCCCTCTCCCAGGACGCAGTCTTCCCCCACCCTCTCCCTACCCCAGGACGCAGTCTCCCCCCACCCTCTCCCTAGCCCAGGACGCAGTCTCCCCTCCCCTCTCCCTAGCTCAGGATGCAGTCTCCCCTCCCCTCTCCCTAGCTCAGGACGCAGTCTCCCCTCCCTTCTCCCTAGCTCAGGACACAGTCTCTCCAACACTCTCCCTAGACCAGGATGCAGTTCCCCACCTCAATCCTCTCCCTAGCCTAGGGTGCAGTCTCACCTCCCCAAGCAGGTGGGAAGTATTCCATCACACTCCTAACTTGTGCCTTGTAGATGATGGACAGGCTTTGGGGAGTTACTCGCTGCAGCATTCTGAGTCTCATCTACTTGGGCTAAGGCACGAATTACATCTGTTGAAATCAAAACAAGCAGTGGAGATTCAGTGGGCAGGGTGGTACAGGTCAGAAAAGGGAAGGAATTACCACTGGCAGAACATCCCTCTTGAACCCATCAAAGGCAGACACAAGTCTGTACCATCTCTGCTTCATCCTAATAGGATAGGGAAGGGTTGATGAAAGCAAGGAATGATAGCATGAGGTGTAGTTTCTCAGCAAAACACTGAAACAGAACGTAAACTCACTTCAACAGTCTATAGAACACACTGTCCATTGAGTAAGCTGAGGATTGGAGATAGCGAATGCCCAAGTCAGAGGTTGTGGGTTGAAGTACAACTCAGAAATGCCAACACTGAAGTTAGGCTGAATCACCAGGGCAGTATTGAGGGAGAGCAAAACATTGGAAATGCCTTGTTGCAGATCCAATGTTAAAATGTAACACTGCCAGCCTTCCTCAGGGGATATCAATGATCTAACAGCCAGTTTATGAAAGAAGACCACAGAATATCTCCAAAGTGTAGCCAAAGGGAGAGGGGTGTAAATAAAATAGGGGTGGGAGGGGGTGCTGCGCAGTGTGGGATGGATACAATCACAAACCCACAACCTCAGAAAACGCTGAAACTTCCTCCCCGAACCTTGTCTTCCAGTCGTGAGCTAGGAAAATCCTCTTGGCAGGAAGTGGGGAGATGACATTACTGTGGAGGGGGTAACCTTATCTGGCTTGGGAGGGAGAGTCAGTGAGTGCGTGCGTGGGTGGGGTGTATGTTGGAGCAGGGAAAGGCAGAAGTGGAAGGGTCGAGGGAAGGCGGTGGAGGGGAAAGGTTGGGGGGGGAAGGTGAAGGTAGAAGTGGGGGGGAAAGGTGGAGGAGTGGGGGAGGGGGTAAGATGGCACGGTGGAGGGTGGCACAGTGGAGAGGGGAGGGGGGAGAAGGTGGAGAGTGGAGAGAGTGTTTTTTTTTGAAAGAGCATTTTCTCTTCTGTGGAGAGATGGAAAGGGGGACTCGGAGAGAGTGTGGGATTGGGGTTAGGTGGCCTGGGATGAGGAAAGTGGGAAGGTGGCCTGAATTGGGGCAAAACAGGGATAATAATGTGATGGGAATGGAATTGATGAGGTTGCCTCCCAGGTTCGGCCAGAGGATTGTAAGATAGGAGAGGCCATATCCTGGGCTCTGGGTGAGGTGTGGTCTACTCAATCCATGCCAGTCAGTGAAAAACTTCACATCAGATGGAAACTTCAGTCGAAGGAGAAGTAGTAACACTGGGGTTTATCATCTGGTGTAAGCAGATAGAACAGGTTCCAGGTCAGGATACACTGTAATTTTTATATTGATTGCGTTTAATCATATGCAGCGAATAGACATTAACTGGTCATTCACTTGAATCCTGATAAATAGATACAGGCTAAAACCATGCTTGTTGAGTGAGGAGGTGAATGCTTGTAACATGTAACTCTATAAATAAATATAAAACTAAGTGAAGATTGGCTCCAGTTTTATCCTTTACCAGTTAACTTTCCAGATTAAAACAGCTCAGAAAATAAACAGTAAAAACTGGGAAATAAGAATATTGGTCTAAACTGGTCTTGTATGCCTTAAAATGGAACACCAGTAAAATTGGGAAATAAGAGTACTAGTCTGGGCTGTTTTTCCCTTCTGGGAAGGGTAGGGGTTGGGATGTGGTTGTGAAGACCCCTAAAGGACTCTCCTAGTCTTTTGTTCCCATCGAGTTTTTTTGCTCAGGTCCCCTCCTGGCCCAGGGTATGATGCAGCAAATAGTCTGGAGCAGGGTATGTGCCACAATCTTATCACTCCCCTACTTATTTCTCTAGATGTGTGTTCAGGACACACACACAGCCTACTTACCAACTTGAAATTCAAGGAATTGGTATCATCTTCTGGAAGTGGCAAGAACACAGCCAGGGCCACACAATTGGCAAAAATAGTAATCAGGATGATAATTTCGAAGGGTCTGTCAATGGTGTCAAGGACATCCCACTCATGCAACTAATAACATCCAGGGTTCCATCGAACACATCCAGGGCAGATATAAGCTTAGGTTAAATACGGAGTAAATCTCTCTCTTTACTGGCCCATCAAACACTCCCAGGGCAGGTACAACATGGGTCAACTACAGAATAAAATTCCCTCCACATGGTCCCATTAAACACTCACAGAGCACTTTGTAAAGTCATGATACAAATTCCCTGTACACTCTCCCATCAAAAAGTTCTACATTGTTCCATCAAACACTACATGTTAGACACAGAGGAATGCTCTCTCTACACTGTCCCATCCAACACATCCGAGAGAGATGCTCCATAATAATATATAATATTAATTCTATATTAATTGTCATTAATTACATAGTGTTGCGATCCTGGTTAGGGATCATTAATGTTTAAAGAAGAAATCCAAACAATCAGCAATTAACCAACTGAACTAGCTACACCACAAGATTTCACACTTTTAACAAAAGCAAACTTTATTGTCCATCAAAAAGAATTGAAGTACAATTAACTTATCACTATAGCTTATAAACAATTATGCTATAAACTCAGTTCTATTTTTTACTCCTGCAAAGTTTCTTTATTTTACAAAAACTTGAAGGTTTATTCACTTTTCCTGCTTTCTGGAATTCACTCAGATTTCTCTTCAGCGTTTTAACTATTTGCCAAGGTACAAGATTTCATGGAGGTTCTTCCTTTAGCTTTTGGCTAAGCGACCCCCCAATTTCTTTACTAACCTCATGACTCTGGATTCCACAGCTCAAGCACAGGTTTCCCTGAGGCTCCTACACAGTGGCTTCAAACATCAGAAACCACCCTTCGTTTCTAATCGCCCACTGCAATGGTTTCAAACTGCAACCAAGCTGATTACTTCCAGAACTCCAACTGCAACAAGGTTAACAGCCTTTCACTGAGAGGATTACTATAGATTCCTTCCTTTAGCTTCCAACTAAACAAATATTCCAGTCGTTATTCCCCTTTCCAACTTTGGCTTATGCTGACTGACTTGCTCCCACTCGCATGCTACATTATGGATGACAGATCTAGTATTTACTCTACTTCAGATGTATGTCTGGCTTATCTCTCAACTTCCAAGGAGCTGCAAACTATATAAGACCCAAAGCCGACAAATTCTCTTAGTTGATTTTCCAAACATTAACCAGTCTTACCTGCTGACTATATCCTATCTGAATTCACAGAGATAAACTCAAAAACAAAGCATCTTACAAAGCTCCACCCATGGCAATTTGACATACACAACCTGTTCCCAGGTAGGAATGTAAATTAACTATCTTTTAATTCCAAAGCTTTCCTTCATTCTGGGAAACCACATAAATAACGTATCCTTTACTGGCATAACTACAAGCATCACGTCTCCAGTTCTTTAGCTAAGTAAGCAGTTGTTTATGATCTTGCGACTCTAGCTGTTAACTTCTTAAATCAACATGGCCCCAACTTTACAAGTCTCATAAACTTCAAGCCTGTTTGAATTGCATTTACTTCAGGATTGCTTTTACCAGTTTCTCAGCCAGATACCCTCATTTTCTACAGTTAAACCTTTAATTTTTAAAACTCAGTTTTATTCGAAAACAGGTGAATTATGCTGGAGATAATGCCCACCACCTGTTGTTGTGAATAACTGGGGATTCACTTTATATATAAATAAGAACGAACTGTGGTTCATGGGTGAATAGGTGCCTGTTTGTAAATGTATCTCTGTAAATAAATGTTTATAAAAGTGGGTAAAGTTTGACTCCACCACCTTCACCTGGAATACAACATGGCAGCAGGGGATCACTGGATAAAAATGAAGGATGGAGACTCAGAAAATACTTTTCAGACAGAAAACTATAATGCAATGACGAGTTCAGAGAAATGTGTGAAAACATGAACATCATGGCTATGAAAACATCAGCCGGAAGTCCTTTCAGCAATGGGCTCAGTGAAAGAAATCATAAGATGATCAATGAAATGCTAAATAAAATTTTAGCTGATCAACCAGACTGCAAGACAATTGGCCTGGCATGGGTGATCTGTGTAAAGAATCCACTCCAGTTGGATAGGAGATAAAGCCCCCATCGATTAGTCAATGAGTGAAATTCCAAACTGCTCTCTGTGCTGTGTGATAGTCCTCCTGCTCTAGAAGGCACTACAATTAGTTCTAATTTTTTCTGCACATTTGAATAATTTGCACACTGGCTTTCATCAAGGCTGAGGCCTCAGAGAAAATTCAGAGAGCTTGGAGGCATCATGTAAGACTAACTGAGACAGAATTTAATTCAGGAGATTGGGTGTATTACAAAGAAGAGGGTCATTGGGAATGAAAGGTCCTAATAAGGTACTGGTCATAATGGTAAGTTTATACTTATCAAACATGGCAATCAAGCTGTTAATGTTCATTTTTAATGATTGATTGGAATTAATGACAAATTCTCAGACTCTGGTGAGCTGATCAAAGTAACCGAGGCTCCTTGGACCTCAAATGTTCCTATATTTTATGATGATTGTCCTGAGGAACAGAATGCAATCGATCATGAGCTGGCTGCTGATAATGTGAGTGGTCATGACAAACAGGACAGAGCTAACACATCTAAAAGTCAATTGCCCAGAGTGGATTCTCAGATATGTATTTCCATCCATTGTTTTATCTCTACCTTTCAGTCTATTTCGATCCCTTCCACCCACCCTACCCCCACAAGGGCTATCTGTACCTTGCTCGTCCTGCTTTCTACCCTTAATGTCACCTATTAGCACATTGCTTAGATAATATCACCACCTTCAACACCTCTTTGTCCGTTTGTCTATGACATCTTTTGGCTATCTCCACCTATCACTGGCCCTCTATCCAGCTCTACTTGTCCCACCCCACCCCCCCCCCCCCCCCCCCCCACCCCTTAAACCAGCTTATATTTCACCTCTTTTCTATTTTTCCTTAGTTCTGTTGAAGAGTCATACGGACTCGAAACATTAACTGTGTTCCTCTCCGCAGATGCTGTCAGACCTGCTGAGTTTTTCCAGGTATTTTTATTTTTGTCACAGCTATCAGTAAGAGAGAGGTAGAATCCATGTGGAGATAAAAGATAATGAAGGATTAATCACATTAAAAAGCGTGAAATAGTCTAGAATCATCCAATAGTGGAAGGCTGGGAAGACTCAACAATTATGTGCCACACGAGCCTCCTCTCACCCTATTCATTTAACTCCATCAACATATTCTTCTATTCTTATCTCCCTCATCTGTTATCTAGTCTTCCCTTAAATGTATTGACACTATTCACTTCAATCACTCCCTGTAAGTTGCAAATTCCACATTCTCACCACCCTCTTGATAAAGAATTTTCTTCCAAGTTCTCTATTTGCATAGACAAAGTCAAGGTATTGGAGTACAAATCTCCAAACAACACATCAACCTGACCCTTCAAGCATCCCCTGCCCCACATGCAGCAGAGTCTGCCTATTGCACATTGGACTTATCAGCCATCCCAGAACCGGAGTAAAAGCAATCGCAAGGGACTGCCTAAGAAAGTTCCCTCTACATGGACCCCATCAAACACTCCCAGGGCAGGTACAGCAAAGGTTAAATACAGAATAAAGCTCCCTCTACATTATCCCATCAAACACTTCAAGAGTAAAGCTCCTTCTGCATTGCCTTAAAGTCCAAGAAGGTCTGAAGACCGGTAATTTGTCTATGCTTACATTAAATGGGGCAAGTCTCTATCATTACAGAGCAGCAGTTTACTGAGCTGTGCTGAAGCCACAGAGAGGGTAGTGATTCCCTTTAATATAGGAGTGTGAGCTCAGCGCAAGCCCTGACCACTGACACACCTAATATGGTCTGAGAACAGGGACAGCTGCACAAGATGTGTTGAATGGTATACTCACCATACTCATGAACCATACTCATCAACACTATTCCTGTCTCCCCATTTGTTTCTTTTGGCCTGTTTCTCTCTAACATGCATCTTCCTCCCTCTCTTGCCATGTCTCTGTTAATCATTACATACACACATTGTGCCAGTTATGCTGACTCTCGCCCTCCTCCTGACTCTTGTGTCTGCTTGTCATCTGTCTCATAGAGTCATAGAGGTCTACAGCACAGAAAAAAGCCCTTTGACCATTCGAGTCTGAGCCGGTCAAACAAGTACCTAACTATTCTAATTGCATTTTCCAGCACCAGGCCCATAGCCTTGTACATCGCAAGTGCACATCCAAATACTTCTTAAATGTTAATGAGGGTATCTGCCTCTACCACCCTTTCAGACAGTGAGTTACTGATTCACACCACCCTCTGGGTGAAAGAATTCTTCCTCACACTCCCTCTAAACCTCCTGCCCCTTACCTTAAAAAAAATTTAATTTTTAAACAGGATCAAGTTCTGCTCCAGGCTCCTGTCTCAGCACAGTGAGATTTAAAGAGACTGTGAGTTTCTCTTAACATTCTGCAATCTCATTCAGGCATCTTCTGTTTCTCTCTCCTTCCACTTGCTGTCCATCTCCCAATCTTCCTTTCTCCCACTTTCCTGTCTCCACCTCACCCCATCTCATTCCCTTCTCTACCTCAAATCCCCTTCTACTTTATCCCGCTTCCCTCCCCTCCTCCCTCCCCCACCTCCCTCTCGCTCTGCCCCCTTACTCCCTCTCTCCGCTCCCTCTCTCCCCCTTCTCTCGCACTCCCTCCTTCTCTTTCTTCTCCTCCATCTGCCTCCTTCCCCTGCCTCTCACCCCTCCCCCACTCTCCCTCACCTCTCCACTGCCTTTCTCTCTTCCCCGCCTTCCCCCTCCTCCTCCCCTCCCTTCTCTGCAGTCCCTTCTCTACCCAGCCTCTCCCCCACCCACACTCTCACCCCCCCCCCTCACTTCTCTCCCACACCTCCTCTCTGACTACCCCTTCTCTCACCCTTACTCCCTCTCTCCTATCAAGCCTCCCACTCTCTCACCAATCAACACCCTCCCCATCAGCTTCTCTTCCCAATCTCTCTCTGAGAACTCATCCTCTCTCTCTCTCCTCCCTTATTTCCCCATCCCTTTCCCATCTCCCCATTCCCTTCTCTCTCCCCATCCATCTCTCTCTCCCTTCACTCTTCATCTCTCTCTCTCTCTCTCTCACTCTCCCCATCTCCCCTTCCCCTCTCTTCTTCCCCCCTTCCCCTCTCCTCTCTTTCCCCTCTCTGCTCCCTAGCACACCTTCCCCCCTCCCCTCTCTTTCCCACTTCTCTTTCACTTTCCCCTCTTCCCCCCTCCTCTTCGCCATCCCACTCCCCTTCCCCTTCCTCACCCTCCTCTCCCCCAACCTCTTCCCCCAGGCCCTCCTCTTCCCCCCCTACTCTTCGCCCTGCTCTGCCCATCCCCCTCCTCTTTCCTTGCCCTTCCTCTTGCCCCTCCTGCTACCCCTCCTCTTGCCCCACCCCCTGCATCTTCCCACTTCCTTATCCCTTTCCGGCTTGCGCCTCCCCCTCCTCTTCCCCCTCCCCACTCCTCGTCCCCCTCCCACCTCCTCTTGCCCCTTCCTCTTTTCCCTCCCAACTTCTCGCCCCCCTCCTCTCCCGCCTTCCCTTTCCCCACAGCTCCCCTCCTCCCCCAACACCTCCCTCCTTCCCCTCCCATTCCCTCCACCCCCTCCTCTTCCACCCTTCCCCTCCCCCACCTCCCCCCTCCCTCTCATCCCTCCTTTCCTCCCCCTCCACCCTTCCCTTCTCCCTTGCCTCTTCTTCCCCCTCCCCTATTCCACCTCCTCCCCTGTCCCACTTCCCCTCCTCTTCCCCCTCCCCTCCGCTTCCCCCCTCCCCTCCGCTTTCCCCTCCCCTCCTCTCCCCTCCTCTCCTCCCTCCCCTCTCCTTCCCGGTCTCTTCTTCCCCGCTGCCCTCTTTACCCACCTCTTCCCCCCTCCCCCTGCCTCCTCACCCTCCTCTTCCCCCCTCGCCCTCCTCTTCCTCCTCCTCACCCTCCTCTTCCCCCCTTGCCCTCCTCTTCTTCCTCCTCGCCCTCCTCTTCCCCCTCCCCCTCTTTCCCCCACCCACCTCCTCAACTCCCATCGCCCACCTCCTCCTCCTCATCCTCTCCCCTTACCCTCCCCTCCTCACCCTCTCCCCTTGTCCTCCCCACCTCATCCTCTCCCCTTGCCCTTCCACCTCCTCCTCCCCCTCACCTCCTCCCTCCCTCCATTTCCCCTTCCCCCTACCCCCCATCTCCCCCTCCTGCTTCCTCTCCCCCTCATCTTCCCCTCCCCTACCCTCCTCCCCTCCGCTCCCCCTCCCTTCCCCTTCCGCTCCCCTCCCTTCTCCCTCCTCTCCCCCTCCCCTACCCTCCTCCTCCTCCCCCTCCCCTACCTTCCTCCTCTCCCCCCTCTTCTCCCCCTCCCGACCCTCCTCCTCTCCCCCTCTTCTCCCCTCCCTACCTTCCTCCTCTGCCCCTCCTCTACACTCCTCCTCTCCCCCCCTCCCCTACACTCCTCCTCTCCTCCCTCCCCTACACTCCTCCTCTCCCCCTCCCCTCCCCCTCCTCCTCATCCTCTCCCCTTGCCCTTCCTCCTCCTCCTCTCCCACCTCATCCCTTGCCCTCCTCCTCCTTATCCTCTCCCCTCACCCTCCTCATACTCTCCCCCTTGCCCTTCTATCTCCTCCTCCTCTCCCCCTCCCCTCCTCCTCCTTCCTCTCCTCCTCTACCCTCCTCCTCTCTCCTCCTCTCCCTCCCCTCTCCTCCTCCTCTCACCTCTCCTCCTCCTCCTCCTCTTCTCTCCTTGCCCTTCCTCCTCCACTCCCACTCCCCCTCCTCCACTCCCCCTTCCCTCCTCTTCTACCCCTCCCCTCCCGGTCCTCCTCCTCTCACCCTCATTCTCCCTCCCCTCCCCTCCTGCTCCTCCCCCCCTCCCCATCCCTCTCCTCCCCACTCCCCCTCCTCCTCTCCTCCCTGCTCCCCAACCCCCTCCTTCCCGCTCCCCCTCCTCCCCCTCTCCCATCCCCATCCCCCCAACACCTACCCCCCATCCACCACCTCACCCCCTCCCATCCTCCTCCTCCCCTCTCACCTCCCTATTCCACTCCTCCCCGCTCCCCATCCCCCTCCTCTCCGCATCCCCTAGCCCCCATCCCACTCCGCCCCTCTCCCCATCCCCCTCCGCCCCTCCTCCCCTCCTCCCTTCTCCCCATCAACTTCCTCCCCTCCTCCCTCTCCCCATCCCCCTCCTCCCCTCTCCCCATTCCCTTCCCTCCTCTCCCCACTTGCCTCTCCCCCTCCCATCTCCCTTCCAATCCTCCCCCACCTCATCTCCCCCTCCGCTCCTCCTCCTCATCTCCCACTCCCCTTGCCCCCTCATCCACTTCCTCACCATCTCCCCATCCCCCTCCTCCCCCTCTCCCCATCCCCCTCCTCCTCTCCCCCTCCCGTCTCCACCCCTCCCCTCTCCCCCCCTCCCCTCTCCCCCCTCCCCATCCCCCTCCTCCTTCTCCCCATACACCTCCTCCCCTCTCCCCATCCATATGCTCCCCTCTCTCCTCCTCCCTCTCCACCTACTCCTCTCTCTCTTCCCCTCTCTCTCCCCCTCCACCTCCCCCTCACTCCCCCTCTGATCCTCCCCATCCCCCTCCCTCTCCCCCTCCCTTCCTCTCTCTCTCTCTCCCGCCCCCTCTCTCTCCCCCTCCCCTCCCTCTCTCTACCCCTCCCCTCCCTCTCTCTACCCTTACCCTCCCTCTCTCCCCTCTCCCGCTCCCCCTCCCTCTCCCCTGCCCCCTCCCTCTCCACCTCCACCTCCCTCTCCCTCTCTCCTCCTCCCCTTCTCTCTCCCCCCCACCCCTCTCCCCCCTCACCCCCATCTCTCCCCCTTCCCCTTTCTCTCTCCCCTCCTCCTCTCTCCCCTCCCCCTCCCTCTCTCCTCCCCCTCCCCCTCCATCACTCCTCTCCCTTCCTCTCCCCCTCCCCTCTCTCTCTCTCCCTCCCCGTCACACCTCTCTCCTCTCTCTCTCCCCCTCCACTTTCCCTCTCTCTCCTGCCCTCCCCCTCCCCTCATTCTCTGTCCTCCCCCCTACCCCCTCCACCCTCCCCCCCTCTCTCTCCCACCCTCCCCACCCCTCTCTCTCCCTGCCCTCCCCCTACCCCTCTCTCCCCCCCACCCATCTCTCCCCTGCCCTCCCCATCTCTGCCCCCTCCGCCTCCCCCTCCTTACACCTCCCCCCTCCCCCCTCTCCTCTCTACCACGTCTGCCTCCCCCTCTCTTCCTCCTCCCTCTCCCCCTCCCCCTCCTTCTCTCCTCCACCTCCACCTCCTCTCTCGCCCCCTCCTTTTCTCCCCCTCCCTTCCTCTCCCACCTCCCCCTCTCTCCCCCTCCCCTTTCTCTCTCCCCATCCCTCTCCCCTCCCCTCTCTCTCCCGCCCTCCCCCTCCCTCTCCCCCTCCCCTCTCTCTCCCCAACCCCTCCCCTCTCTCTCTCCCCCCTCCCCTCCCCTCTCTCCCCCGTCCTCCACTCTCCTCTCTCCCCCGTCCCCTCTCTCTCACCCCACCACCTCCCCCACTCTCTCCCCCTCCCTCCCCCACCCCTGCCCCTCTCTGCCCCCCTCCCTTCCCCTCCCTCCTCCCCCTCCCTCTCTCTTCCCCTCCCCTTCCCCTCCCCCTCCCCCCTCTCTCTCCCCCTGCCCCTCTCCCCCTACCCCTCTCTCTCTTTCTCTCTCTCTACCCCCTCTCTCTCTCCCCCTCCCCTCTCTCCCCCGTCCCCCACTCTCTCCCCTCTCTCCCCCGTCCCCCCACTCTCTCCCCTCTCTCCCCCGTCCCCCTCCTCCACTCTCTCCCCCTGCCTCCTCCCTCCCCCTCCCTCTCTCTTCCCCTTCCCCTCCCCCCTCCCCCTCCCCCTCCCCTCTCTCCCCCTCTCGCTCTCACCCTCCCCCTCCCTCCCCCTCTCTCGCCTCGCACCCTCCCCCTCCCTCCCCCGTCTCTCTCTCCGCCCACCCCCTCCCCCTCTCCTCCCACTCTCTGCCCCCCTCTCTCCCCCTCCCTCCTCCCCTCTCGTCCCTCCCCCTCTCCTCCTCCCCCTCCCTTCCCTCTCTCTCCCCGTCCTCTCTCTCTCCCCTCCTCCCCCTCCCTCTCCCCCTCCCCCTCCCCCCCGCACTCCCCCCTCCACTCTCTCTCTCCCCCTCCCCCTCCCCTCTCTCTCCCGCCCTCCACAAACCTCTCCCCCTCCCCTCTCTCTCTCCTCCCCCTCCCCTCTCTCTCCCCCTCCCTCTCTCTCCCCCCTCCCCGTCCCCTCCCTCCCATCTCCCCCTCTCCTCTCTGCCTCTTTCTCCTCCCCCTCTCAGCCCCGTCTGCCTCTCCCCTCCCTCCCCTCCCTCCATCCTCCCTCTCTTCTCCCCCTCCCCCTCCCTCTCTCATCCCACCCTCTCCCCTCCCCCACACTCTCCTTAACCCCTCACCCACCCTCTCCCCCTCCATCTCTCCTCCCCCTCCCTTCTCCCCGTCCCGCTCCCTCTCTTCTCCCCCTCCCTCTCCCACTCATCTCCCCCTCTCTCATCCCACTCCCCCTTCTGTCTTCCCCTCCCCCTCCTCTCTCTCCCCCTCCTTCTCTCAACCCCTTCTTCTCTCCCCCTCCCTTCCTCTCCCCACTCACCCTCTCTCTCCCCTCCCCTCTCTCTCTCCCCCCTCCCCTATCTCGCCCGCCCTCCCCTCCCTCTCCCCCTCCACTCTCTCTCCCCCTCCCCTCCCTCCCCCTCCACCTCTCCCCAACCTCCCCTCCCTCCCTCCCTCGCCTCTCCTCATCCCCCTCCCCCTCTCCTCTCTCTCTCTCTCTCTCTCTCTCTCAGCCCCCCCTCACTCTCTCACCCTCTCTCCCCCCACCCCTTCCCCCCCTCTCTGCCCCGTCCAGTCCCCCTCTCTCTCCCCCTCCCTCCATCTCTCTGCCCCCTCCGCCTCCCCCTCTCTCCCCTCCCCTCTCTCTCCCACTCCCCACCCCTCTCTCTCCCACCCTCCCCCTCCCTCTCACCCTCCCCTCCCTCTCTCCCTCCCCCCTCTCTCTGCCCTCCCACTCCCCCTCTCCCTCTCTCCCCGTCCCCTCTCACCCCCCTCCTCCTCCTTCTCTCCCCCTCCCTCTCTCCCCAACCCTCCCTCTCTCCCTCTCTCGCTCTCACCCTCCCCCTCTCTCTCTCCGCTCACCCTCTCCCACTCTCTGCCCCCCTCCGCCTCCCGCTCTCTCCCGCTCCCTCCCCTCTCTCCCACTCCCTCCTCCCCTCTCCTCCCCTCCCCCCTCTCCTCCTCCCCATCCCCCTCCCTTTCTCCCCACCCCCGCCCTCAGTGCCTCTCTCCCCTCTCTCTCTCACCCTCCCCCTCCCTCCCCCCTCTCACTCCCCCACCCCCCTCCCCCTCTCTGCCCCCCCTCCCCCTCTCCCTCCCTCTCTCTCTGCCCTCCCCCTCTCTCTCCCCCTCCCCTCCCTGCCCCCTCCCTCTCTCCCCGCACCCTCCTTCACTCCCCCCTCCCGCTCTCCCCCTCCCATCCCTCTCGCCCCTCTCTCTCTATGCCTCCCTCTGCTTCCACCTCCCCCGCTCCGCCCCCACCTCCTCCCTCCCCTCCCTCCCTCCTCACCCCTCCCCCTCAGCTCCTCCTCCCTCTCTCCTCCTCCCCCTCACCTCCCCTCCCATTCCCTCTCTCCTCCTCCCCTCCTCTCTTTCCCCTCCCCTCCCCCTCTCTCCCCCTCCCCTCCTCTCTCTCTCCCCTCCCCTCTCCTCCCCCTCCTCTCTCCTTCCCCTCCCCCTCTCCTCCCCCCTCACCCCTCTCTCTCTCCCACTCCCGTCTCCCTCTCTCTCCGCCCTCCCCATTCCACTCTCTCCCCCTCCCCACTCTCTCCACACCCCCTCTCTCTCCCCATTCCCCTTTCTCTCCCCCTCCCCTTCTCTCTCCCTGTCCCCCTCCTCTCTCACCCCCTACACTCTCTCTCTCTCTCTCTCTCTCTCCGCCCTCCCCCCCTCTATACCCCTCCCCACCTCTCTCCCTGCCCCCTCCCTCACCTCCCCCTTCATCTCCCGCCCTCTCTCTCTCTCACCCTCACCCCCCTCTCTCTCTCTCACCACCCCCCTCCCCCTCTCTGCCCCTCTGCCTCCCCCTCTCTCTCCCTCTCCCCCGTCCCCTCCCTCATTCCCCCTTCCTCTCTCCCCCCTCCCTCTCTCCTCCTCTCTCTCCCTCTCTCTCTCCCTCCCCCCCCTCCCCCTGCCCCCCTCCCCCTCTCTGCCCCCTCCACCTTCCCCTCACTGCCCCCTCCCTCGACTCCCTCCCTCCTCCCCCTCTCCTTCACTCCCCTTCCTCCCTTTCTTCCTTCCCCTACCCCTCCATCCACCCCCTCCCCTTCTCACCCTCCCCCTCTCCTCCTCCCCCTCCCTCCCCCTCTCCCCTCCACTTCCCCATCTCTACCCCCTCCCTACTCCCCCACACCTCCCCCTCCCCCTCTCCTCCCCTCCCCCTCTCCTCCCCTCCCCCTCTCCTCCCCTCCCCCTCTCCTCCCCTCCTCTCTCTTTCCCCTTCCCCTCCTTCTCTCCTCCCCCGCCCCCTCCTCTCTCACCCCCTCCCCCTCTTTCTCTCCCCTCACCCTCCTCTCTCCCCCTTCCCCCTCCCCTCTCCCCCCTCCCCTCCCTCTCCCCTCTCTCTCCCCCCCTCCCCAAACCTCTCCCCATGCCCTCTCTCTCTCTCTCTCCCCCTCCCCCCTCTCTCTCTCTCTCTCCTCCCCCTCCCCCTCCCTCTCACCCCTCTCTCTCTCTCCCCCCTCCCCGTCCCCATCTCTGCCCCCTCCGCCTCCCCCTCTCTCCCCCTCCCCCTCTCTGCCCCTTCCCCCTCCCCCTCTCTGCCCCATCTGCCTCCCCATCTCTCCCCTCCCTCTCTTCCCTCCATCTTCCCTCTCTTCTCCCCCTCCCACCCCTCTCTCTCTCGCCCTCCCCCCTGCCCTCTCTCTCCCGCCCTCCCCCTCCCCTCTCTCTCTCCTCCCCCTCCCCTCTCTCTCCCCCTCCCTCTCTCTCCCCCCTCCCCGTCCCCATCTCTGCCCCCTCCCTCCCATCTCCCCCTCTCCCCTCTCTGCCTCTTTCTCCTCCCCCTCTCAGCCCCGTCTGCCTCTCCCCTCCCTCCCCTCCCTCCATCCTCCCTCTCTTCTCCCCCTCCCCCTCCCTCTCTCATCCCACCCTCTCCCCTCCCCCACTCTCTCCTTAACCCTCACCCACCCTCTCCCCCTCCATCTCTCCTCCCCCTCCCTTCTCCCCGTCCCGCTCCCTCTCTTCTCCCCCTCCCTCTCCCACTCATCTCCCCCTCTCTCATCCCACTCCCCCTTCTGTCTTCCCCTCCCCCCTCCTCTCCTCCCCCTCCTTCTCTCAACCCCTTCTTCTCTCCCCCTCCCTTCCTCTCCCCACTCACCCTCTCTCTCCCCTCCCCTCTCTCTCTCCCCCTCCCCTATCTCGCCCGCCCTCCCCTCCCTCTCCCCCTCCACTCTCTCTCCCCCTCCCCTCCCTCCCCCTCCACCTCTCCCCAACCTCCCCTCCCTCCCTCCTCGCCTCTCCTCATCCCCCTCCCCCTCTCCTCTCTCTCTCTCTCTCTCTCTCTCAGCCCCCCCTCACTCTCTCACCCTCTCTCCCCCCCACCCCTTCCCCCTCTCTGCCCCGTCCAGTCCCCCCTCTCTCTCCCCCTCCCTCCATCTCTCTGCCCCCTCCGCCTCCCCCTCTCTCCCCTCCCCTCTCTCTCCCACTCCCCACCCCTCTCTCTCCCACCCTCCCCCTCCCCTCTCACCCTCCCCTCCCTCTCTCCCTCCCCCCCTCTCTCTGCCCTCCCACTCCCCCTCTCCCTCTCTCCCCGTCCCCTCTCACCCCCCTCCTCCTCCTTCTCTCCCCCTCCCTCTCTCCCCAACCCTCCCTCTCTCCCTCTCTCGCTCTCACCCTCCCCCCTCCCTCCCCCTCTCTCTCTCCGCTCACCCTCTCCCACTCTCTGCCCCCTCCGCCTCCCGCTCTCTCCCGCTCCCTCCCCTCTCTCCCACTCCCTCCTCCCCTCTCCTCCCCTCCCCCTCTCCTCCTCCCCATCCCCCTCCCTTTCTCCCCCACCCCCGCCCTCAGTGCCTCTCTCCCCTCTCTCTCTCACCCTCCCCCTCCCCTCCCCCCTCTCTCTCCCCCACCCCCTCCCCCTCTCTGCCCCCCCTCCCCCTCTCCCTCCCTCTCTCTCTCTGCCCTCCCCCTCTCTCTCCCCCTCCCTCCCTGCCCCCTCCCTCTCTCCCCGCACCCTCCTTCACTCCCCCTCCCGCTCTCCCCTCCCCATCCCTCTCGCCCCTCTCTCTCTATGCCTCCCTCTGCTTCCACCTCCCCCGCTCCGCCCCCACCTCCTCCCTCCCCTCCCTCCCTCCTCACCCCTCCCCCTCAGCTCTCCTCCCTCTCTCCCTCCTCCCCCTCACCTCCCCTCCCATTCCCTCTCTCCTCCTCCCCTCCTCTCTTTCCCCTCCCCTCCCCCTCTCTCCCCCTCCCCTCCTCTCTCTCTCCCCCTCCCCTCTCCTCCCCCCTCCTCTCTCCTTCCCCTCCCCCTCTCTCCCCCTCACCCCTCTCTCTCTCCCACTCCCGTCTCCCTCTCTCTCCGCCCTCCCCATTCCACTCTCTCCCCCTCCCACTCTCTCCACACCCCCTCTCTCTCTCCCCCATTCCCCTTTCTCTCCCCCTCCCCTTCTCTCTCCCTGTCCCCCTCCTCTCTCACCCCCTACACTCTCTCTCTCTCTCTCTCTCTCTCCGCCCTCCCCCCCTCTATACCCCTCCCCACCTCTCTCCCTGCCCCCTCCCTCACTCCCCCTTCATCTCCCGCCCTCTCTCTCTCTCACCCTCCACCCCCCTCTCTCTCTCTCACCACCCCCTCCCCCTCTCTGCCCCTCTGCCTCCCCCTCTCTCTCCCTCTCCCCCGTCCCCCTCCCTCATTCCCCCTTCCTCTCTCCCCCCTCCCTCTCTCCTCCTCTCTCTCCCTCTCTCTCTCCCTCCCCCCCTCCCCCTGCCCCCTCCCCCTCTCTGCCCCCTCCACCTTCCCCTCACTGCCCCCTCCCTCGACTCCCTCCCTCCTCCCCCTCTCCTTCACTCCCCTTCCTCCCTTTCTTCCTTCCCCTACCCCTCCATCCACCCCCTCCCCTTCTCACCCTCCCCCTCTCCTCCTCCCCCTCCCCTCCCCTCTCCCCTCCACTTCCCCCATCTCTACCCCCTCCCTACTCCCCCACACCTCCCCCTCTCCTCTCCTCCCCTCCCTCTCTCCTCCCCTCCCTCTCTCTTTCCCCCTTCCCCTCCTTCTCTCCTCCCCCGCCCCCTCCTCTCTCACCCCCTCCCCCTCTTTCTCTCCCCTCACCCTCCTCTCTCCCCCTCCCCTCCCCTCTCCCCCTCCCCTCCCTCTCCCCTCTCTCTCCCCCCCCTCCCCAAACCTCTCCCCATGCCCTCTCTCTCTCTCTCCCCCTCCCCCCTCTCTCTCTCTCTCTCCTCCCCCTCCCCCTCCCTCTCACCCCTCTCTCTCTCTCCCCCCCTCCCCGTCCCCATCTCTGCCCCCTCCGCCTCCCCCTCTCTCCCCCTCCCCCTCTCTGCCCCTTCCCCCTCCCCCTCTCTGCCCCATCTGCCTCCCCATCTCTCCCCTCCCTCCCTTCCCTCCATCTTCCCTCTCTTCTCCCCCTCCCACCCCTCTCTCTCTCCCCCTCCCCTCTCTCTCCAGCCCTCCCCCTGCCCTCTCTCTCCCGCCCTCCCCCTCCCCTCTCTCCCCATCCCCTCTCTCTGCCCTCCCCTCCCTCTCCCCCCTCTCTCTCCCTCCCCCTCCCTCTCTTCCCGCATCCTCCCTCACTCCCCTTCCTCTCTCCCCCTCCCCTTCCTCTCTCCCCCCTCTCCCCCACCTCCTCCCTCACTCCCCATTCATCTCTCCCCTCTCTCTCTCTCTCTCTCGCCCTCCCCCCCTCCCTCCCCCCTCTCCCTGCCCCTCCACCTCCCTCTCTCTACCCCTCCGCCTCCCCCTCTCTCTCCCTCTCCCTCCCCCTCTCTGCCCCCTTCCCGCTCTCTACCCCTCCCTCCCCTCTCTCCCCCTCCCCCTCTCCCCACCCCTCCCTCACTCCCCCTTCCTCTCTCCCCCTCCCCTCACTCCTCCCCCTCCCCTCCCTCCTCTCCTTCTCTCCCCTCCCTCCTCTCCCTCCTCTCTCCTACCCCTCCCCCTACCTCTCTCTCTCCCGCCCTCTCTCTCACACTCCACCTCCCTCCCCCCCCTCTTTCTCTCACCACCCCCCTCCCCCTCTCTGCACCTCTGCCTCCCCCTCCCCCTCTCTCTCCCTCTCCCTCCCCTCTCTGCCCCCCTTCCCGCTCTTCTCCACCTCCCTCCCTCTCCCCCTCCCTCTCCTCCCCTGCCCCTCTCTCCTTCCCTCCCTCTCTCATCCCCCTCCTCTCTCTCCCCCTCCCTCCTTCTCACCCCTCCCCCCTTCTCTCTCCCCTTCTCTCACTCCCCCTCCTCTCTCCCACCTCCCTCTCCTCTCTCTCCCCCCCTCCCCCTCCTCTCTCCCCCACTCTCCTTCCCTCTCCCCTCTCTCCCCCTCCCCTCTCTCTCCCCCTTCCCCCCTCTCTCTCAACCACCCTCCCTCCCCCTTCCTCTCTCTCTCCCCCTCCTCTTCCCCTCTCTACCCCTCTCCCCGACCCTCCCTCACTCCCCCTTCATCTCCCCGCCCTCTCTCTCTCTCACCCTCCACCTCCCTCCCCCCTCTCTCTCTCACCACCCCCCTCCCCCTCTGCCCCTCTGCCTCCCCTCCCCCTCTCCCTCTCTGCCCCCCTTCCCGCTCTCTCCACCTCCCTCCCTCTCCCCCTCCCTCTCTCCCCGTCCCCTCCCTCATTCCCCCTTCCTCTCTCCCCCTCCCCTCTCCTCCTCTCTCTCTCCCTCCCTCCTCTCCCCCTCCCCCTCTCTGCCATCTCCACCTTCCCCTCTCTGCCCCCTCCCTCGACTCCCTCCCTCCTCCCACTCTCCTCCCCTCCCCCTCCTCCCTCTCTTCCTTCCCCTACCCCTCCATCCACCCCCTCCCCTTCTCACCCTCCCCCTCTCCCTTCCTCCTCTCCCCCCTCCCCCCTCCACTTCCCCATCTCTACCCCCTCCCCCCTCTCTCCCCCCTCCCTCCCTACTCCCCCACACCTCCCCCTCCCCTCTCCTCCCTCCCTCTCTCCTCTCCTCCTCTCTCTTTCCCCCTTCCCCCTCCTTCTCTCCCCTCACCCTCCTCTCTCCCCCCTTCCCTCTCTCTCCCGCCCTCCCCAAACCTCTCCCCATCCCCTCTCTCTCTCCCCCTCCCCCTCCCCTCTCTCTCTCCTCTCCCTCCCCCTCCCTCACCCCCCTCTCTCTCCCCCCCCCTCCCCGTCCCCATCTCTGCCCCCTCCGCCTCCCCCTCCCTCCCCCTCCCCCTCTCCCTCTCTGCCCCTTCCCCCTGCCCCTCTCTGCCCCGTCTGCCTCCCCATCTCTCCCCTCCCTCCCCCCTCCATCTTCCCTCTCTTCTCCCCCTCCCTCCCCTCTCTCTCTCTCCCCCTCCCCTCTCTCTCCCGCCCTCCCCCTGCCCTCTCTCTCCCGTCCTCCCGCTGCCCTCTCTCTCCCGTCCTCCCGCTGCCCTCTCTCCCACTCCCCATCCCCTCTCTCCCACTCCCCATCCCCTCTCTCTCTGCCCTCCCCTCCCTCTCTCCCCCTCCCCCTCTCTCCCCTTCCCTCTCTCCCTGCATCCTCCCTCACTCCCCTTCCTCTCTCCCCCTCCCTCTTTCCACCTCCTCCCCTCACTCCCCATTCATCTCTCCCCTCTCTCTCTCCCCCTCCCTTCTCTCTCTCCCCCTCCCCTCTCTCTCCCGCCCTCCCCCTGCCCTCTCTCTCCCGTCCTCCCGCTGCCCTCTCTCTCCCGTCCTCCCCCTCCCCTCTCTCCCCACTCCCCATCCCCTCTCTCTCTGCCCTCCCCTCCCTCTCTCCCCTCCCCCTCTCTCCCCTTCCCTCTCTCCCTGCATCCTCCCTCACTCCCCTTCCTCTCTCCCCCTCCCTCTTTCCACCTCCTCCCTCACTCCCCATTCATCTCTCCCCTCTCTCTCTCACCCTCCCCCGCCCTTCCCCCCTCTCCCCACCCCCTCCCCCTCTCTGCCCCTCCGCCTCCCCCCTCTGCTCCTCCGCCTCCCCCCTCTCTCTCCCTCTCCCTCTCTGCCCCCTTCCCGCTCTCTACCCCTCCCTCCCCTCTCTCCCCCTCCCCCTCTCCCCGCCCCCTCCCTCACTCCCCCTTCCTCTCTTCCCCTCCCTCACTCCTCCCCTCCCCTCCCTCCTCTCCTTCCTCCTACCCCTCCCCCTCCTCTCTCTCTCCCCCCTCCTCTCCCACTCCCTCCCTCTCCCCCCCTTCTCCCCCTCCCCTCCCTCTTTCCCCCTTCCCCTCTCCCTCGCCTTCCCTCTCTCTCCCCTCCTTCCCCTCTCTGCCCTCCTCCCGC
>JANJGN010000009.1:102709879-102837125 GCA_026770705.1 Isurus oxyrinchus
GAGAGAAAGAAAAGATAAAGGAAAAGAGTGGTTGAGAGAAGGAAAGCGGTGACCCTAGTAGTGAAAGGATCATGGAGGAAGAAATATGCAGACAAATTAAGAAAATGAGTAAAATTTATAGAATAATAATCACGAGGAATTTCAATTACCCTCATATTAATTGGACAGAAGAAGTAGATAAAGCTTTAGGGGATAGGGAATGCAGTTCCTACAACAGTTCTTCAGCCCGTTTTTAATGGTTGAAACTAAGTGCCACCCGGAGTGAGAGCAGGGGAGCGGGGTCGGGTGGGAGTAGTTGTTGAGGCGGTGTGGGGGTGAGGTGGTTGGGGGGGGGGGGGTCGGCTTGGGAGGGAGGACAGGAGTTGGGGGCGTGGGGGAGGGGTTAGGCGGGTGGTGCGGGGGGGTGGCGGTGGGGGAGAGGGGCTAGTTGGGAGGGTGGAGGGGCTAGTTGGGGAGGAGGGGGTAGTTGGGGGGGTGGGGGGAGGAGTGGATAGATGGGGGGGTGGGGGGAGGCGTGGATAGATGGGGGGTGGGGGGAGGAGTGGATAGATGTGGGGTGGGGGGGAGGAGTGGATAGATGGGGGGTGGGGGGAGGAGGTGGATAGTTGGGGTGGGGGAGGAGGGGGTAATTGGGGGGGTGGGGGGAGGAGTGGATAGTTGGGGGGTGGGGGGAGGAGGGGGGGTAGTTGGGGGGGTGGGGGGAGGAGGGGGTAGTTGGGGGTAGTTGAGGGGGGTGGGGGAGGAGGGAGTAGGTGGGGGTGTGGGGAGGAGTGTGTAGGTCGGGGGGGAGGTGGTAGGTGGAGGCGGGGAGGGGATAGGTGGGGGGAGAGGGGGTTGTTGGGGGCATGGGGGGAGAGGAGGTAATTAAAAACAAAAAAACTGCGGATGCTGGAAATCCAAAACAAAAACAGAATTACCTGGAAAAACTCAGCAGGTCTGGCAGCATTGGCGGAGAAGAAAAGAGTTGACGTTTCGAGTCCTCATGACCCTTCGACAGAACTTGATTTCGAGTCCAAGAAAGAGTTGAAATATAAGCTGGTTTAAGGTTGTGTGTGTGGGGGGCGGAGAGATAGAGAGAGAGAGGTGGGGGGTGTGGTTGCGTGGACAAACAAGCAGTGATAGAAGCAGATCATCAAAAGATGTCAGCGACAATGGTACAATAGAACACATAGGTGTTAAAGTTAAAGTTGGTGATATTATCTAAACGAATGTGCTAATTAAGAATGGATAGTAGGGCACTCAAGGTACAGCTCTAGTGGGGGTGGAGGGACATAAAAGATTTTAAAATATTTAAAAATAATGGAAATAGGTGGGAAAAGAAAAATCTATATAATTTATTGGGAAAAAAAAAGGGGGGAAAACAGAAAGGGGGTGGGGATGGGGGAGGGAGCTCACGACCTAAAGTTGTTGAATTCAATATTCAGTCCGGAAGGCTGTAAGGTGCCTAGTCGGAAGATGAGGTGTTGTTCCTCCAGTTTGCGTTGGGCTTCACTGGAACAATGCAGCAAGCCAAGGACAGACATGTGGGCAAGAGAGCAGGGTGGAGTGTTAAAATGGCAAGCAACAGGGAGGTTTGGGTCATTCTTGCGGACAGACCGCAGGTGTTCTGCCAAAGCGGTCGCCCAGTTTACATTTGGTCTCTCCAATGTAGAGGAGACCACATTGGGAGCAACGAATGCAGTAGACTAAGTTGGGGGAAATGCAAGTGAAATGCTGCTTCACTTGAAAGGAGTGTTTGGGCCCTTGGATGGTGAGGAGAGAGGAAGTGAAGGGGCAGGTGTTACATCTTTTTGCGTGGGCATGGGGTGGTGCCATAGGAGGGGGTTGAGGAGTAGGGGCTGATGGAGGAGTGGACCAGGGTGTCCCGGAGGAGCGATCCCTGACGGTTGCCGATAAGGGGGGGGGGGTGAAGGGAAGATGTGTTTGGTGGTGGCATCATGCTGGAGTTGGCGGAAATGGCAGAGGATGATCCTTTGAATGCGGAGGCTGGTGGGGTGATAAGTGAGGACAAGGGGGACCCTATCATGTTTCTGGGAGGGAGGAGAAGGCGTGAGGGCGGATGCGCGGGAGATGGGCCGGACACAGTTAAGGGCCCCTGTCAACGACCGTGGGTGGAAAACCTCGGTTAAGGAAGAAGGAGGACATGTCAGAGGAACCGTTTTTGAAGGTAGCATCATCGGAACAGATGCGACGAAGGCGAAGGAACCGGGAGAATGGGATGGAGTCCTTACAGGAAGCGGGGTGTGAGGAGCTGTAGTGGAGGTAGCTGTGGGAGTCGGTGGGTTTGTAATGGATATTGGTGGACAGTCTATCACCAGAGATTGAGACAGAGAGGTCAAGGAAGGGAAGGGAAGTGTCAGAGATGGACCACGTGAAAATGATGGAGGGGTGGAGATTGGAAGCAAAATTAATAAATTTTTCCAAGTCCCGACGAGAGCATGAAGCGGCACCGAAGTAATCATCGATGTACCGGGAGGAAAAAAGTTGTGGAAGGGGGCCGGAGTAGGACTGCAACAAGGAATGTTCCACATACCCCATAAAGAGACAGGCATAGCTGGGGCCCATGCGGGGTACCCATAGCCACACCTTTTATTTGGAGGAAGTGAGAGGAGTTGAAGGAGAAATTGTTCAACGTGAGAATAAGTTCAGCCAGACGGAGGTGAGTAGTGGTGGATGGGGATTGTTCGGGCCTCTGTTCGAGGAAGAAGCTAAGGGCCCTCAGACCATCCTGGTGGGGGATGGAGGTGTAGAGGGATTGGACGTCCATGGTGAAGAGGAAGCGGTTGGGGCCAGGGAACTGGAAATTGTTGATGTGACGTAAGGTGTCAGAGGAATCACGGATGTAGGTGGGAAGGGACTGGACAAGGGGAGAGTGAAGGGAGTCAAGATAACGAGAAATGAGTTCTGTGGGGCAGGAGCAAGCTGAGACGATCGGTCTACCGGGGCAGTTCTGTTTGTGGATTTTGGGTAGGAGATAGAAGCGGGCCGTCCGAGGTTGGGCGACTATCAGGTTGGAAGCTGTGGGAGGGAGATCCCCAGAGGAGATGAGGTCAGTGACAGTCCTGGAAACAATGGCTTGATGTTCAGTGGTGGGGTCATGGTCCAGGGAGAGGTAGGAGGTAATTGTTGGCGTGGGGTGAGGTGGTAGTTGTTGGGGACGTGGGGTGAGAGGGGGTAGTTGGGGACGTGGGGTGAGAGGGGGTAGTTGGGGACGTGGGGTGAGAGGGGGTAGTTGTTGGAGACATGGGGGGAGAGGGGGTAGTTGTTGGGGGCATGGGGGGAGGGAGTGATTGTTGGGAGTGTGGGAGGTGGGGGTTGTTTGGGGGGCAGAATTGTGCGAGGGGAGGAGGAGGGGGTAGTTAGAACCATACAAAAGCACAGAAGGAGGCCATTCGGCCCATCTTGTCCATACCAGCCCAAGGATATCCAGGTGACCTTTCTAATCCTAGCTTCCTGCACCCAGCCCATAGCCCTGCAGCTTGCAGCACTTAAAGTGCAGATCCAGGTACTTTTTAAAAGAGTTTAGAGTTTCTGCCTCTACCACCAGCTTGGGCAGCGAATTCCAGACACCCACTACCCTCTGCGTAAAAAAGTTCTTCCTCATGTCCCCCCTACACCTTCTGCCACTTATCTTGAATCTATGTCCCCTGGTTCTCGAATTCTCCACCAAGGGAAACAATTTTACCCTGTCCAATCTGTCTATTCCCCTCATAATTTTGTACACCTCAATCAAGTCACCTCTCAGCTTTCTTTGTTCTAAGGAAAATAACCTCAATCTATCCAATCTCTCCTCGTAGCTACACTTTTCTAACCCTGGCAACATTCTTGTAAACCTCCTCTGCACTCTCTCCAGATCTATTACTTCCTTCCTGTAATATGGTGACCAGAACTGCACACAATACTCCAGTTGGGGCCTCACCAGTGTTTTATACAATTCCAACATTATATCCTTACTTTTATATTCTATACCTCTGCCAAAGAAGGAGAGTATTCCATATGCCTTCTTTACAACCTTGTCTACTTGAACTACTGCCTTCAGGGACCTATGTACTTATACGCCAAGATCTCTCACTTCATCTACACCTCTTAGTATATTCCCATTTATTGTGTAATCCCTGTAACTGTCTGACCTCCCTAAATGTATGACCTCACAATTCTCTATGTTAAAATCCATCTGCCACTTTACCACGCACTCCACCTACATCAATATCGTTTTGGAGATTATGGCTATCCTCTACACTATCCACTACTCGGCCACAGTTGTTGGGGATGTAGGGGGGAGGAGGTAGTTGTTGGGGGTGTGGGGGGGGGCGGAATTGTTTCGCGGGGATAAATGGTTTTGTCCACAATCGTTTCATGTGTGCATCTGACCTGGAGCCTCAGGACTGTCTGCTATTCGCCACAGCAAACATTTAAAACACCTCCTCCATGATGAGCACGTCCAAGGAAGTTCCCGATTAGCCAATTGAAGCACTGAACTGCAGAGCCAATCAGGGCACTGAATGAATGACAAATCAGGGCAGCAAAATGCTGTCCATCAACAAGCCATTTGGGAAAAAGTATTCACGTCCCGGCCAGAGTCTCTTGCTCAGTTGCCACCTCAGAGCTTTGATCCCAAATGATTGGCGCTGGGATCATGACCCCTGGTTTTTATCCATGGGTCCTATGATGTGTATCGCACTCCCTTCTAACCCAATATAAAAAAACCCAACATGGAAAGATTCTCTATTAGACCTAGTAATGGGGAATGAACCAGAAGTAATAAGAGAAGTAAAAGAAGGGGAAAATCTAGGCAATAGTGGAAATAATATTAAAAACTTCAAGATGATGATACAAAAAGACATAAGTATGACAAAAAAAGCAGGTTAATACATTGGGCAAAAGTTGACTTTGAGGGGTTGAGAATAGAACTTGGTGAAATGAAATGGGCAACTATATTGACAAAACAATGATGTAAAACAACAGAGAGCAGGAAACATACATTCCGCTAAAAGGAAAGAACAAACTAAAAACTAGTGGATGAATAAAGCCGTGTGGCAACAGTTAAGGGTTAGGCAAGAGGAATATATTAAGAACAGAGACAGTGGGGAGTGCAAGAAATGAGAGAAAATGAAGAAATTAGGAGATAAGTAAAAAAAAATAAGACAAAGAGGAACTACAAAATTAAATTAAATTAAATTAAGAGAAACACTCGTCATATGGCTGTAAACTTATGAAGAAAATAGAAACTTGACATTTTAAAAGCAGAGTGGAATGTGGACAATTTACCTTGACAAGGTGGACTTGGTTTGGGGGGGGCGGGGGTGGTGAGGTCAGATGACCTTTTTTGTTTTCTGTACATTTTGATGGGAGGTGGTTGCACATGGTATTTTCAGTAGACTAGTAATCCAGAGACCCAGGGTAATGCTCTGGGGACCTATGTTCCAATCCCACCATGGCAGATGGTGAAAAATTAATTCAATAAAAATCTGGAATTAAAAGTCTAATGATGACCACAAAACTTTTGTCGATTGTCTTAAACGCTTAAATAGTTCACTAATGTCCTTTAGGGAAGGAAATCTGCCGTCCTTACCTAGTCTGGCCTACATGTGACTCCAGATCCACAATGTGGTTGACTCTTAAATGGCCTAGCAAGCCACACAAACCGCTAAAAAGTCTCAAAGGAATGAGGCACCAGAAGCGACAGTGACAAACTCAACCCTGTCGACTCTGCAAATTCGCCTTTATTAACATATGGGGGCTTGTGTCAAAATTGGGAAAGCTGTCTCACTGACTAGTCAAGCAACAGCCTGACATAGTCGTACTCATGGAATCATACCTACAGATCATGTTCCAGACACCATCATCATCCTGGGTATGTCCTGTCCCATCGGCAGGAGAGACACAGCAGAGGTGGCAGCACAGTGGTATACAGTCAGAAGGGAGTTGCCCTTGGAGTCCTCAACATCGACTCTGGTTCCCATGAAGTCTCATAGCATTAGGTCAAAAACGGGCAAGGAAACCTCCTGAGGATTACCATGTACCGCCCACCCCTCAGCTGATGAATCAATGCTCCTCCATGTTCAGCACCACTTGGAGGAAGCACTGAGAGTGGCAAGGGCACAGAATGTACTCTGGATGGGGGACTTCAATATCCATCACCCAGAATGGCTCAGTAGCACCACCACTGACCGAGCTGGCCGAGTCCTAAAGGACATAGCTGCTAGAGGGAAAAACACACTTGACCTCATCCTCACCAACCTGCCCGCCACAGGTGCATCTGTCCATGACAGTATTAGTAGGAGTGACCACCACACAGTCCTTGTGGAGACAAGTCCCGCCTTCATATTGAGGATTCCCGCCATCATGTTGTGTGGCACCACCACCATGCTAAATGGGAGCGATTTTGAACAGATCTAGCAACTCAAGACTGGGCAACATGAGGCACTGTGGGCCATCAACAGCAGCAGAATTGTACTTAACTACAATCTGTAACCTCATGGCCCAGCATATCCCCCATTCTATCATTACCACCAAGCCAGGGGATCAACTCTGTTTCAATGAAGAGTGCAGGAGGGCATGCCAGGAGCAGCACCAGGGATACCTGAAAATGAGGTGTCAACTTGGTGAAGCTACAGCACCGGACTACTGGTGTGCCAAACAGCATAAGCAGCAAGTGATAGAGCTAAGCGATCCCACAATCAGCGGATCAGATCTAAACTCTGCAGTCCTGCCACATCCAGTCATGAATGGTGGTGGACAATTAAACAGCTCAATGGAGGAGGAGGCTCCATAAATATCCCCATCCTCAATGATGTAGGAGCCCAGCACATCCATGCAAAAGATAAGGCTGAAGCATTCACAACAATCTTCAGCCAGAATTGCCAAGTGGACAATTCATCTCGTCCTTCTCCAGAGGTCCCCAGCATCACAGATGCTTCAGCCAATTCAATTCACTCCATGTGACATCAAGAAATGGCTGAAGGCACTGGGTACTGCAAAGGCCAAGGGCCCTGATAATATTCCAGCAATAGTATGGAAGACTTGTGCTCCAGAACTTGCTGCGGCCCTAGCCAAGCTGTTCCAGTACAGCTGTAACACTAGCATCTACCCAGCTATGTGGAAAATTGCCCAGGTATGTCCTGTACACAAAAAGCAGGTCAAATCCAACCTAGGCCCATTACCACCCCATCAGTCTACTCTCGATCATCAATAAAGTAATAGAAGGAGTCATCAACAATGCTATCAAGCAGCACTTGCATATCAATAACCTCCTCACTGATTTTCAGTTTGGGTTCTGCCAGGGCCACTCAGCTTCTGACCTCATTGCAGCTGTGGTTCAAAAAGGACAAAAGAGCTGAACTCCAGAGGTGAGGTGAGTGTGACTGCCTTTGACATCAAGGCTGCATTTGACCGAGCGTGGCATCAAGGAGCCCTAGCAAAACTGGAGTCAGTGGGAATCGGGGAAAATCTCTCTGCTGGATGGAGTCATACTTAGCACAAATGAAGATGGTTCTGGTTGTTGGAGGTCAGTCGTCTCAGCTCCAGGACACCATTGCAGGAGTTCCTCAGGCCCAACCATCTTCAGCTGCTTCATCAATGATCTTTCTTTCATCATAAGGTCAGAAGTGGGGATGTTCGCTGATGATTGCACAATGTTCAGCATCATTCTTGACTCCTCAGATACTAAAGGGGTCCATGTCTAAATGTAGCAAGATCTGGACAACTTCCAGGCTTCCCATTGACAAGTGGCAAATAACATTCATGCCACACAAGTGTCAGGCAATGACCATTTCCAACAAGAGAGAATCTAATCAATGCTCCTTGACATTCAATGGCATTACCATTGCTGAATCCCCCACCATCAACATCCTGGGGGTTACCATTGACCAGAAACTGAACGAGCCATATAAAGGCTGTGGCTACAAGAGCAGGTCAGAGGCTAGGAATCCTGTGGCGTGTAACTCGCCTCCTGACTCCCCAAAGCCTGTCCATAATCTACAAGGCACAAGTCAGAATTGTGATGGAATACTCCACACTTGCCTGGATGAGTGCAGCTCCAACAACACTCAAGAAGCTTGACACTATCCAGGGCAAAGCAGCCCACTTGATTGGCACTCCGTCCACAAACTTTCACTTTGTCCACACCGATGCACAGTGGCAGCAGTGTGTACCATCTACAAGTTGCACTGCAGGAACTCACCAAGACTCCCCAGAGAGTGTGGGTTTCTAAACCCACAACCACTACCATGTAGAAGGACAGAGGCAGCAGATAGGTGGAAACACCATCACCTGGAAGTTCGCCTCCAAGACACCCACCATCCTGACTTGGAAATATATTGCCATTCCTTCACTGTTGCTGGGTCAAAATCCTGGAACTCTCTCCCTAACAGCACTGTGGTTGTACCTACACCACATAGACTGCAGCGGTTTATGAAAGCAGCTCACCACCACCTTCTCAAGGGCAATTAGAGATGGGCAATAAATGGTGGCCTAGCCAGCAAAGCCCATAAACCTTGAACAAAAAAATTTAAAAATCTCATGTCTTGGCATGTTTCTGGGAAGTCGTTAAAATGTAAATGACCTTTTCAGGATATTCCATTGAAGAGACATTAGATTACAGCAGATTACTTGTGGAGTTAACAGTTACTATTTTCTACATTTTTACAGAAACAGAGATGCAATAGTTGCCCAGACTTAGCATCTGCAAATTGAAATGCCACAAAGAAAGGTGTGAATCGCAGATCACAGAACTGTTACAGTGCGCAAGAAGGCCACTTTCCCATCGTGTCTGCACCAGCTCTCTCAATGAGCAATTCACTTTGTGCCATTTTCCTGCCTTCTCCCCGTACCCCTGCACATTATTCCTTTTCAGGTAACAGTCTAATTCCCTTTCAAATGCTTTGATTGAGCTTGCCCCCACTACATTTTCAGGCCTTAACCACTCACTGCATGAAAATGTTTTGTTCTCATATCACTTTTGCTTCGTTTGCCAATTACTTTAAATCTGTGCCCTCTCGTTCTTCATCCTTTCACAATTGGGAACAGTTTATCCCTATCTTCTCTGTCCAAACCGCGCATGATTTTGAATATCTCTATCAAATCTCCTCTCATCCTTCTTTTCTCCAAGTAAAACAGTCCTGACTTCTCCAATCTATTGTCATGACTGAAGTTCCTCATTCCATTTTTTCTTCAGTCTCTCTAATGCCTTTATATCCTTCCTAAAGTGTGGCACCCAGAGCTGGACGCAATACTCCAAGTTCAACATAACATCCCCCTGTTCTTGCACTCTATGCTCCTGTTAATAAAACCTCGGATACTGTATGCTTTATTAATTGCATTCTCAACCTGTGCTGCCACCTTCAATGATTTATGCACATTTACACCAAGGTCCTTTTGCCCCTGTAGAGTTGTACCCTTTCTTTTATATTGTCTCTCCATGTTCTTCCTACCAAAATGAATCACTTCACATTTCTACACATTGAACTTCATCTGCCACCTGTCTACCCATTCTACCAACTTATGTATGTCCTTTCGAAGTTCTACACTCTCCTCCTCAGAGTTTACGATGTTTCCAAGTTTTGCATCATCCGCAAATTTTGAAATTATGCCCCATACACCAAAATCTAGATCATTAATATATATCAGGGAAAGCAAGGGAATTCCATCACAAATCTTCCCCCAGCCTGAAAAGCACCTATCAACCATACTGTGTTTCCTGTCACTCAGCCAAATTCATATCCAAATTGCTATTGTCCCTTTTATTCCATAATCTGTAACTTTTCTCACAAGTCTGTTGTGTGGCACTCAAATACCTTTTGCGAATCCATGTACACTACATCAACAGCATTGCCCTTAATAACTCTTTCTGTTACCTCTTCAAAAAGCTCCAGCAAGTTCACTAAACATGATTTTCCCTTAACAAATCCACCCTGGCTTTCATTAATTAATCCATATTTGTCCATTTAAGTATTAATTTTGTCCCAAATTATTGTTTCTACTGAAGTTAAACTCACTGGCATGTAGTTGCTGGGCTTATGAGATTATTACACTCTTATTTGAACAAGGTTGTAATGTTTGCAATTCTCCAGTCCTCTGGCACCACCCATGAGTTTAAGGAAAACTGAAAAATTATGGCCAGTGCTTCCATTATTTCCACACTCACTTCCCTCAGTATCTTCAGGTGCATCTCATCCGGTCCCGGTGCCTTATCAACTTTAAGCACAGATAACTAAGAGCCATGGTCAAGTAGATAGATGGAAATATAAGACCAAAAGCACAAAAGTCTGAATGCATCCAAGTTCTAGCTAATCACTTTGATATAGAATCAGAAACAAAGGAAACAAACCTAGAACCAGAAACTGACAGAATAGTGTTAGGTTGAATGCAGACAGATAAGGAAATTGCCATGTGAATAATGGATTTAGAGTTCCAAATGTATATGCTGAGGGAAAATAGGAGCAAGAGAAGAAAGGAAAAGAGAAATGCAAGAGAGAGAGAGAGGTCAGGCTATTTGAGTTGGAAAGGGATGAAATTGGATAATGCAGGTGCCATTAGAAATTCAGATACTGAGTTGCATTCAGAGCAAAACCTTGAATTTTTGAAACCCTTATGGCTAATGCCTAAATTTAATGAAGAGGAAGTTGAATCTTACTTTATATCATTTCAGAAAATTGCTAAAAGGTTGAAATGGCCAAAAGAGTCCTGGGTCTTCCTTTTGCAGTGCAAATTAGTTGGAAGAGCTCGCAAAGCTTTCTCCATGTTGTCAGAGGAAAAATCTGTGGATTATGAACTGACAAAATCTGCCATTTTAAATGCATACAAGTTAGAACCTGAAGTACCAACAGAAATTCAGGAATTCCTGAAAAAGGCTTTCCCAGACCTACACTGAGCTTGAGAAACATCTGGTTTTGACCGTTGAGTAAGATCTCTAAAAGCATGTGGGGGGTAATTCTACTGGAACTATTTAATAACAGTATCCCAATTAACATTAGGTCCGATATTGAGAAACAAAGAGTTACAAGGAAGCAGGATGCCATTATAATGGCAGATGATTATCAGCTTACATTCAAACTCTTCAACCAAGGAAAATCCTTTCCTAATAATCTCCAGAGATTCAGGGAGGACAGAAAGTGGGAGAATGATAGGACATGGGGAATAATGAAAGGGCAGAAGGTGGAGGAGAAATAGGCTTCAAAGAGAAGGAGAATGGGGTAGAAAGCACAGACCAAACCCAACTTTCAAGAAGAGAATTCATGAGAGGAAAAGAGAAGGATGTACTCAACCTGCATCAAATGTGGCAAGTCTGGACATGTAAAGACAGACTGTTGGCATTGCAGGGTAAACCAACAGGGGACTCTGCAGTTAAAACAGTGTCCATGGCCATGAAAGTTGTAGCTTTATGTTCCAATGTAACAGGAACAGACCAGACAGCTATAAAAACATTTTGTTTCAATGGAAATGACCTCTAGCTTTTCTCAGGAACTGGAAAAAGAGATACATTTTCAGAGATACAGGGTGCCCGGAACAAAACAAACAATAAAAACTGGGAAGTAAGGATACTGGCCCGAGTTGGTCTTGTATACCTTAAAATGGAACACCAGTAAAAAATGGAAAGTAAGTGTACTGGTCCGAACTGTTTTTTCCTACTGCATATACACAGACTTTCGGCAGGAGATGGAGGTTTTCTGCCCAAAAGCAGAGCAGATGCCAGAATTCTGATGAAGGAACAGGGGAATGGATGGAGGTTCCCTTATTCAAGATATACCTGTAAAGGACGTTAGTTACAGGACTACTAACAATTTGGGTGATTCCAAGCTTATCCTTACTAGGTGTAGATCTATTCCTGACCAAGCAGGATGTAGGGCCAAGCAGAGGCTAGCAGAGGTCCAGAACAGTCTGCAGAGACCGTGGACACCAGGAAGGCTAAAAAGAAATTCTGCAGAGACTCAAGAGAATTGAGGACATTTCTACAAGGGTCCAACAGATGGAGAATGCAAATCAGGAGAGAGCCAAAAACAGGGAAAATACTGAAGTGAAAGCAGTAGTCAGTGAGAGAAATGCACCAGAGGTGTGCTTAGCAGACACTTTCTTTAAAAATTCAAATAGGAATGAGCAAAGTTCCCAAGCTAGCAGGCAGCAAGCGAGGAGCATACCTCACATAGTTGAAGAGCCCCAGGTGAGTTCAGTGGAATCTGAACGGGCACCTGGAGGTAGTAAAGTCTCAGAGAATGTGGGACAGATTGGGGAAAACACACTCTAGAAATAAAGGAACAAAGGAAGATAGTATGGGAAGAATTAAAAGACTGTTGTGAAAACAACAGGAGGACTGAAAATGAAGTCAGTGTAGATTTACCCATTGGCAAGTCAAGCAACCAGATTTTGCCAGTTCCAGATCCCAGGCCATCTGAACCTCGCAACCAAAGTTTAAAACTCAACAAGAACAAAGTGCAGCGGGAAGGAGAGAGCCTAGGCTCATTGGAAATGGCCTGACCAGACATACTTGGAATTTGAACCAGCTTGCTTTTGACCGGCGGGTAAGGTCGCTTAAAATTGAGGCCACCTACAAAACCCTTTGTGAAATAATTCTCCTCAAGGAGATCAAAAACTCCATACCCTTCCTGATAAGAACTCTCATAGTGGAACAGAGCGTAACAGGGGCCAGATAAGCAGCAACCCAAGCCGATGATTATGAGCTTCTCCACAAACCCTCATCCCAAAGGAATCCCTTCCACAATCACCTCCAACCATCTGAGAAGGATAGAAGTTGCGACAGTGGTAGGAAACTGAATACCCATGGGAGAGAAGGGACAGCTGGAAATACAGGAAGCCCTCCTTAGGCCAGAAAGGATGGTACTGAGAGGTGGACTGATTGTCAGGAAGCCTGTATGTTTTAGCTGCCATAAGGCAGGATATATCTGTGCTGATTGCTGGAGGCTACAGGAAAAACCTGTGGGATTTGTTGGGGCACACAAAACCCCACACAGAAAATGCGAGTCAGACAGTGAGTATAGCAGACCAGGCTATGGCTCTGGCTACAGCAGCGAATCCCTGTAGACGCTACTGTGAGTGCAGGTGAGTTCAGAAGAATCCCTAATAGTTACAAGGATTTTGTGGTCACAATTCCCCAGAGTGAGGCAAGTATATCTATAGTGATACTGAGGGCTACAGGGGCCAGCCAAACTGTACTGCAGGAAAAAGTCATAGAGTAATAAATGTCTACAGCACAGAAAAAGGCCCTTTGACCCATCGAGTCTGCGCCGGTCAAACAAGTACCTAACTATTCTAATCCCATTTTCCAGCACTAGGCCCAAAGCTTTGTATGCCATGGCATCGCAAGTGCACATCTAACTACTTCTTAAATGTTTTGATGGTTTCTGCTTCTACCACCCTTTCAGGCAGTGAGTTCCAGATTCCCATCACCCTCTGGGTGAAAAAATTCTTCCTCACATCCCCTCTAAACCTCCTGCCACTTACCTTAAATCTACACCCCCTGGTTATTAATCCTCCAACAAGGGGAAAAGTTCCTTCCTGTCTACCCTATCTATGCCCCTCATCATTTTATACACCTCAATCATGTCCCCCCTCAATCTCTGCTCCAGGGAAAATAACCCCAGTCTATCCAATCTCTCCTCATAAATAAAGCTCTCCAGCCCAGGCAGCATCCCAGTAAATCTCCTCTGCACTCTCTCTAGTGCAATCGCATCCTTCCTATAATGCGGATTCTAGAACTGCACGCAATACTCTTCTTGTGGCCTAACCAGCGTTTTATACAGTTCCAGCATAACCTCCCTGCTCTTATATTCTATGCGTCGGCTAATAAAGGCAAGTATCCCATATGCCTTCTTAACCACCTTATCTACCTGTCCCGCTACCTTAGGGGACCGGTGGACATGCATACCAAGGTCCCTCTGATCCTCAGTACTTCCCAGGGTCCTACCATTCATCGTGTATTCCCATGCCTTGTTTGTCCTGCCCAAGTGCATCACCTCACACTTATCCAGATTAAATTCCATTTGCCACTGATCAGTCCAGCTGACCAGCCTGTCTATATCTTCCTGTAATCTAAAGCTATCCTCTTCACTAGTTACCACCCCACCAAGTTTCATGTCATCCACAAACTTACTGATCAATCCTCCTATATTCAGATCTAAATCGTTTACATATGCCACAAACAGCAAAGGACCCAGTACCACTCCCTGTGTCCCTGTGGAACCCCACTGGACAAAGGCATCCAGTCACAAAAACACCCCTTGACAATCATCCTCTGCTTCCTGCCACTCAGCCAATTCTGAATCCAATTTGCCAAATTGCCTAGGAACCCCTGGGGCTCTTACCTTCGTTATCAGTCTCCCGTGCGGGACCTTATCAAAAGCCTTGCTGAAGTCCAAGTAGACTACTCAAATGCATTGCCCTCATCTATACATCTGGTCACCTCTTCGAAAAATTCAATCAAATTGGTCAGACGTGACTTCCCCTGAACAAAACTATGCTGACTGTCCTTGATTAATCCCTGCCTCTCCAAGTGTAGATTAATTCTGTCCCTCAGAATTGCTTCCAATAGTTTCCCCACCACTGAGGTTAGACTGACTGGCCTGTAGTTCCCTGGTTTATCCCTTCCTCCCTTCTTGAATAACATTGGCTGTCCTCTAGTTCTCTGGCACCTCTCCTGTGGCCAGGGAGGTATTGAAAATTATTGCCAGCGCCACTGCTATCTCCTCCCTTGCCTCACTCAACAGCCTGGGATACATTTCATCCAGGCCTGGAGATTTATTTACTTTTAAGCCTGCCAGACCACTTGGAACCTCCTCTCTTTCTATGCTAATTTCTTTAATGATATCACAGTCCTTCTGTCCGATTTCCATACCCACGTCGTCACTCTCACTTGTGAACACGGACACAAAATATTCATTTAGAACCTTACTTACGTCTTCTGGCTCTACACACAAATTACCACTATGGTCCTTAATGGGCCCTACTCTTTCCCTAGTTATCTTCTTACTCTTAATGTACTTGTAAAATAACTTTGCATTTTCCTTTATTTTAACTGCCAATGTTTACCTGCCAATGAAAGGCATGACCTTTCCACCAGAGAGTAACTTAAGTACCAAGGTGTTGGTAAAGGGTATTGAAGGAGTTTACATGACCATCCCCTTATACCGGGTGCACCTGGAGTGCAACCATGTGTCTCATTATGAGATGAAACCTGCTCAAGATCTAGCATGGAAACCAACATTCTGGGTGGAAGGCCATGCTTGGGTATCTGCAGTGGTGTTCGTGGTGGCTGGGAATGGGCAGGGATGTGGCAAAACATTGTCAGCGATGTGTTACCTGCACCCAGTTTAACACTGGTAAAGCTGTAAAAATCAAAATAGCCCATCAGCCCAGACCCAAGGGGCCTTGGGAACACATCCAGATAGACTTTACCAGGCCATTGCCCCCCCAGCCGGTGCATGATGTACTGCTAAGTCATAATGGACCTGTCCACCTGATGGATCAAAGCATTTGCGACAAGTGGTTGTTCCGCTAATACTGTAGCAAGAATTTTTGCTGAAGGCTCTCTCTCTCTCCACGCACCCCCCCCCCCCCCACACCTTAAACCAGCTTATATTTCAACTCTTTCCTGGACTCAAACTCAAGTTCTGTCAAAGGGTCATGAGGACTCAAAACATCAACTCTTTTCTTCTCCGCCGATGCTGCCAGACCTGCTGAGTTTTTCCAGGTTATTCTGTTTTTGTTTTGGATTTCCAGCATCCGCAGTTTTTTTGTTTTTATTTAGACCGAGGGATCCAGCCAGGCCTGTTCTACAAGAGCTCAAGCAATGCCAACTGTGATCAGGAGCCCTTAAATATCACTGTTAACAAACAAGTGTGCCTAAGATGTATCCCAGGGCAAACAAAAACAGAATTACCTGGAAAAACTCAGCAGGTCTGGCAGCGGAGAAGAAAAGAGTTGACGTTTCGAGTCCTCATGACCCTTCGACAGAACTTGAGTTCAAGTCCAAGAAAGAGTTGAAATATAAGCTGGAGAGAGAGAGAGCCTTCAGCAAAAATTCTTGCTACAGTATTAGCAGAACAACCACTTGTCGCAAATGCTTTGATCCATCAGGTGGACAGGTCCATTATGACAGCAGTACATCATGCACCAGCTGGGGGGGCAATGGCCTTGTAAAGTCTATCTGGATGTGTTCCCAAGGCCCCTTGGGTTAAGGGCTGATGGGCTATTTTGATTTTTACAGCTTTACCAGTGTTAAACTGGGTGCATGAGGTCTCGAAACGTCAACTCTTTTCTTCTCCGCCGATGCTGCCAGACCTGCTGAGTTTTTCCAGGTAATTCTGTTTTTGTTTTAGTTTTGGATTTCCAGCATCCGCAGTTTTTTTGTTTTTATCTCTGTATCCCAGGGCACTTGGGATTGGAACAATGGCACCATGAGAAGTACCCTTGGAATCTCCCGAGTAAAGGGGGCAAGAGAAAAGAGACAAGCCTGACCCTCCCCGATGATGCATCAAGTGTCCGTGATAAATGTTTTGATATTGTATGCGTACCAAATGTAATAACTGACAGCACCACCTCAGATTCCCTGAGCCTCAACTTAACGGGCTGGGAAATGTGTCGCTGGAATGGTTTGAGGGAGTTTTGGAGGGATTAAGGCAGGTGGAGGGTGCGCCTGTGGAATGTTCCAAAAGCCATGCCCTCACCATTAACCAGGTGTCAGCATTCCTACATTAGACCTTCACACACGCAGGCAGGGACTGTGTGTGCATAGCCTAGCACATGGTTAGTGGGAGAAGTCCGGCACAATTTGACCCAACTCCACAGCGGAGATGTGCCAGACTGAATCACGGGTGACACATTATAAACTTGGGTGCCCAAAGGTGGAAATTATGCACCATGAAAAGACTGATATGAGCTTACCCAAGAGCTAAATGCTGTGACACCACACACTTGTGATTAAGTGTGTCCTGGCCATACTTCAACAAGATAGAAAATATCAAGATCATAAGAGATGGCAATTGGCTAAAGTACTACCCTGTCCAAATATGCAACCCAGAGGAGACCCCTCTTTACAGGAATCTCGCTTGTTGGGTGTAGAGACAAAGGGAATAATGTTGCCTGCCCACTAGGGAAGGGGACGAGAACTTCCAATGTTTTAACACCACCCTGAACTGTACCCTTGAAATTTCTAGCACCCTCCATGAACCAATGCAGATAGTATACCATGGAGAATAGGAATACTGCATGACCACCAACAAGCCCCAGTACCAGTATGGTAACATCCACTGCCCAGTGATCAACTCAAGTTTCTGCTTCCGCCCCCGGGCCCCAACAACAGTTAAACATTCGGCAATAACCAACCTTGTAAGGAGCATGTGAATATAACCGATGATTTAAAGGAGGACTTATTGAGATGCTGGCTTCCTGAGGGAAAGCAAAACCCAAAGTTGCTGGAACATCTACTGGAGTTGAATACAGGCCTAGTCAATCCAATCTCTCCTCATACGACAATCCTGCCATCCCAGGAATCAGTCTGGTGACCCTCTCTGCACCCCCTCTATGGCAAGTACGTCCTTTCTTAGGTAATGAGACCAAAACTGCACACAATACTCCAGGTGTGGTCTCACCAAGGCCCTGTATAGCTGCAGTAAGACATCCTTGCTCCTGTACTCAAGTCCTCTCGCAATGAAAGCCAGCATACCATTTGCCTTCATAACTGCTTGCTGCACCTACATGCTTGCTTTCAGTGATTGGTATATACAGACCCCCAGGTCCCTTTGTACATCAAAATTTCCCAATTTATCACCATTTAAATAATACTCTGCCATTCTGTTTTTCTACCAAAGTGGATAACTTCACACTTATCCATGTTATACTGCATCTGCCATGTACTTGGCCACTCATTCAACATGTCTAAATCACATTGAAGCCTCTTAACATCCTCCTCACCACTCACATTCCCACCAAGTTTCTTGTCATCAGCAGACTTGGAAATATTACATTTGGTTCCCTCATCCAAATCTTTGATATATTTTGTGAATGGATGAAGCCCAAGCACTGATCCCTGCAATACCCTACAAGTCAACGCCTGCCATTCCAAAAAAGACCCGTTTATTCCGACTCTCTGTTCCTGTCTGCTAACCAGTTCTCAATCCATGTCAATATATTACCCCCAATCCCATGTACTTTAATTTTACACACTAATCTCTTACGTGGGACTTTATCAAAAGCTTTCTGAAAGTCCAAGTACAGCAGATCCACTGGTTCTCTGTTATCTACCCTGCTAGTTACATCGTCAAAAAATTCCATTAGGTTTGTCAAACATGATTTCCCTTTCATAAATCCATGTTGACTTTATCTAATCCCACTAATCTTTTCTAAGTGTCCTGTTATCATATCCTTTATAATAAACTCTAGCATTTTCCCTACTACCGATGTTGGGCTAACCGTTCTGTAACTCCCTGTTTTCTCCCTCCCTCCTTTTTGAAATAGATGGGTTATATTTGCCACCCTCCAATCTGCAGGGAGTGTTCCAGAATCTACAGAATTTTGAAAGATGACAACCAATGCATTTTCTAATTCTATGGCCACCTTCCTTAGTACCCTGGGATGTAGATTATCAGGCCCTGGGGATTTCTAGGACTTCAGTCCTATTAATTCTCCAGCACTATTGTTTCAGTAATACTAATTTCCTTCAATTCCTCTTCTCACTAGATCCTTGGCTTCCTAGCATTTCTAAGGAGTTATTTTTGTCTTCCTCTGTGAAGACAGAACAAAAGTAGTTGTTTAATTGCTCTGCCATTTCCTTGTGCTTCATTATAAATTCTCTTGTTTCAGATTGTAAGGGACCTACAATTGTCTTCACTAATCTTTTTCTTTTTACATACTTATGGAAGATTTTACAGTTTGCCTTGATGTTCCATGCAAGTTTTTTTTATTCATTCATGGGATGTGGTCGTCACTGGCTGGGCCAGCATTTATTACCCATCCCTATTTGCCCTTGAGAAGGTGGTGGTGAGCTGCTTTCTTGAACTGCTGCAGTCCCTGTGATGTAGGTACACCCACAGTACTGTTACGAAGGAAGATCCAGGACTTTGACCCAGCAACAGTGAAGGAATGGCGATATATTTCCAAGTCAGTGTGCTAAGTGACTTGGAAGGGAACTTCCAGGTGGTGGTGTTCCCATCTATCTGCTGCCCTTGTCCTTATAGATGGTAGTGGTTGTACGTTTGGAAGGTGCTGTTGAAGGAGCCTTGGTGAGTTCCTGCAATACATCTTGTAGATGGTACGCACTGCTGCTACTGTGTGTCAGTGGTAGAGGGAGTGAATGTTTGTGGATGTGGTGCCAATCAAGTGGGCTGCTTTGTCGTGGATGGTGTCAAGCTTCTTAGTGTTGTGGGAGCTACACTCATCCAGGCAAGTGGGGAGTATTCCATCACACTCCTGACTTATGCCTTGTAGATAGTGGACAGGCTTTGGAGAATCAGGAAGTGAGTTACTCGTCGTACAATTCCTAACCTCTGACCTGCTCTTGTGGCCACAGTATTTATATGGCTAGTCCAGTTGAGTTTCTGGTCAATGGTAACCCCCAGAATGTTGATAATGGGGAATTCAGTGATGGTAATGCCATTGAACATCAAGAAGCAATGGTTGGATTCTCTCTTGTTCGTGATGATCATTGCCTGACACTTGTCTGGCGCAAATGTTACTTGCCACTTGTTAGTCCAAGCCTGGATGTTGTCCAGATCTTGCTGCATTTGGACATGGATTGCTTCAGTATCTGAGGAGTCGCAAATGGTGCTGAACATTGTGCAATCATCAGCGAACATCCCAACTTCTGACCTTATGGTGGAAGGCAGGTCATTGATGAGGCAGCTGAAGATGGTTGGGCCGAGGACACTACCCTGAGGAACTCCTACGGTGATATCCTGGAGCTGAGATGACTGACCTCCAACAGCCACAACCAACTTCATGATGCCAACCAGTGGAGAGTTTTCCCCCTAATTCCCATTGACTCCAGTTTTGCTAGGGCTCCTTGATGCCACACTCTTGTTAAATGATGCCTTGATGTCAAGGGCATCACTCTCACCTCACCTCTGGAGTTCAGCTCTTTTGCCCATGTTTGAACGAAGGCTGTAATGTGGTCAGGAGCTGGGTGGCCCTGGCGGAACCCAAACTGGGCGTCAGCGAGCAGGCTATTGCTACGCAAGTGCTGCTTGATAGCACTGTTGATGACCCCTTCCATTACTTTACTGATGATCGAGAGTAGACTGATGGGATGGTAACTGGCTGCATTGGATTTGTCCTGCTTTTTGTGGACAGGACATACCTGGGCAATTTTCCACATAGCTGGGTCAATGCCAGTGTTGTAGCTGTACTGGAACAGCTTGGCTAGGGGCGCGACAAGTTCTGGAGCACAAGTTTTCAGTGTTATTGCCGGAATATTGTCAGGCCCCATAGCTTTTGCAGTATTCAGTTGCTTCAGCCGTTTCTTGATATCACATGGAGTTTACTCTCATACTCTATATTTTTCCCCTCTTACTCAATCTCTTGGTCCTCCTTTGCTAAATTCTAAACTGCTCACAACCCTCAGCAAAAACAGAATTACCTGGAAAAACTCAGCAGGTCTGGCAGCATCGGCGGAGAAGAAAAGAGTTGACAATTCGAGTCCTCATGACCCTTCGACAGAACTAAGTAGAAATAGGAAAGGGGTGAAATATAAGCTGGTTTAAGGTGTATGTGTGTTGGGTGGGGGGGGGGGTGGTGGGTTGGGTGGGGATAGAGAAGTGGAGGGGAGGTGTGGTTGTAGGGACAAGCAAGCAGTGATAGAAGCAGATCATCAAAAGATGTCACAGACAACAGAACAAAAGAACACATAGGTGTTGAAGTTGGTGATATATATCCTCAGGCTTGCTACTTTTTCTAGCAACTTTATATGACTCCTCTTTGGATCTAATACTATCCTTAATTTCTTTTGTTAGCCACGGTTGGGCCACTTTTCCTGTTGTGTTTATACACCAGAAAAGAATGTATAACTATTGCAAGGCATACATTCTTTCCTTAAATATTAGCCATTGTGTATTCATCGTCATGCCTTTCAATGAAGTTCCCCAATCTACCTTAGCCAATTTGCCTCAAAACCTTTGTAGTTTCCTTTGTTCAGATTTTCAGATCAGACTACTTCACTTTTCATCCTAATGAAGAGTTCTATCATAAACAAAAACAGAATTACCTGGAAAAACTCAGCAGGTCTGGCAGCATCGGCGGAGAAGAAAAGAGTTGACGTTTCGAGTCCTCATGACCCTTCGACAGAGTTCTATCATGTTATGGTCACTGTTTCCTAAAGGAACCTGCACAACAAGGTTATTAATTAAACCCTTCTCATTGCACAATACCATATCTAGGATAGCCTGTTCCCTAGTCCGTTCCTTGACATATGGTCTAAAAAACATCTCATACACTCTCCAGGATTTCATCCACCACAGTATTATTGCTAATTTGGCTTGCCTAGTCTATATGCAAATTAAAGATACCCATGATTACTGCAGCACCCTTATTACATGCATCTCTAATTCCCTATTTAATGCCATCCCCTACCTCACCACTACTGTTTTGAGACTTTTTGACAACTCCCACTAATGTTTTTTACCTCTTGGTGCTTCTTAGCTCCACCAGACTGATTCTACATCTAGATTTTCTGAGCAAATATCCTCTCTCACTATTGCACTGATTTCATCCTTAACTAACAACACCATGTGGTGGCCTAGGCACCTACAGGGAACCAATTTAGTGCTAAAAGGGTTAATGGGGAAATTGAATTATATGCCTTGGCCTGAGAGAAAAATACTGCAACTTTGAGAACAATACCATCTTGTCTGACCACAGTTGTAGGATGAGCCCTGAGACATTACATTTTGTTCTTTCTCAGGCCGAATGTAATCATGATCATGATAAGCATTTGCTTTAAGCACAACATCTGTTGTGCTGGGAATGAAAATTTACTGAAATATGGATTGGTCAGTTAACTTATGCAAATAAGCGGATAGGTTTGTGCAAAATTTACTGATTGGCTGTAAAAATGCTTTTAACAGGTCTGCGGGTACTTTACTATGAGACGGTACAATATCTCTCATGTTTTCTCCCTTGTGCACAAGTAATAAATGGGGTTTCTAAGTACTAAATGATACCTTGGTGTGATTAATCTCCGACAACCACCCCACCTCCTGTTCCTTTTTGCCTGTCGTTCTTAAATAATGAGTATCCTTGGATATTCAGTTCCCAGCCTTGGTCACCCTGCAGCCATGTCTCTGTAATCGCAATCATGTCGAACCCGCTAAAATTTATTTGCTCTGTGAATTTGTCTACCTTATTGTGAATACTTCGTGCATTCAGTTACAATGCCTTTGAGAAGGAGCGTCGCTCCTAGATGCCCATGTTCTGTTCCACCAGGACTATACCTCCCAGTTTTTGGCACACTCCCCAGCTGCTCCATATAGATTAGGCAAGCCACATTAGCAATAATACTGTGGTGGATGAATATCCCAAGCACCTGACTTGATGGTGAAGAGGACAAAGGATTGGTCAGCCTAGTTCCCCAGAAAAATGGCCTCACTATTGCCACAATTTGCTTTTGCTCCCGAATTCAGTTCAAACTGGCCTCAGATGCTCATCAGTCTGCAAACCAACAGCAGATCCAAATAGAAGATGGCAACATCATCCATGTACAGGGAGCCTTTGACCTGACAGCTACCCTAGCCTGGGATTGACACCACTCTTATGCCTGTATCCTTCCTGATGGATTTAATAAAAGGTTTGCTACAGCACATGAACAAGAGGACAACCCTACCTGACTTCAGATTTGATCAGAACACTTTCCAAATCCCACCCACTGATTGAAATGACACTGCTGATGTTTGGATCCAATTGCAGATTCCCTCCCCAAACCCCATTTTGGACAGCACATCCATCATGTGTACAATATTCTGTCAAAGGTTTTGTCCTGGTCAAGGCTGAATCATATCCCTTTCTGCCGAGTACAGCACAAGTCTGATCAGGGTGGATCACCAACTCAGGAGCAGACTTGACCCCATTGATGATGAGCTTGGACAGAATTTTGTGGTCCACTTCTGCTTCTAGATTTGGTTAATGATGCCTTTTCTCATAGATTCTGGCATGTTATTGGTCAAAAGCATACTCTCATATATTTCCAGCAGGTCTGGGCTGATCTAGCCCCACAGAGTCAAATAAAGTTCAGCCAGTAAACTGTCTCTTCCAGGAGTTTTACTCGTCTTGAAGGACACAACAGTCTTTGTCAGCTTATCCAGAGTAAGCAGTTTCTCCAGGCACTCCCATGTACTGTTGTCTAAGACCTCCTTATAGATGACAGGCAGGACTGGGAGGCTGTGTTTTTCACATTGTACAGCCAAACATAAAAGGATTTGTTGATGCTCAATAATGTCAGGCGGCCTTGACATTATTGACCATCTTCTTCCTTCAGGCTGCTTATCACAGAGCTCCATATGTGTACATTTTGGAAGCTGATACACAAGCACATCTTATTCTGCTCAATGGAGCACACTCTGGACCAGAAGATGGTCTTGGATGCTTCTGCAGCAGAGTGATCCCTGCTGACTCTTCACCTCTTGGAGATCCTTCTGCACATTGACCCCACAGACTGCAGCAGGACCAGATTCTGCATGCTTTTCTGGAGCTGGAACATTTCCCTCCATCTCTTTCACCTTCTGAAGACCTTTGAGTATGATGAACCTCTTGAAATTCGCACTGTTCACTTCTCACCAGTGCATCAGGGACTCAAAAGAAGAGTTTCATGATTCTCAAATCTTTGTAATCCCTTTTGAGTTCATCAATGTTTACTGGGATGAACAGTTTAACATTCAGCTTCTCTGTCCCCCTGCCAACTCTCTGGTCTTCCTGAAGATGACAGTCAGCAGGGGGTAGATCAAAGAATACTGGCTTGACATCAATGGTTCTGACCATGAATTCTTCAGAAACAAACAGGAAATCTATCCTGGAACAGATGGACCCATCTGGCCTTGGACAGGTGCAACTGTGCTGCACTCTATCTGCGGGGTTGCTGAAAATGCCATGCAGCTTGGCATGTTTTACCATTTCCATCAGGAGTTTTGATGTAGCATCCAATATGCTGTTGGCAGCAGATCATCAAGCAGCACTGATGATGCAATTGATGTTAACAGCTAGAATGATCAGTCAGGACATCACCAGCAGCAGTGGGAGTTTTGAAGATGGTGAACCTGCCTCCCTGCAGCAGAATTCCCAGACTGGAGGAAGGGGAACCATTTCCTCCTAACCAGATTGAAAGCCTGTGGGTCCACCAGTGTGACCATTGCCTGTAGGTGCTCAGCTGTAGTATTCTGCACTCCTATAAAAACAACAGGTCAGCTTACACCTTGGCAAGGTATCCCAAGGCTGAAAGGCATTGTGCAGTTGATTTAACACTACACATGTTAATGGAGGCAAACTTTACACCCAATAAAACTATGGCTGGAATTTTCCATCCCCTTTGGCATCAGGCATCATAGCAGTGTGAGTGGACAATATGGCAGGAAGGCCAAGAACAGGAAGGCCAAAAATCAGTTTCACTCAATCATGAAACCAGCTTGCGATTGTCCACTCCACCCATCAATGGCAGGCCACCTTTCCCGTCATTGCACATCAGGAACGTCATTTTAAGCCCTGCTCACCAGAATCATCCCCCACGTCAAATTTACCGCCCACGTCAGCAGGAAAACACACCGGCCCAGAACACGTCTTGAGAAGTGTGATGTGCAAAAGTTGGGACTTATCACTAGGGCCTTGTTCACATTACCGACATCCAAAGAGCAGAAGCCTTACAGCTGCCAGACCCTGGAGGAATACATGTATTGTATGCTGGGCAGATTCTCATGGACATGGCTCCACCATAAAGCAGCTCAAGGAAGCTGGGAGGTCTCCATTGATGTCTGGGGTCTGCTTTGGAATATTATGGCCTTGGCCATGGGCTGCTACAGATGATCAGCAAAGAGGGGTTGAGGAAGGTACAGCTGTGAGTGGGAGAAGAAGGTGTAGCGGGTGGGGAGGGGGGAGGGTGGGGTGGAGAGGAATGTCTAGGTTTGGCTGGGGAAGGAAGATGAACCGGGGTGGGGGTATGAGGTTGAGAGGGGGGAACAAAGGTGTTGGGGGATGTGAGGTTGGACGGGGGGAATGAAGGTGTGAGTGGGGCTAAGGTTGGGGGGGGTTGGTGAGGGATTCCAGGTTGGAGGGTGTAACAAGGGAGAATACGGCCACTGGGGAGGCAGCTGTAAGGTGGGGAGGAAGTTGCAAGGGAAGTAGCTCAGAGGGGGGAAGGAGTCCAGAGAGGGGAATGACTTCGTGGGGAGGAAGGAATTTGGAGGCGGGTGGAGAAGGATTCCCAGGGAAGGAATGAGTTCAGAGTAGGGGAAGGAGTTCAGGGGGAGGAAGGAGTACAAAGTGGGGAAGGAGTCCAGGAAATGGAAGGAGTTCGGTGGGGGGTTGGGGGGGGAGGGGATGGGGGTGGGGGGGGCGGTGGTGGTGGGGAAGGAGTCCAGGAAGAGGAAGATGTTCAGGGGGGTGGAAGGAGTCCAAGAGGAGGAAGGAGTCAGCAAGAGGGTGGAGGAGGGAGTAAGGGAGGATGTCCAGCTGAATGTACAAGGGAGGGGACTGCCTCCTGGGATGCAAACTGAGGATGGGCATGGTAGGAGGGAAAGGCGAGTATGAGAGGAGCAGAGTGTGAGAGGGTGAGGGTGCGAAGGTAGCAGTAGAAGGCAAGGCGAGGGTGTTTGATGGGGACACGGAGGCAGACACAGACCCTCAGGGTGGGAAGGAGGAAGTTGGGGAGGTCAGTGTGGATGGGGGTGGGATTCTCAGGATGGTAGGGAACATGCACATTCACCTGGACATCCTGGAAAGAAAAGGGTTCTGGTTGGTAGGTGATGGTGGGGAGGTGGAAGGTGATGTCAGGAGCGTCAATGGTGATGGGGGAAAGGACATGGGTGACTGGGGTAGGGTGCTGGAGGGTGCTGCATAAGTGTGATAAGTGGGCGGGTGGAGGTGCAGATAGACAACTGAAAGAGAACCCCAGCAGGCGGCATTGAAAATGCTCGGGACATTAAGATGGAGGAAGGCTCTGCATGTAGGGAGAGTGCCTGCACAAGGCTCCAAAAGGCCCTACCAGATACATACACAGTTCTTCCTGCAGAATCACTTGTGGTTCGGCTGCATGCAGCTGCACTGGTAGGGAGGACTCGTGAAGCCTGTAAATGATGCTCAAAGACACCATTACACATTACTCAGTGAAAGTGAATATATTTTCAGATTATAAAGTGGCAAAATGTGTTCACCCATGCAGCCACTTCTGATCAGAAATTCTTAACTTTTCCAGGACTACCACTCCTTCTAGGTGCTGCACTGACCTCCGCAGAAGGAGTGGAGACATCCTATGCAATGGTTGGCCCTGTGAGGACTTTGTGTGGGTCCTTTGTTGAGTTGAGGGCCCTCCTGGATTGCTCTGACTGTCCTCCTGTGGGCCAGCTGCTTCCTCTGCAGTGACAGAGAACAAGGCTGAGGGAGTCATGGGCAAAGCAGACTCGGAGGGAACGGACAGCCTCTGAGATTACTGAGTGGTTGACCCACGGGTCTCCAGCTGCCGCTCCTCCTCCCTTCAGGTGCATAAGGGCCCAAGCCTGACCCCTTGATGGGAAGGAGCACCTGGAGGGATGTCAAGGTGTCCCATTTCCCTCTCATGTTGTCACTGCAGGAAGTCACCTATGGCGACTGCGATGGAATGCAGGTCTATGGGCATCCCCGCATTCTGCTGCACCAGGGTCTCCATGGCCCCCACCACCTTCCCCATGGAGACCTCAATATACACACATGTAGGCACCATTTCATCAGAGAGCAGGCGGACACATTCCTCCAACTCATATGCCACTCTATTGAGGGCTTCGAACAGTTCTGAATGATGTTCCCCGCTTTCTGCTGACTCTCCACAATAAGTTGGAAGGCCAAATTCAGAGGCTCATCATCTGATTCGGACCTCATAGATGCCTCTTCTTCAGCAGTTATCCAAGCACCAGGGAGCTCAGCTGAACCTGCCTCCTCCTGCTGTGGACATGTGTCCATGCAGTGACCACCAGATTGTGAACTCGAGCCTGCTCCAAATCTAAGTCCTAAATCTAAGTGTATCTCTGTTCTGGTGGAGGATATGGGTAAGCTTTGTGATGGGTCTTCTAGGCTGCTTATTTCCAGCTCTTCAATGGAGGGAGGTGTCCTTTTGGCTGGAGATCAGGACCTGGATGGAGCTGAGGGACTGGCTGGCTAAGGGTGTCAGTCACTTGGCAGAGCACCCTGTGAACCAAAGTAGAGATAATTAATGCATGGCAGCAGAGTCAAAAGCAGGAGAGAGAGCACTCACATTTGCATTGAGAGAGGGAAGAGGTGGTGCAGGATTCTCACACAGGCATTTGCCACGACCTTAGTGTCGTCTCAGACGCGGTCTACATACTCACCAGTCAGCGCGACAGCACACTCCTCAAAGTGAATTAGGGGTCTAACATGGGACATTCCACCCCCGATCTGGGACTCTTCCCTGCGTGTCAGCCACTTCTCCTGCATGAAAACAGATGGAGAGAGTGTGAGCATGGCACTGTGTGGAATATTTGTGTGGTGAGAGGAGCAGAGAAATTGAGACGACTGATGTCACGCTGATAGTTCTCAATGAAAAGATCAAGAGAAGGTAAGAATCCAGAGGGAGGGGTCCAGATGGAGGGAGACTATTGGAGGCGGGTAAAAGGATCTGTTGCTCACTTCTTTGGGCAGCAGTCCTCTCCCTGTTCAACCCGCCTCCAATATTCTCCCTCCACCTGGAGCCCTCCCTCTGGATTCTTACCTTCTCTTGATCTTTTCATTGAGAGCTGTTGGCGTGACATCAGTCGTCTCAATTTCTCTGCTCCTCTCACCCACTCTAACCTGTCTCTCTCTGAACTTGCTGCACTCCGTTCTCTCAGGTCCAACCCTGACATTGTCCCTGCTGACAAGAGTGGTGCTGTTGTTGTCTGGTGCACTGACCTCTACCTCGCAGAGGCTGAGCATCAACTCGCAGACACTTCCTCCTACCTCCCCCTGGACCATGACCCCACCACTGAACATCAAGCCATTGTTTCCAGGACTGTTTCTGATCTCATCTCCTCTGGAGATCTTCCTTCCACAGCTTCCAACCTGATAGTCTCCCAACCTCGGACAACCTGCTTCTACCTCCTACCCAAAATCCACAAACAGGACTGTCCCGGCAGACTAATCATGTCAGCCTGTTCCTGCCCCACGGAACTCATTTCTTGCTATCTTGACTCCATTCTCTCTCCCCTTGTCCAGTCCCTTCCCATCTACACTGTGATTCCTCTGACACCCTACATCATATCAACAATTTCCAGTTCCCTGGCCCCAATCGCCTCCTCTTCACCATGGACGTCCAATCCCTCTACACCTCCATCCCCCACCAGGATGGTCTGAGGGCTCTCCATTTCTTTCGTGAACAGAGGCCTGAACAATCCCCATCCACCACTACTCTTCTCCGTCTGGCTGAATTTGTTCTCACACTGAACAATTTCTCCTTAAACTCCTCTCACTTCCTTCAAATAAAAGGTGTGGCTATGGGTACCTGCATGGGCCCCAATTATGCCTGTCTCTTTAAGGGGTATGTGGATCATTCCTTGTTCCATTCCTACTCCAGCCCCCTCCCACAACTCTTTCTCCGGTACATCAATGATTGCTTCAGTGCTGCTTTATGCTCTCATCTGGACCTGGAAAAATTTATTAATTTTGCTTCCAATCTCCACCCCTCCATCATTTTCACATGGTCCATCTCTGACACTTCCCTTCCTTGACCTCTCAGTCTCAATTCCTGGTGATAGACCAATATTCATTACAAGCCTACCAACTCCCACAGCTACCTCGACTACAGCTCCTCACAACCCGCTTCATGTAAGGACTCCATCCCATTCTCTCAGTTTCTTCGTCTCCATCGCATCTGTTCTGATGATGCCACTTTCAAAAACAATTCCTCTGACATGTCTTCCTTCTTTCCTAATCAAGGTTTTCCACCCACGTTGGTTGACAGGGCCCTCAACCGTGTCCGGTCCATCTCTCGTGCATCCACCCTCATGCCTTCCTCTCCCTCCCAGAAACATGATAGGGTACCCCTTGTCCTCACTTATCACCCCACCATCCTCCACATTCAAAGGATCATCCTCCACTATTTCCGCCAACTCCAGCATGATGCCACCACCAAACACATCTTCCCTTCAACCCCCTGGTGACATTCTACAGGGATCGTTCCCTCCGGGACACCCTGGTCCACTCCTCCATCACCCCCTACACATCAACCCCCTCCCATGGCACCTTCCCATGCAGAAGGTGCAACACCTGCCCCTTTACTTCCCCTCTCCTCACCGTCTATGGGCCCAAACACTCCTTTCAAGTGAAGCAGCATTTCACTTTCACTTCCCTCAACTTAGTCTACTGCATTCGCTGCACCCAATGCGGTTTCCTCTACATTGGAGAGACCAAATGCGGACTGGGTGACCGCTTTGCAGAACACCTTCGGTCTGTCCGCAAGCATGACCCAGACCTCACTGTCGCTTGCCATTTCAACACTCCACCCTGCTCTCATGCCCACATGTCCATCCTTGGCCTGTTGCATTGTTCCAGTGAAGCTCAATGCAAACTGGGGGAACAGCACCTCATCTTCTGACTAGGCACTTTACAGCCTTCCGGACTGAATATTGAGTTCAACAATTTTAGATCATGAACTCTCTCCTCCAACCCCACCTCCTTTCCGATCCCCCTTTTTACCAATAATTTATATAGATGTTTCCATTATTTTTAAATGTATTTCCATCCATTGTTTTATCTCTGCCTTTTAGCCTATTTCAATCCCTTCCCCCCACCCCACTCCCGCTAGGGCTATCTGTACCTTTATTATCACAATCCTTAGATAATATCACCAGCTTCAACACCACTTTGTCCTTTTGTCTATGACATCTTTTGGTTATCTCCACCTATCACTGGCCCTCTATCCAGCTCTACCTGTCCCACCCACCCCCCACTCTTAAACCAGCTTATATTTCATCTCTTTTCTATTTTTCCTTAGTTCTGTTGAAGAATCATACGGATTCGAAATATTAACTGTGTTCCTCTCCGCAGATGCTGTCAGACCTGCTGAATTTTTCCAGGTATTTTTGTTTTGCTTTTAAACTGTACTATGTTGTGGTCGCTATCAATACAATGCTCGCCCACCACCACCTCAGCCACCTGACCAGCTTCATTCCCCAGAATTAGGTCCAGCACTGCACTGTGCCTTGTTGGACCCCGTACATATTGACCTAAAAAGTTCTCCAATACACATTTCGAGAAATCCACTCCATCCAAGCCTTTAACACTATGTCTATCCCAATTAATGTTGGGAAAGTTGAAATCACCTAACCTATTGCTATTGTTTTTACATACCTCCACAAATTGGGCACATATTTGCTCCTCAATTTCCCGCTGACTATCTAGGGGTCTATAATAAACACCTAACAATGTGGCTGCCCTTTTTTATTCCTAAGCTCTACCCACAAAGCTTCATTTGATGACCTCTCCAAGATATCATCTCTCCTTACTGTAGTAACTGACTCCTTAACTAATAATGCAATGCCTCCTCCTCTTTTACCCCCTCCCCTGTCTCACCTGAAGATTCTATATCCCGGAATGTTGAGCTGCCAATCCTGCCCTTCCCTCAACCACATCTCAGTGATGGCTACTATATCACAATCCACGTGTCAATCCTCACTCTTAACTCATCCATTTTACCTGTAATACTCTTGACATTAAAGTAGAGGCCATCCAGCCTTGCTTTACTCCCTTGAAACTTAATGCAGCTGTACTCCCTCTGACTTGATTGTTTTACTGTATTATGATGTGTCCCTATTCTGCTAACATCCTGTGTCCCCTCCCCCTGCCGAATTAGTTTAAACTCCTCCCAACAGCACTAGCAAACCCACCCACAAAGTTGTTAGTCTGGCTCTGGTTCAGATGTTGACTGTCCTGCTTGTACAGGTCCCACCTTATTTAGAAACAGTCCCAGAGATCCAGGAATCTAAAACCCTCCCTCCTGCGCCAACTCTTAAGCCACATATTCATCTGTGCTATTCTCCTATTTCTGAGCTCACTAGCATGAGGCACTGGGAGTAATCTAAAGATTACAACCCAAGAGGTCTTGCTTTTTAGTCTACTGCCTAACTCCCTGAATTCTTGATGCAAGACCTCGTCCCTCTTTCTACCTATGTCATTGGTACCAACATATACCATGACCTGTGCCTTATCACTCTCCCCCTTCAGGATGCCCTGCAGCCATTCAGTGACATCCCGGACCCTGGTTGATGGCCACAGTTGTGCCTATCTGTTCCCCTGACTATAGAATCCCCTATTACTGTTGCTCTTCCTCCCTTCCTCCCCTCCTGTACAGACAGGCTGCCTGTGGTGCCAGAAGCTTGGCTCTGTCCACACTCCCTGGAGGAACCAGTGCCCTCATCAGCCTCCAAAACAGAATACCGATTTGCGAGCGGGACCCCAGAGGTCTCCTGAACTACCTGCCTGTTTCTTTTGGACTGCCTGGTGGTCACCCATTCCCTTCCTCCCTCAAGTCCCTTCAGCTGCTGTGTGACCACCTCTCTAACCATGCTATCCACGATGCTCTCAGACTCGTGGATGCTGCACAGTGATCCCAGCCGCCATTCCAGCTCTGAAACCCGAGCTTCCAGGAGCTGCAGCTGGACACATTTCCTGCACACGTGCTGGTCCTGGGCACTGGAAATGTCCTCAGCTTCCCACATGGAGCACGAGGAGCACACCATGGCTTTGAGCGCTCCTGCCACGACTTATCCCTTTACATTAAACTGTATAAGTCAATTACTCTAGGGCCCTTCTTTCCTGATCCTCGTTACTGTAGAATATACAAACTGTAAACCACAAAAAGACCTTAAACTATAAGCGATTAAGGTAGTACCTTACCCACTACTTACCAGTGATTCCTTTCCCTTGTAGCCTCTCCTGCTGCAGAACACTCTGAAGATTTAAGAAGTTGGATATCAAGGAAAAAATACAAAGAACACCTCGTCCCCTATGCATCGAATTCCCGCTTTGCACCAAATTCCGAATACCGACTCTGGCTGTGCCCCATTCAGGATGTGCTCTCTCTCCTGTTCATGTGCAAGTACACAGTTCACAGCAGTTTCCTATCCCTTGAAGAGTGCTCTATTCAGGGGCGGCCTTTAAATATGGTGCCCACTTTACTGAAGGCTTGAGGTGACCGCAGGGCAGGTGAATCAAGAGGCCACCCACCATCGACTCGGCCTGTTTCCTGAGAAGGCATAATGAATGAGATGGGAATGGGACGATACAGCGTGAAAAGCCACCATTGCGGCTGACGGGTAAAACGTCCTTTTTCCCACCCGCTACTACATTTAGTGCAAATCTAGGACGATTCCGCCCTGTGTGTTGCTTACTATCTGTGATAGTTCTGAGTCTTGGGTATGTTCCTGCATTCAAATGGTATTCACAATCATTTTCACCGTTGTTGGGCTGAGAAAACAGTTCTGGTCTACTCCGATAGGGTTGTTCCACCAAGCAGATATTGGGGGAGGTCCTGTGGACATGGAGGTTTGGGCTGTCTTCCATTGGTGCTGTTTCGCCAGTCCGTTCCTCCTCAAGGGCGTTACTGCTCCCAACTTCCCAGAGCTGGGGTGTGTTGGGTGCTTCACTGACCCAGCCTGTTCATCCTTTCCTGATATATATACCTACACATTTCTTGTATCATCCTTGTAAATCTTCTTCACACCTTCTCCAGAGTTTCTATATCCTTTTTATACTATGGCAACCAAAACTGAAAGCAGCACTATAAACATGGTCCAGCCAAGGGTCAATGCAGTTTTAGAATAACTTATCTACTTTTCAATTCTATCCCTCTAGAAATAAAGCCTACTCTTTGGTTTACTTTTTTTACAATCTTGTTAACCGTGGTGCAACTTTTAGTGTGTCACATATTTGTACTCCAAGATCCCTTTGCTCTTCTGCCGCACCTAGGTTTTCACCTTCCAAATAATAAGTGACCTCCAAAATGTGTTAAACTTCATTTGTCAATTATTTGCTCATTCTGTCCTCCTGATACTTGTTGCAATGCAATATTCCTCAGTATTAACTATTCTGCTTCCCACCTGCTCCCGATGGCCCAATTTGATGTCGTCCACAAATTTAGAAATTGTGGACAGAATTCTGCACCCAATTCCACTCTTGGAAGCTCATTAATTAAGCACAGGTGAGTATCGGGCCGAATCAACTGGTGGGTCAGGTGCTTATTCATCTGCCCACATCAGCAGGTGGGCACCACATTTAAATGCCAGTCCAACACATACATGTCACTCTCTCACACCCACCTGTCTCCAGATCACATGCAGAGATGTCTTCCAGCCACAAGAAGAAGGCCAAAAGACTCAAGAAGAGGGCAGCATCCTGCTTCACCCTCCAGGCCCTGCAGGCCTTGATCAGAGGAGTGCAGGTGCACAGACAAGTCCTGTATCCCAGAGATGGCTCCAGGAAGCACAGCAGCCTCACATCTCTGGCCTGGGAGGCTGCCGCAGAGCAGGTCAGCGCAAAATACCATCTAGTGCAGGAAGAGGATGATTGATCTCATCCGATCCACCAGAGTAGGTCATCCTTCAACTCCCTCCAATATCAAAATCTCATCATGGCATCATGCACTCAAAAGGAATGTCTTCAGGGATCTCAAACAACCAATTAGCGGGGGACACATATCAACACTCATTCTCTCACCAAGGCTTTCACTTCAACACCATCCCATCTATCATGTTGCTCACACTCCATCCTATAGCCCTTCTGGAAGGGTTGACCACAGGGGACATGCATCTCACCCAACCTCAGCTTCATCCCTTCTCATCCCATGCCTTTCTTTCTTCTTCATACAAGCCAAGCTGGCGCACAACCAACGTGAAAGATCACAGACCGGAGGAGTGACGGCTGACATCATTGCCCTTACTCAATTTGAGAAGGCTGCAGCCAAACTGATTGAGGCAAACAGGAATTGCTCCTGTTGGGAAAGGAGATTGGACTCTCCCAGCAACCTAGTGCAGATCACAGCTCCATCACTTCATCAAATCCTGACAATCACAATGAGTCACATGCAGTCTTATCTAGCTCATGCTCATTAACTGAAACTTTATTTTCTATTTTCTACTCACCAGCAGATCGAGGCCCACGAGGCAGTTGAGCACCAGCGCGAGCCCCCAGACCACATCTGAAGAGGAAGCTTTGGAGGAACCATCGCAGCATTCACAAGCACCCTCCTCCTGCTCGGAAACACACACCTTGGTGAGGCATATCTCTAGATTAGGCTTGGGGTCACCTACTGGAGAACACCTCACTGACATGTCCCCACAGCAGTTGGAGGGCTGCTGGAGACCAGCCACCAGTTCATTCCGAGTCAGGTGATGAGCCTCTGGAAGCAGCTGCCAATTCAATGCTGGAGATGCAATGACTAGCGGCAGAACATCAGGCAGAGATTCAACAGTCATTCAGCATGCTAGAGCAAACTATGGAGGAATCCGTATGCGTTCTGTCTGATATCATGGCTCCGACATGCGAGCGCCTTGATGTTACCATGGGAAATCTGGCAACCACCATGGAGACCTTGGTCCAGCAGGTCTTGCTGGATTTGCATTCAGCCCTGCACCCCATGGCCACACACATGGGGACAAGGCACCTTGACCCCGCTGGAGGTGGACCATCTCCTGCAGGAGTCAGGACAGAGCCCTCAAGCACCCACAGGGAGGATGGGCGTCAGCCGGACATCCAAGGGGCCTCCTCTCAGGACTCTACAAGGGTGTGCAGCTGCTCACAGCCCCCTCTGCCTGTGACCCCATCCACTCCAGCTGCTCAGACTGCCAAGGTGGTTCTGCCCCTGAGTAGGTGACCCTTATCAGGCTGGGGCCCTCCAGGCCTCTAGACATAGCAGTTAGCAGGCTGCCTCCACCTCTGCTGCAAATGTCAGGGTTGCACCCAAGCATAGCGGTAGGGTTAAGAAAATTAAGAAAATGTGATGTCACTTTTGGGTCACAGGTGTGCTATAACTGTAAAGAAATTGCACTTTGTGAATACATTTGATGGTTATGTGAATGTTTTGGTCAACTGAAGGTGTTGTGATTTTGTACATTGGAATCCTCTTATGTAAAGGTTCAGCCATCCTCCCACTCAGTGATAGTGTCCCACTGTGAGAACAACATTCCTGTGATGTCAACCTCAGTTCAACTAGTCTCCGTAACCTTGTGTGATGTAAGGGATATGTGTTTAAAGCTTTTTTTGAAGTGTTCGATGTAAGCGTTTCTAACCTTTCTTCTTCAAGGAACACCACTGAGTGAGGGCAGCTCATCAGCATTGATATTCTAGTGGCATTTGTGTCTCCTCAGGGATAGTGGCAGAAGACAAGACATGTATGAGCGGGGGAGGTCCCTAGACATGTCCACATCTCAGTCGCAGCAGTGTTTGCATTATTAGATGGCAGTGAAGGCTTCAAGTCTTCTCTCGCATCACTCTTGTTTCTCAGTGGACTCTCAGCTTCCAGAGTGAACCGATTCACAGGGCACTGCAGACCAAAGTAAAGATCACAGCCTGGTGATTCATGAGGCCAGAACGCGCAAGACTCATCCTCACTGCAAGTGGTTGGACATCCCCTAACATGAAAAGCAATGGCATTGAGGGCTAGGAGGGATGTGGCCATATGCCCTCACTTAACTTTACTCTTCCTGGAACCTGTCAGCAATTAAAGTATTCTTCCTCCATGGCATGATCACGCTCATACTGACCCACAGCAGCATCCTAAGGTTCCTAGGCTTCCATATCTTCACCCTCTAATGAGCTCTCATCCTCCTCCAGTTCATCCTCTGGCAGGGGTCACCTCTTTGCATTGTCAGATTGTGAAAGGCGCGATGCAGGAAGCCCTGTTGGGAGTGTATTGGAGTGAGCCACCTGAGCATCTGAAACACATCTTCAGAAGACCTATGGTCTGCTCTATAAGGGAGCATAAGTAGCTGTGAGCAGTGTTGTACCTCTCCTCAGAATGACTCTGAGGATGACGCACCAGTGTCATCAGCCAGTGTTTCAGTGGGTACCATTTATCCCCAAGCAGCCATCCCTGCAGACGTAATGGCCCCTTGAAAATCTCAGGCACCTGGAAGTGACTCAGGATGTAGGAGTCATGGCAACTCCTAGGGTACCACGCGCAAACATGGAGTATGTGCTTCCATTGATCATACACTGATGGAATGATAGACGCCGCTGTTTATAAACATGAGGACCTACTCTCATGGAGCCCATATAGCCAAATGATTTTCAATCTATTGCACCCTGCACCATTGGGAAGCCTGAGATGGCAGCAAAGCTAGTGATTCTCACAGCCTGGCTACCTTCATCCAGAGCAAACCTGACATAATGGTGGGCCTTCCTGTAAAGGGCATCTGTGATCTCCTTTATGCATCAATGTGTTGCAGACTGAGAAACGCCACGCAAATTCCCTGTTGATCCTTGGAAAGATCCAAAGGCAAAGAAATTGCCACTGGCAGGGGATACCCTCCAATTCCACGTGGCGACAGGTCTTCACAAAGAATGTGGCATTTGTGATGTACCAGAGCTCGGGACAAGCACATTGCCTCTCACTCATTTGTAAATAGGAGACTTTTCTATAATAAACCCTAGTCTGGCAATTCTCCCCCTGCTGTCTGGATCTTTCCTCCTAACTCTCCTGTTCATGTCCTAGCTCTACCTGGCCATGTCCCTCAGGCATGGCTTCCTGCTGGAGCTGGGTGCACCAAAACCTCTCCCTCCTACGCCTGCACCATTGCATTAGGACCCTAACAAAGGCAGCATTGAGTCCTGGATCCATATGTGCTTTAGCCTTCTCTCTGAAAAGAAGCATTCAAGACATTCAAGGGACGAGAAAGTGAAGCTCAGAAGATGACGCATTTGAAAACTTTAAGGGTTCATAGTTTTCCTGCCCTACTTGCATGGTGGCTGATGCCATCTTGTCCCTGAGACACAAACACACACATCAAGGTGACCAAGATGGCATCGCAGGTATGTAACATCTTGAGCCTTGCATGGGATTCTAAGGTTGAATTGAAATGCGTGACCCAACCTAGCTCTGTGCTCCAATCTCTGATGTGGCATGTTAATGACTAATCAGTTGCTCATGGTCAATGAGTGGATGCCCTTTGGGCTGTTAGGAATGTCATATCTGGTGAACTCGTGACAGGCCTTCATTGATGGAATGCCATATATGACATTGTTGTGCCTCCTTCACTATTGCCTACATTCCAAATTCTACATTCCGATGTGTTACTCTTGAGATGCAGTGACTGTGATGTGAAGCCACGGAGTTCTGAGTAACCCTTTAACAGTGCTAATGAAGCCATTGGCTTTCAGTGGCTTTCATCGCAAAGTGGTCTTCCTCCTTTCTCTCTAAGCTGACTCCTGCTCACTCTTGCAGCAACAACAATTTAGAGGGTGACTCATGATGCTGTTCAAGAAATGCCTACCTTGAAGAAGTTTTGTTCGTCTCTGCGACAAGATTTCCGTATCTCTCTTTTGCCTTGCTCACCTTCATTCTTTCCATTTCTCTCCTGGAAGTTCTGTTGAAGGGTCATGAGGACTCGAAATGTCAACTCTTTTCTTCTCCGCCGATGCTGCCAGACCTGCTGAGTTTTTCCAGGTAATTCTGTTTTTGTTTTGGTGACTCATGTTTGCCCTTCCACCTCACTGCCATTCCACAGCCATCACTCCTCTTTGCCCCCCTCATGTTCATCCTTCTCCCTTACTGCCATTCTACAGCCTTCCCTCCCTTCCCTCCCCTCCCCTGGGCCAGCATTTATTGTCCATTCCCGGTTGTCCTTGGGAAGGTGGTGGTGAGCTGCCTTCTTGAACTGCTGCAGTTCATATGGTGTAGGTACACCCACAGTGCTGTTAGGAAGGGAATAGTCATGAGTTTGGAAGTTGCCTTGGTGAATTCCTGCAGTGCATCTTGTAGATGGTACACACTGCTGCTACTGTGCTTCGGTGGAAGATGGGAGCGAATGTTTGTGGATGTGGTGCCAATCAAGTGGGCTACTTTGTCCTGGATGGTGTCAAGCCTCTTGAGTGCAGTTTAAGCTGCATTCACCGAGGCAGATGGGGAGTATTCCATCACACTCCTGACCTGGGCCTTGTAGAAAGTGGTCAGGCTTTAGGGAGTCAGGAGCTGAGTTACTCGCCATTGGATTCCTAGCATCTGACCTGCTCTTGTAGCCACAGTATTTATATGGCTAGTCCAGTTCAGTTTCTGGTCAACCTTCTCCATGATGACTACTGCACAGTGGTGTCCTGTGGACAATGGTCTCAGCCACTGGGAGTAGAAGACCCCTGCACTCCCAGCTCTAGACGCAGTACTGGTCACTGTCTGAAAGTGGAGGCCTGCATGAGTAATACAGCACAGTGGTATTCTTCAGGACAACATAAGCAAAGAGCAGGATTAGACCAACATTATAGCCCCGGCAGTGTGCATTCATCGCAATAAGACCAATGCAGCACCATGACAGGTAGGTTATGTATGTTGCACTCATACTTGAAGTTACAAGCAAACTGAGCTCCGACTTGTGCATGTCACCCCTTTTCAAGTGGGTTTGATGCTAACGTAATTTCCTACTAGTGTGGCACAAGATTTGAAGGTGTGACAAGATTCCGACGAGTAGCTGTTTTAATGAGCATTTGTGAGATGTTAATGATTGCAAATAGCGTTCACACCACTAATCAGTGGGATAACTGACCCGCCATCAGGAGGATTGCAAACTGTTTTTTTGCTGGCAGATTTCTGACTTTTTGCCTGCCACTGGATTCTCCACTCCCGCCCGGTACTAAATCAGCTGCGGGTGGAATGGGAAAATTCTACCCTGTGTGTTTGATTCCAAAGTCCAAATCGTTCATGTAAATTGTGATCAACAGTGGTCCCAGCACTTCCTACCTTCTGAATTACTGAATAATTACCCTTTACTCCCGCTTTCTGCTTTCTGTCTGGAAACCAGCTAGCAATCCATTCTGTCACTTTTCCCCTGACTCCATATTCCCTAATCTTATTCACTAGCCTATTATGGGGCACATTATTGAAGGTCTTTTGAAAATCCAGATAATTTTTTCATTTCTAAATATTCTTCAATTCTCTCCTTTAGCAGGGATTCCATTATATTTCTTATTACTAATGTCAAGGTGACTGATCTTTAATGCCCTAGACATGTTCTGTCCCCCTTAAGTATAGGAATTACATTAGCTATCTGCCAGTCCTCTGGCACTACACCTTTTTCTAATGAGTTATTTCATATGAATAGGAATGCCTCTGCTATCTCTTCCCTAGATTCTTTTAAAATACATGGATGCAATCTATTTGCATCAGAGGTTATATACGCTTTGAGTTTGATTAGCTTATTCAGTACATACCCTTTTTTGTTTTAAATGTATGTATCTCATCATTCAACATTATGTCTATCTCCCTAACAGATACTGAAGCATAAGAATTATTTAATGTTTTCACCACTCTATTGTTACCTCTCGTATTATCCTGTTACCCTGAATGGTCCTATTCCCATCACAGTCTTCCTTTTTGCTTATATTAAAGCAAAATACTGCGGATGCTGGAAATCTGAAACAAAAACAAAAATAGCTGTAAAAACTCAGCAGGTCTGACAGCATCTGCGGGGAGGAACACAGTTAATGTTTTGAGTCCGTATGACTCTTCATCAGGTTCTGATCAAGAGTTATACAGACTCAAATTTCCCTGCTAACTTGTTCAGAGCGACATTAAATTCATTTTGCTTCTCGTCGTAATTTTCCAGAGGAATAAACTTTGATCTGAGGGATCCTTGTAGAAAGTGAAGGTCCTTCAACAAGTTTTCTGTTTCTTTGTGAAGCTCAATTGCTTCATCTTGAGTTTTCTTGTAATTCAACAGTTTCCTCAACTTTGTTCTGCTATTCTTCAATTCTGCTGTTCAAGATGATCTTAATTTCTTCATGCTGCTGAAGGGTTATGTACTCCTTTTGCATTTTATCTTGAAGGACAATTAGCTACTCTTTCAACTGTTTATTTACTTGTTGACTTCTTGCCAACTCACACTGTGCTTCAGTGCAGTGTTTTGTCACTACCGATAATTCCAATGCAGATTTCTGAACTAGTATTCAACTATTTTTTAAGCTCCTCATCTTTTCCCAAGGCTATGTGTTGAATCTCCAAAGAGTCTTTCAGGGCAGTGGCTTCTTTAAGTACCTTTTCTGCCTACTGTTGTGGTTATATTCCTGGTTGAGTTCTTCCAACTCAGCTTTGATCCAAACATTTTCCTGTGGAACCGCTTGATCTTTTTTGGAGGTTTTGTTTCTTCTGGGTTACCTCAGATAGCTTTCCTTCATTCACAGTCATCTGCTCACTCTGCACTGCCACTTGCTGTTGCAGCTTGGGTAACATGTCAGAATTTTCAAAAAGCTCTATTTTAAGCCTTTTGGCTGCTTCTCAGCCTCTTCTTTCTTTTGCACTTAAACTCTTCAACATACTGACATGGTCTGTGAACATATTGCATTTCGCTTAGGTATTGTCTCCCTCAGCCTAGGGTCTCCTGTCTCTCTCGCTCTGGGGTCTCCTATCTCCCTTGCCCAGGGGCCTCTTTGCCCTTTCAGTGTTTTATTGGGGGTATTCCAGACCTTTTTGTGAGGTCTGAACTCTCCACAACATGCATTTTAAAGCACTTGTCAAAGGCTTTTAATATCTCACCAGATGTAGTTGAGGATTCATCTATATCTTGTTTTAGGATTACTTCATCCGCAAATCCATCAAACAAGTATAAAAACATAAACAGAATTACCTGGAAAAACTCAGCAGGTCTGGCAGCATTGGCGGCGAAGAAAAGAGTTGATGTTTCGAGTCCTCATGATCCTTCGACAGAACTTAGAACTTTTTTTGAGAGAAGTTGGAAGGAGAAATTGTTCAGTGTGAGAACAAGTTCAGCCAGATGGAGGAGAGTAGTGGTGGATGGGGATTGTTCGGGTCTCTGTTCGAGGAAGAAGCTAAGGGCCCTCAGACCATCCTGGTGGGGGATGGAGGTGTAGAGGGATTGGACGTCCATGGTGAAGAGGAAGCGGTTGGGGCCAGGGAACTGGACATTGTTGATGTGATGTAAGGTGTCAGAGGAATCACGGATGTAGGTGGGAAGGGACTGGACAAGGGGAGAGAGAAGGGAGTCAAGATAACGAGAAATGAGTTCTGTGGGGCAGGAGCAAGCTGAGACGGTCGGTCTACCGGGGCAGTTCTGTTTGTGGATTTTGGGTAGGAGATAGAAGCGGGCCGTCCGAGGTTGGGAGACTGTCAGGTTGGAAGCTGTGGGAGGAAGATCCCCAGAGGAGATGAGGTCAGTGACAGTCCTGGAAACAATGGCTTGATGTTCAGTGGTGGGGTCATTGTCCAGGGAGAGGTAGGAGGAAGTGTCTGTGAGTTGACGCTCAGCCTCTGCGAGGTAGAGGTCAGTGCGCCAGACAACAACAGCACCACCCTTGTCAGCGGGTTTGATGACAATGTCAGGGTTGGACCTGAGAGAATGGAGTGCAGTAAGTTCAGAGAGAGACAGGTTAGAATGGGTGAGAGGAGCAGAGAAATTGAGACGACTAATGTCGCGCCGACAGTTCTCAATGAAAAGATCAAGAGAAGGTAAGAATCCAGAGGGAGGGGTCCAGGTGGAGGGAGAGTATTGGAGGTGGGTGAAAGGATCCGTTGAATGGGGAGAGGACTCCTGCCCAAAGAAGTGAGCCCGGAGACAAAGACGGCGGAAGAAGAGTTCAGCATCATGCCGAGCCCGAAATTCATTGAGGTGAGGGCGTAAGGGTATGAAACTAAGTCCTTTGCTGAGCACTGAACGTTCAGCATCGGAGAGGGGAAGGTCAGGGGGTATAGTGAATACATGGCTGGGGCTGGGATTGGAAGATGGGGTGGGGACAGAGGGACAGGCAGGGGTGGAGGGTCCTAGATGGGTGTTGGTGTCGATGACTTGTTGGAACTTGCGTCCCTTAGCACTTGAGAGAAAGAGAAAAAGTTTCTTGTTGAGGTGTCGGATGAGCCGAAGAATAAAATGAAACTGGGAGCATGCGCAGCTTTGAAAAAGGGTACGGCAGTGCTGCTGGAGGGAGAGGTCGAGTGTGTTCATATGGCGGCGCATGGTACTGAGTGTGGATTTCAGAATGTGATGGGAACAGCAGTCCGAGAAACGTTTTATGTCCCAGAGATACCTGTAATCCTGGGTGGGTTCGAAACATGAGGGGTGGAATTTCAGTTGAAATCCACGTGGGGTAAGTCGGAGACAGAGACAGTCACTGAGAAAGGAGATACGGCTGTGAAAGCCGGTTTTAGTAAACACCTTGTCAAACACCAGGAGGGAAATGGAAAGCAATGAGGGTGAGCAAGGCAAAAGAGAGGTACAGAAATCTTGTCGCAGAGAAGAACAGAACTTCTTCAAGGAGGTAGGTATTTCTTAAAGAGCAGTGGCAGTCAATTAAACACAGAGATAAAAACAAAAAAACTGCGGATGCTGGAAATCCAAAACAAAAACAGAATTACCTGGAAAAACTCAGCAGGTCTAGCAGCATCGGCGGAGAAGAAAAGAGTTGACATTTCGAGTCCTCATGATCCTTCGACAGAATGGATAAAAACATGTTAATTTGGACTTTTTATGATTTCTTGCTTAATCCTGATGTACCCCTGTAATCTAAAATTTTTCTTCTCTAAGACACACAACTTTGGGTCTGGTTTGGCCCTTGCCTTAGTCTAAATTGGTTTGGTATTCACTATCCATGGCCCTTTTTATACCAGGTGAATACGTCTTTAAATTTTTTCCCCCTTCAAGATGGCTCCACAGCCACCTTTTTTTCCTTCTCTTCACCCGGGTCTGGCTTTTCAATGGATTCTTCTACTGTCTTCAGCCTTTTTTTCCTTTCTTGAATTTTGTTCAGCCTTTGTGATCTAGCTAGGACCCTTGACTCTGCATTCAAACAGGTCTGACAATGAACCTCCACTGTTCTGGTGGAGTCCTTCAGCCTCCACTTCCGCAATGGAGATTTTTTTTAGTCAATCTCCAACTGTGTCTTCAATTTAAGCACACTTTGCTCAGGTCAGGCTTCAGTTTCTTTACTTCTTCATGCTTTGAGATTCTAGGTTCCTCCTCCAGCTTCTCTGGGATTTTGGGTTCCATCCTTCACTGCCACCACTGTTATAAGGTTGTTCGGTGTCCCATTAAGAGGTTTGGAGGCTTGTTCGGTGGATCATAAACTGTTTATTTGTAATCCATAACTATACCTTCAAAGTGCAGCGCTGCATGGGTGCTGTCTCCATACCGGCTCTTTCCAGACTCTACTCCAAACAGTCTACTCTCTTGTGACCCTCTACATCATATAATGGGCAGTACAGTTGTACAGTCCCACATTAACTCTTGCTCTGTCCGAACATGCTTATACTACACTTTTAAGTCAGGAAGTCCAGGAAAAGCAGGAAAACTTGGTCACCTCCATGCCTTTTCCACCTTTGAATTTCTTTCAACGTTGTCAAAAGGTGTTATATTTTTGCCAGCACATGTTGGTGGTTCTTCAAATACTCTTACACAATAAGGCGCATGATTTCTGATGAACATACTGTTTCATGAAGCATCTAGGACTGCAAAATGGTTTCCAGCTTGTGAAGACTGCTATCCCTGTCTCCTATGCTTATTATGCAAATTTTAATTCTTGCAATCTATTGAGGCCTTTGCTGCTTGCAGCACAGACTGTAAAGATTATAATCCCTTGACTGCTGCATCTACAATCCATGGATTTAAATTTCAGTATTAGGCAAATCTGTCATTCTTATTTCAAAGGTGATATTAGCTGGTAAACTGTCTTTTAGCACATGCAATGAACCTGGGCTCTCTCCTTCCCCCATTATGCAATGAGCTTGGGCTCCCTCCTCATATGAGAGTAAACTTACAATGGACAGAAAAGATGACTGTAAAAGCTTGTACAACTATGTAAGAAGAAAAAGATTAGTGAAGACAAATGTAGGTCCCTTACAGTCCAAACAGCAGAATTTATAACAGGGAAGCAGGAAATGGCAGAGCAATTAAACAACTACTTTAGTTCTGTCTTCACAGAAGACACAAATAACATCCCAGAAATACTAGGGAACCAAAGGTCTAGTGAGAAGGAGAAATTGAAGGAATTTAGTATTACTAAAAAAATAGTACTGGAGAGATTAATGGGACTGAAAGCTGATAAATCCCCAGGGCCTGATAATCTACATCCCAGGGTACTCAAGGGATTGGCCTAAGAAATAGTGGATGTGTTAATTGTCATCACCCCAAATTCTGTAGATTCTGGAATAGTCCCAGCAGATTGGAGGGTGGCAAATGTAACCCCACTATTTCAAAAAGGAGGGAGGGAAAAACAGGGAATCACAGACTGGTTAGCCTAACATCAGTAGTAGGGAAAATGCTGCAGTCTATTATACAGAATGTGATAACAGGACAATTAGAAAATATCAATGGGATTAGACAAAGTCAACATGGATTTATGGAAGGGAAATCATGTTTGACAAACCTACTGGAGGTTTTTGAGGACCTAACTACAACAACAGACCTGAGGATTGGGGCAGTTTAGAATTCAGCAAAGGAGGACCAAGGGATTGACTAAGAAGGGAAAAATAGAGTATGAGAGTAATCTTGCAGGGAACAAGTTTCTATAGGTATGTGAAGAGAAAAAGATTGGTGAAGACAAATGTAGGTCCCTTACATTCAGAAACAGGGGAATTTATAATTGGGAACAAAGAAATGGCTGACCAACTAAATACGTACTTTAGTTCTGTCTTCACAAGGGAGGACACTAATGACATATTGGAAATGTTGGGGAACACAGGGTTTAGAGAGAGGGAGGAACTGAAAGAAATCAGTATTAGTAGGGAAATGGTGTTGGGGAAATTGATGGGATTGAAGGCCAATAAATGCCCAGGGCCTGATAATCTACATCCCAGAGTACTTAAGGAAGTGGCCCTAGAAATAGTGATGCATTGGTAGTCATCTTCTGAGATTCCATAGACTATGGAAGAGTTCCTACAGATTGGAGGATGTAACCCCACTATTTAAAAAGGGAGACAGAGAGAAAATAGGGAATTATAGACCAGTCAGCCTGACATCGGTAGTGGGGAAAATTTTAGAGTACGTTATAAAAGATTTAATAGCTGAGCACGTGGAAAACAGTGGCAGAATCAGACAGAATCAGCATGGATTTACGAAAGGGAAATCATGCTTGACAAATCTACTGGAATTTTTCAAGGATGTAACTAGTAGAGTTGATGAGGGGGAGCCAGTGGATGTGGTTTATATGGACTTTCAGAAGGCTTTCGACAAAGTCCCACATAAGAGATTGGAGTGTAAAATTAAAGAGTATTGAGATGGATAGAAAACTGGTTGGCAGACATGAAACAAAGAGTAGGAATAAATGGGTCTTTTTCCGAATGGGAGGCAGTGACTAGTGGGGTACCGCAAGGATCAGTACTGGGACCCCAGCTATTCACAATATATATTCATGATTTAGATGAGGGAATTAAATGTAATATCTTCAAATTTGCAGATGACACAAAGCTGGGTGGGAGGTTGAGCTGTGAGAAGGATGCAGAGATACTTCAGTGTGATTTGGACAAGCTGTGTGAGTGGGCAAATGCATGGCAGATGCTGTATAACGTGGATAAATGTGAGGTTATCCATTTTGGTAGCAAAAATGAGAAGGCAGATTATTATCTGAATGGCTATAAATTGAGAGAGCGGTATGTGCAACGAGACCACGGTGTCCTCGTACACCAGTCGCTGAAGGTAAGCATGCAGGTGCAGCAGGCGGTAAAGAAGGCAAATGGTATGTTGGCCTTCATAGCCAGAGGATTCAAGTACAGGAACAGGGATGTCTTCCTGCAATTGTACAGGGCCTTGGTGAGACCACACCTTGAATATTGTGTGCAGTTTTGGTCTCCTTATCTGAGGAAGGATGTACTTGCTATAGAGGGAGTGCAGCGAAGGTTTTACCCTACTGATTCCTGGGATGGCGGGAGAGATTTGAGGAGAGATTGAGTCGATTTGGATTATATTCGCTGGAGTTCAGAAGAATGAGGCGGATCTCATAGAAACCTATAAAATTCTAACAAGACTAGACAGGGTAGATGCAGGAAGGATGTTTCCGATGGTGGGGGAGTCCAGAACCAGGGGTCACAGTCTAGGAATATGGGATAGACCATTTAGGACTGAGATGAGGAGAAATTTCTTCACCCAGAGAATGGTGAGCCTGTGGAATTTGTTACCACAGAAGGTAGTTGAGACCAAAATATTGTATGTTTTCAAGAAGTTAGGTATAGCTCTTGGGGCAAAAGGGATCAATGGGGAGAAAGCGGGAGCAGGCTATTGAGTTGGATGATCAGCCATGATCATAATGAATGGCGGAGCAAGCTTGAAGGGCCGAATGGCGAACTCCTGCTCCTAGTTTCTTTGTTTCTATGTAATAAGCAAAATAGATGAGGGAGAACCAGTGGATGAGGTGTATCTGGATTTTCAGAAAGCTTTTGATAAAGTCCCACATAAGAGGTTAGTGTGCAAAATTAAAGAACATGGGATTGAGGGTACTATATTGGCATGGGTTAAGAATTGATTAGTGGACAGGAAAAAGAGAGCTGGAATAAATTGGTCTTTTTCAGAATACCAGACGGTGACTTGTGGGGTACTGCAGGGATCAGTGCTTGGGCCCCATCTATTCACTATATATATATATATCAATGATTTGGATGAGGGAACAAAATGTAATATTTCCAAGTTTGCCAACGACACAAAACTAGGTGAGAATGTGAGTGGTGAGGAGGATGTTAAGAGGCTTCAAGGCAATTTAGACAAGTTGAGTGAGTGTGCAAATACATGGCAGATGCAGTATAACATGGATAAGTGTAAAGTTATCCACTTTGGTCAGAAAAACAGAATGGCAGAGTATTACTTAAATGGTGTTAAATTGGGAAATGTTGATGTACAAAAGGACCTGGGTGTCCTTGTACACCAATCACTGAAAGCAAGCATGTAGCAAGCAGTTAAGAAGGCAAATGATATACTGGCCTTTATTGAGAGAGGACCTGAGTACAGGAGCAAGGATGTCTTACTTCAGCTATACAGGGCCTTGGTGAGACCACACCTGGAGTATTGTGCGCAGTTTTGGTCTCCTTACCTAAGAGAGGATATACTTGCCATAGAGAGAGTGCAGCAAAGGTTCGCCAGAATGATTCCTGGGATAGCGGGATTGCTGTATAAGGAGAGATAGGGCCAACTAGGCCTGTATTCACTGGAATTTAGAAGGATAAGAGGGGATCTCATTGAAACGTATAACATTCTGACAGACTGGATGCAGGGATGATGTTTCCTCTGGCTGGGGGTCTAGAACAAGGCTTCACAATCTCAGGATATGGGGTAGGCCATTTAGGACTGAGATGAAGAGAAACTTCACTCATAGTGGGGTGAACCTGTGGAATTCTTTACCACAGAGAGCTGTGGAGGCCAAGTCTCTGAATATAAGAAGGAAATAGATAGATTTCTAGACTCTAAATGCACAAGGGGTATGGGGAGAGAGCAGGATTCTGTTGAGATAGAGGTTCAGCCATGATCATTTTGAATGGTGGAGCAGGCTTGAAGGGCCGAATGACCTACTCCTACTTCTACTTTTCTATGTTTCTATCTATGTTTCTTCCCCCATCATGCAGTGAGCCTGGGCTCTCTCCTTCCCCCGTCGCAGTCTCAGGGAAGCCAACTGAGGTCAGGGAGGTAGAACAGCCGCAGGAGAAATTGCCTGGCTTTTTCTCTGACTGAGTGGTAACCTGGACTATGGCCACACAAACTTCATCAAAGGAGGCTGAAGCGGCACTGTAGACGAATGACCCTACTGTCTGGTTATCTGAGACCTTTCTCAGGAGTCTCGAGGACCCTAAGGAGGTCTTCCTTGGTTGTGGTTCAGCAAGCTGAGCCGCTGTTAAAAAGATAGCTCAGACTGCGCAAACTGAAGCTTAGACAGAGGCAATCCACAGTTACATTAAAAATGAGGTGCTGATGAGGAAATGGAGACATCCCCTCACAGACTTGCAAACAAGGAGTGGACAGTGATCCATCATATAGTGGTGTCGCCAAGGTACCATGAAGAAATATTAAGGCTAGCACATGAAATCCCAATGGTGGGGCATGTTGGTATATGAAAATCCCAAGCCCGCATCAGCCAGCATTTTTACTAGCCACACCTTCACAGGGATGTAGCAAGGTTTTGCAGAACCTGCCAGACCTGCCAGGTTGTGGGAAAATCCCAACCTGCTTACACACAAATTGTCTATATCGCCCTGAAGCCTCTTTGTGTCTTCCTCACAACTCACAACCCAGCCCAGTTTTGTGTTGTCAGCAAACTTGGAAATATTGCATTTGGTTCCCTCATCCAAGTCATTTATATAATCATGAATAGCTGGTACCCAAGCACTGATCCCTACAGTACACCATTAGTCACCACCTGCCACCTGGGATTCCCACTCTCTGTGTCTGTTCTGTCAACCAATTCTCAATCCATGCCAGTATATTACCCCAGTCCCATGTGCTTTAATTTTGCCCACTAGCCTCTTTTGTGGGACCTTATCAAAAGCCTTTTGAAATCCAAATACACCACATCCACTGGTTCTCTCTTATCTGTTCTATCAGTTACATCCTCAAAAAACTCCATTAGATTAGTTAAGCATGATTTCCCTTTCATAAAGCCATGCTGACTTTTTCTAATCCCATTAATGCTTTCCAAGTGTTCTGTTGCCACATCTTTTATAACAGACTCCAGCATTTCCCTAGTACTGATGTTAGTCTAACTGGTCTGTAATTTTCCGTTTTTTTCTCTCCCTTTTGTCTTAAATAGTGGGGTTACATTTGCCACCTTCCAATCTGTAGGAACTGCTCCAGAGTCTATAAAATTTTGGAAGATGACCACCAATGCATCCAATATTTCCAGGGCCACTTCCTTTAGTACTGTGGGATGTAGACTATCAGGCCCTAGGGATTTTTCAGCCTTTAACCCCATTAATTTCTCAAGCATCATTTTTTCACTAATACTGATTTTCTTCAATTCCTCCCTCTTGCTAGACTCTTGTTTCCCTAACATTTCTGGGAAATTATTTGTGTCCTCTTTTGTGAAGACAGAACCAAAATATGTGTTCAATTCTTCTACCATTTCTTTGTTCCCCGCTATAATTTTTCCCATTTCTGACTGTAAGGGACCTATGTTTGTCTTTGCTAATCTTCTTCTCTTCACATATTTATAGAAGCATTTACGGTCAGTTTTTATGTTCCTTGCAAGTTTACTATCACTTTTCCCTTCTTGATCAATCTTTGTGTCCACTGTTGCTGAATTCTAAACTGCTTCCAATCCTCAAGCTTGCTGCTTTTTCTGGCAATTTTATATGTCTCCTCATTGGATCTAATACTATTCCTAATTGCTTTTTTAAGCCATGGTTCAGCCGCCTTTCCTGTTTAATTTTTGTGCCAGACAGGAATAATTAATTGTTGTAATTCATGCATATGTTCCTTAAATAGCCATTGCCTATCCACTGTCAACCCTTTTAGGAAGGTTCCCCAATCCATCAATGCCAACTCGCGCCTCATACCCTCATAGTTCCCTTTATTTAGATTCAGGACCCTAGTTTCGGATTCAACTTCTTCACTCTCCATCCTAATGAACAATTCTATCAGTTTATGGTCACTCTTCCCCAAGAAGATTGTTACCATAATTGTGACAACAAGATTGTTAATTAATCGTTTCTTATTGCCAGACAACACCCAGTCTAGTATAGCCTGCTCTCTAGTTGGTTCCTCAACGTATTGGTCTAAAAAACCATCATGCACACATTCTAGGAAATCCTTCTCCATGGTAATATTGCTGGTTTGGTTTGTCTAATCTATATGTAGATTAAAGTCACCTCGATTACAGTTGTACCCTTATTGCATATATCTCTAATTTACTGTTTAATGCCTTCCCTTACATCTCCATTACTGTTGGGGGCCTATAGACAACCCCCACCAATGATTTCTGCCCCCTTCGTGTTTCTTATCTCCACCCAAACAGATTCCACATCATGATTTTCAGAGCCAATATCCTTCCTCACTATTGCTTTGATTTCCTCCTTTACTAACAATGCTACCTCACCTCCTTACCTTGTTTGTCTGTCCTTCCTAATTAGTGAATACCCCTGGATGTTCAGTTCCCATCCTTGGTCACCCTGCAGCCATGTCTCCGTAATTGCAAATATGTCATAACAGTTTATATCAGTTTGTGCTGCTAATTCATCAACCTTATTGCGAATGCTCCGCACATTAAAATACAATGCCTTTAGATTTGTCTTTTTAACCTTGTTAGTCATCTTAGCTTTATTTTGTACTATGACTCCATTTGTTTCTCGCCCTTGTTTTTTCTGCCTTCCACTTTTGTTTCTTCCTTTTCTGTTTTTTGTTTCTATCCTTGTTTCCCCCTCCTCTGTCTGAGATTACTACCTTTGAGATCCTACTTTTTAATTTATTTCCTAACTCCCTATACTCAACTTGTAGGACCTCATCTCTTTTTTTTAACCTATGTCGCTGGTACCAATATGTACCACAACCACTGGCTGTTCACCTTTCCCCTTCAGAATGCCCTGCAACCTCTCTGAGGCATCCTTGACACTGGCACCAGGGAGGCAACATAACGTCCTAAAGTCTCTTTTGTGGTCTGAAATACCTGTCTGTTCCCTTTACTATTGAATCCCTTATTATTATAGCCCTGCCACTCTTCTTCCTCCTGTTTTGTGCAGCAGAGCCACCCCTGGTGCCATGGACTTGGCTCCTGCTGCTTTCCCCTGAGAAGTTGTCTCCCCCAACAGTATCCAAAATGGTATATCTGTTTGAGAGGGGCATGGCCACAGGGGACTCTTGTACTACCTGCCTTTCTCTACTCTGCCTGGTGGTCACCCATCCCATTTCTGCCTGTTCAGTCTTCACCTGTGGTGTGACCACCTCAATGAACATGCTGTCCATAATAATCTCAACAATGCAGATGCTCCACAGTGAATCCACCCACAATCCAGCTCTGAAATGCAGTTAGCCAATAGCTGCAGCTGGACACACTCCCTTCACACATGGTCATCAGGGACACTGGAATTGTCCATGACTTCCCACAGAGTGCAAGAGGAGCATATCACAGGTGCGAGCTCTGCTGCCATGACTTCCCTTTAGATTAAGTTCATTAGTTACTCCCTCTAAAGAATACTAATTACACTAGGGGCCTTATTCCACTCCAAACACTCCCACTACAGTTCAAAGTACTCACCTTATTTGGTTTAAGCTAATGGACTGCAGCAGATTAATTAGTGGAAAAAGTAGAAGTAGAAGTACTCACCTGACCCTACTTACCAATCAGCTGCCTCCCCTGCATTGCATCACTTTCAGCCCCGTAGTCCAGCTTCCGCTCTTTTTAAATCTCCTCTGGGTGTTGCTGACTGCCTGTCCCAGGATCCTCCTCTTGCACTCTACATATAGGTTATGACAGTTGTTTAAAGTTTCCCTCTGGGATTTTAAATAACTCAGCCTTTACCAACTGCTGTGTTATAACATTGGGTGGGGGTGGGGGGTGGGGGGCGGAGGACGGTGAGTGTGGAAGTTTGCACATGCGCAATAAAAGTCCCCTGAGGCACAGAACCACCTCAGGGAGCTGAAGATTTTAAAACCCCAAAATAAAAACATGTTTGTCACATGAGCAGGGACATGTTATAAATTAAATTTAAACATTTTTATTCAATTTTTAATTGCTCTTGGAACATTATCCCACCCGTGGATGAGGTTTCCTAAAAAATCCAAAGGCAGCTTAGCCTTTTCGCCTGCCCACCAACCATAAAGTTGGACGGGCAGCAAAAAATTTAATTCAATTACAACTTTAATGGCCTTAATAGGCCTGTTAATTGTCAGCGGGTGCACTGCAACATCTGCTCATGCCCAAGCCTGACGAATCCGCAAGGCTTTTCATTAACTTCCACAAGGTTAAAAAAGTGACCAGAGTTGATTCCTACCCAAGGCTCCACCTGGAGACTGCATCAATAGTGTAGGTAACACAGCCTACATTACAAAGGTTTACTCAAGGGACACTGGCAGGTTCCCATGACCTCCTGCATGAAGGAAATCTCCGCCTTCATAACTCCAAAAACGTCATACCAGTGTCGAGTCATGCCATTTAGACTCCTAAATGCCCCAGCCATCTTTCAAAGGCTGATGATCCAGGTAGTGGCCGGCTTACCTAATTACTTAATGTACCTAGACCATCTCCTAGTGCACAACGACACCTGGGAAACTCAGAGTAACTGGAAGCTCTTGTCCAGAAAGTACAGTCAGCTGACCTACTGATCAATCTCGCAAAGAATGAGCTCGCTAAGGCTCAAGTGACCCACCAAGGACATGTGATGGGTCAAAGACAAGTACTGCCCAGAGCTGCAAAGGTACAAGCAGTCCTAAAATTTCCCATTCCTACAACAAAACTGAAAATCATGAGATTTTTAAGGATGTTTGGGATTGACAAGTTTCCCAAACTTTGGCACAGTAGCTGTCCTGCTGACAGATGTACTACAGAAAGGTGCAAAAGTAGTATAAGCTGAGAAATGTCAGACAGCTTTCAAGAAGCTGAAAGCCATTTTAATAAACAAACCCGTGCTAGCAGCTCCAGACTTTAACCAATCATTTAAAGTAGCCATCGATGTGAATGACAGCCAGGTAGGGGCTGTCCTCCTCCAGCAATAGAGAGACCATTAAAACTGAACAAATATCAGAAACGGTACTCTACAGTAGATAAAGAAACCCTAGGTTTATTACTGGCACTCAAACTCTTTGGATTTTTACCTCATCAGGCAGGTGCAGCAAGCAGGCCAGGAAGCAGCCCCAAAACTATCAGGTCCCGTCTGTGATTTCATGCTGGCTGGCCAATTAATGCCAGCCAGCATAAAAAGTGCACTCAGAGATCCAGCGCTGCAGGGGTGGGGGCAGGAGGAGTGCAAGCGTTGAAGTGTGCCCATGCACCTGGGTGTGCTCAGTGAAAACTCCCTGAAGGCACAGAGCTGCCTCAAGGAGCTCAAGATTTTCAACGTTACAAATAAAGGAATTGAAAAATAAGGAAAAAATATCCCCTCATGTGACAGACTCACATGAGCAGGGACATGTTAAAAATTAGTTTTAAAAGTTTTTATTTTGTTTTTAATCACTGGTCGAAACCTTATTCATGGACAGCAAATGCAAAGGCGCTTGGCCTATTCGCCTGCCTGCCAACTGTAAGGATGGACGGGCAGGGAAACATTCAATTAAATGAATTAATTAACAGGCTTAACAGCCCTCTTAATTGTCAGTGGGCACACTGCCGACTAATATCCACGCCTGCCGTCCGAAATATCGTGTGAGTGTGGGATGACATCAGGATGCTCGCTGGATGTCATCGTGCCCTATCTCACATTCATGCATGTTGGGAGCGTGCCCACACACTGAGCTAAAAATCCTGGCCTTTGGGATAGAAATGCATACAGAGTGACCACAGTCTATATGGACCACAACCTTTAATCTTGGTAGAGAAATTCAAAACTCAGAATGCAACATTACTCCGCTGGAGTTTTTTTCTCCAACCGCATCATCTAAAAATCATTCACATTGCAGGGAAATCGAAACTGATTGCGGACACCTTGTCCAAAACTTAAGGAGATCCAGTTAGAACTGATGGGATAATCCAGACCAAGGCTGAGAGTGAATGTGTGTTTTTTTGTTTATTTTGTGCTTTTATGCCTTGTAATGAAATGAGAGTGAATATCATTTAATTTTTTTGTGATGGGGTGGTGTTATGAGACTGCGCCCCTTTGTTTTTTAAAATATTATTTTTCAACCTTTAACTGACTGAAAATTTTACAATTTGAACTGAGGCTGAGAAAATTGCTTAAAAATGCAAGACCGCATTCCAAGTTAAAAGGTGAAAAACCAGCCAACCTCAGGGGACTGTGAACAGAGAGACATTTCTTCTAATCCAGACATCCATTGAAACCCATAACTAAGGAAGAGACATTAAAAATACTCAAAGTACTGGATATTGAAACAATGGCTGCCACAGACAGATCCACCCAAAGCCTCTCAGAAATACACAATGAGTGAAGTGTTTCAAGGCAAGGCTGCCACTGCCAGAGAAAGGTTGCAAATGACTCAGTGGCTCCTTTTGTTCACAGCTTAAATAGTTAAATACATTCCGATTTGGAAAAGGCAATTCCTCATGAAAAAGAAACAAACCTTTGTTGTCACCAACCGAGGAGGCTGAATAGAGGGGAGCCAGTTCACCCTTCTCACCTGGTTGTAACTAGATCAAAAGTGGACCATGCCTGCAGGGACATGATGTACAAATTTCTAGACAAAGAGTGAAAAAACGTGCCCAACAGGGCCCCAACTTGATGGCTGCCTTTGGTTTGATGGCATCAAGGTGCACGTAGACCCTCGGCACGCAAACACCAAGTGTCAATATGTGCTAATGTTCTATTTGCCCCAAGTGTTGTGAAAGATGGGTCTGACCATGTTGCCACAGGATGCTCCAGTCAATGGACTCTGCTACACCATCTGACGGTAAAATTTATTCAGGAAAACACCTTTGACCACAAGTCTATCAGGCAGCAGTCCACACACTGAGGCCCTGCGGGAAAAGGAGATGGTGGATTCCGCCGGATGGTTTCCTGAGCAGACTGTCAAACTCATTTGGCAGAATGACTTATAACCAGAACTTTCAAACAAGCACCAAGACATGGACTGCCTGTCAGTGAGTGCGTCTCTCCCCGTCAGATCCTTCCTGCATTCCTGGAGCCTCATTGATTTAGTACGCTGTCCTCGAGATGCCTGTGGTGGGGAAGAGACCAATGCCCGCCTCCTTCTGGAATGTGCCTTTGCAAAGAAGGCCTGGAAAGAGACGCAGTGGTTTTTGTCAAGGTTCATCCTGAGCAGCTCCGTTACGGAGCTCTGTACTCTATAGTACAGGGCTCTGTACTCTATAGAGTGTTCCCAGGGATACACACCAAGACAAACATCACCTCAATGAAACAAGACATTTGGTTTCCTGACTGGAAGGCCTGCTGGTCTTCCAGAGCAAAGATTTGTCCATGACCAAGTGTTGCATACTGGCACATTCCAAGGTCCAGGACTATGTGCTGAGGGACACGCTAAAGCTTTTTTTTTCATTCTTATATGGGATGTGAGCCTTTGCAAAGGCTCAATGGGGAAAGGACACTCTCTACGGCTCTCCTATCATATTACACCAAGGGGCTGGAAATGGTGTAAAACCTTCTGTCAATACGTTTGACATGAAATGAATATTGAAAATACTAACTGTAATTAAAAGTGCAGTGAAGCACTTCAGAATCATTGCTGTATTAAAAGTAACTGATCTGTATTACACTTTATGTAACACTACATTTGAATTGTTATGTAACGTGCCTTCACAGATTTTACAAATAAAGTATTTTTTTGATTGAGCAGGTTGGGTCTCTGTTTTTCTTGAAAAAAATGAAGGCTGACAGATGATCTAATGGGCATCTTTGTAATTATAAAAGGTTTTGATAGAGTGGAAATGAAGAGAATGTTTCCTTTTGTGAGGAAGAGCAGAACTGGAGGCCATCAGAAAAGATAGTCATCAAGGTATCCAATAGGGAATTCAGAAGAAACTTCTTGACCAGGAGAGTGGTGGTAACGTGGTACGTGTTGCCACAGGGCAGGGTGACCGCCCTGTATTTTATGGGATCGCCCTGTAATTTAGCTAATTATCCTGTGTCCTTAGCCTGTATGCCATTTATCAAGTATTTCTGGTATTGTTGTGTTTTTTTGTTCTTTCGTGCTTATTGCACATGCCCAGACATGACATCAGCCTTTGCTGGCCTGTGGAGTTTGACTGGAGCCAAGAAGGAGCAAGGTGCATGGGGGAGGAGCACTGGAGTGAAGCCTCAGTGATTCACTGAATTTGCAACTTGCAAGAGTAGTTCAAGTAAAAGGGGGGGTTCTGTGTCTGGGATCTGCAGCCCCGAGCCTGGTAAGCAGCTCAAGGCTCAGTTAGGTGATTCTGGCCCAAGGCATAGTGTAATGGTTAATAGTTATGATAATGAGATAGTGATGTGTATCATGATGTAAGAGTGACATCAGCAGTCATATGCTAGAGACTCTGTAGAGCAAATGAAAATGTCTGTACACAAGAGATATACTTACCTATTAGCCCATTCTGTATATATAGCGTAATTAGAGCAGTTTTGAAGTAACCAATCTGTGACATACCAGAGTTATTTATGAGTAGAGGGAAACCTTCCAGTATAGATTAGACCATGAGACAAAACACGATGGCAGTGCTGGTGACACCATTCTAACAATGATTTGGTGCCATCGGCAAAACATCCCCAGTGACAAAGCGAAAGAAGACTTGTTTGTAGTAAGAAAAGGCACATCTAGGTGAGAAGCACACTGAGAATCAGCAGTGATGTCAGCACCAGTCCAGCAGTCACTGCTCCTTCCACAGCCATTCCAAAATCTTGACATCCCACAGAGGCCAACATGCCATGCATGCCAAAGAGCACCAGGTTAGTTAATTTTTCTATGCCACAGGGCTTGTCACCAATAATGTCCTCTTGAGACTGGGATAGACTGTCTAAAAGCATTCAACACTTTTTTCAGTCCAAACATTAATCTCATAATCAAGCAAGCGTGTTTCAATCAGAGATCCCAAAGACCAAATTGTTTCTTACTGACCTGTATCAGCTAGCCAGTTCTTACAGGTATGGTGTGTTGAAAGGTGAACTTATTCATGACCGCATTGTCATTGGAATCCACAATGAAAAGCTATTGAATTTTGTACAGATGAAAGATAACCTATCACTCAATCGGGTGGTTCAATGTGCTCAGCAGGCAAACTCAGGGAGCTAAATCGGGCCAATGTCCATCAAGGCACCAAGGCATTGGATGGCTCTGTTAGTTGGGTAGGATGAAGGCAGCTGATGCACCCATTCAAAAGCCGGCCAAAATGGGCGAAAGGTGGGAAACCCTGTGGCAGCCATCTTGATATGCTTACACTGTGTTGCAAAGGAACAAAGGACAAAGAAAAGTACAGCATAGGAACAGGCCCTTCGGCCCTCCAAGTCTGTGCCGATCATATTGCCTGTCAACTAAAACATTTCGCACTTCCAGGGTCCGTATCCCTCTATTCCCATCCTATTCATGTATTTGTCAAGCTGCCTCTTAAACACCACTATTGTACCTGCTTCCACCAGCTCCTCTGGCAGCGAATTCCAAATACTCACTACCCTTTGCGTAAAAGACTTGCCCCACACATCTCCTCTATAGTTTTCTCCTCTGACCTTAAATCTATGTCCGCTAGTAATTGACTCTTCCACCCTGGGAAAAAGCTTCTGACTATCTACTCTGTCCATGTCACTCATAATTTTCTAAACTTCTATCAAGTTGCCCCTCAATCTCTGTCACTCTAGTGAGAACAATCCGAGTTTCTCCAACCTCACCTCATAGCTAATAACCTCCAGACCACGCAGCATCCTGGTAAACCTACACTGCACCCTCTCCAATGCCTCATATCCTTCTGGTAATGTGGTGACCAGAATTGCATGCAATATTCTAAGTGTGGCCTAACCACGGTTCTAAACAGCTGCAGCATGACTTCCCAGCTTTTATACTCAATACCCCTGCCAATGAAGGCAAGCATGCCATATGCCTTCCTGACTACCTTATCCACCTGCGTTGCCACTTTCAGTGACCTGTGGACCTGTACACCCAGATCCCTCTGCCCGTCGATGCACTTAAGGGTTCTGCCATTTACTGTATAATTCCTAACTGTATTAGACCTTCCAAAATGCATTACCTCGCATTTGTCCGGATTAAACTCCATCTGCCATTTCTCCGCCCAAGTCTCCAACCGATCTATATCCTGTTGTATCCTTTGACAATCCTCTTCACTATCTGCAACTCCTCCAACCTTAGTGTCATCTGCAAACTTACTAATTAGCCCAGTTACATTTTCCTCCAAATCATTTATGTATACAACAAACAGCAAAGGTCCCAGCACTGATCCCTGCAGAACTCCACTAGTCACAGCTCTCCATTCAGAAAAGCACCCTTCCACTACTTTCGTATCCATCTTCCAGCTCACCTCTGATCCCATGCGACTTTACCTTCTGTACCAGTCTGCCATGAGGGACCTTGTCAAAGGCCTTACTGAAATCCATGTAGATAACACCCACTGCCCTTCCATCATCGATCATCTTTGTCACTTCCTCGAAAAACTCGATCAAGTTAGTGAGACATGACCTCCCCTTCACAAAACCATGCTGCCTCTCACTAATATGCCCATTTGCTTCCAAATGGTAGTAAATCCTGTCACGAAGAATCTTCTCCAATAATTTCCCTACCACTGACATAAGGTTCATTGGCCTGTAATTTCCTGGATTATCCCTGCTACCCTTCTTCTTAAACAATGGAACAACATTGGCCATTCTCCAGTCCTCTGGGACCTCACACGTAGTCAGTAAGGATACAAAAATTTCTGTCAAGGCCCCAGCAATCTCCTCCCTTGCCTCCCTCTGTACTCTGGGTTAGATCCCATCTGGCCCTGGGGATTATCCACCTTAATATTTTTCAAGAGCCTAACACCTCTTCTTTTTTGATCTTAACATGATCCAGAATATCTACACACTCTTCCCTAGACAAATTGACCGCTAAGTCCTTCTCTTTGGAGAATACTGATGAGAAGTATCTCATCCATTTCCTCTGGCTCCAAACACAGAATCCCACCTCTATCCCTGAGCGGGCCTACCCTTTCCCTGGCTACCCTCTTGCTTTTTACATATGTATAAAAGGCCTTGGGATTTTCCTTAATCCTGGTTGCCAGTGACTTTTCATGACCCCTTTTAGCCCTCCTGACTCTTTGCTTAAGTTTCTTCCTACTTTCTTTATATTCTCCAAGGGCTTCATCAGTTCCCAGCCTTCTAGCCCTTACAAATGCTTCCCATTTATTTTTGACTAATTTCACAATATCCTTCGTTATCCAAGGTTCCTGAAACTTGCCATGCTTATTCTTCATCCTAGCAGGAACATGCCGGTCCTGAATTCTTATCAACTGATGTTTGAAAGCCCCTCCACCTGTCAGTTGTTGATATGCCCTCAAACATCCGCCTCCAGTCTAGATTCCTCAGTTCCTGCCTAATATTGTTATAATTAGCCTTCCCCCACCTTAACCCGAGGATTCCTGTTATCCTTATTCACCAGTACCTTGAAACTTGCTTAATTGTGGTCACTTTTCCCAAAATGGTCCCTTACTGAAACTTCAACCACCTGGCTGGGTTCATTCCCTAATACCAGGTCCAGTATTGCCCCTTCCCTCATTGGACTATCTACATACTGTCTCAGAAAGCCCTCCTGGATGCACCTTACAAATTCTGCACCATCCAAACCCATAGCACTAAGTGATTCCCAGTCAATAAAGGGAAAGTTAAAATCACACACCACAACAATCCCATTGCTTTTACACCTTTCCAAAATCTGCGTACATAACTGTTCCTCAATCTCTTGCCGGCAATTGAGAGGCCTATAGTAAACACCCAACATTGTGACTGCACCCTTCTTATTCCGGAGCTCTACCCATATTGCCTCGCTGCATGAGCCCTCCAAGGTGTCCTCCTGTCGTACAGCTGTGATATTCTCCTTAACCAGCAGTGCAACTCCCCCACCTCTTCTACATCCCTCTCTATCCTGCCTGAAACATCTAAATCCTGGAATGTTTATCTGCCAATCCTGTCCATCCTTCAACCAAGTCTCTGTAATAGGAATAGCATCATAGTCCCAAGTACAAATCCAAGCTCAAAGCTCATCTGCCTTGCCTGTTATACTTCTCGCATTGAAACAAATGCATTTCAGACCCCAGTCCCACTGTGTTCAGTAATTTCTTCCTGCCTGCTCTTCCTCTTAGTCCTACTGGCCATATTCACTGGTTCCCAGTCATTTATTTCATCTGCTGACCTATTGCTCTGATTCCCACCCCCCTGCCATACTAGTTTAAACCCTCCCGAATGACACTAGCAAACCTCGCAGCCAGGATATTGGTGCCCCTCCAGTTTAAATGCAACCTGTCCTTCTTGCACAGGTCCCACCTGCCCCGGAAGAGATCCCAATGATCCAGATATTGGAAACCCTCCCTCCTACACCATCTGTTCAGCCACGTGTTTAGCTGCACTATCTTCCTATTTCTAGCCTCACTGGCACGTGGCACAGGGAGTAATCCTGAAATTACAACCCTAGATGTCCTGTTTTTTTAACTTCCTGCCTAACTCCCTAAACTCCCGCTGCAGGACCTCGTTATTCTTCCTGCCTATGTCGTTGGTACCAATGTGTACCATGACCTGTGGCTGTTCTCCCTCCCCCTTCAGAATGTCCCGTACCCGATCAGAGACATCCTGGACCCTGGCACCAGGGAGGCAACATACCATCCTGGTGTCTCTTTCACGACAACAGAAGTGCCTATCTGAGCCCCTGACTATAGAGTCCCCTATGACAATTGCTCTTCTGTGCTTTGACCACCCCCCCTGTTGAACAACAGAGACAGCCGTGGTGCCACCGCTCTGGCTACTGCTGTTGTTTTCCCCTGTTGGCCAGCCATCCCCACCACCCCCCCCCCCAACCCCCCCCCACCCCCCCCCCACCCCACCCTACCCCACCCCACCCCCCCACCCCCCCACCCCACCCCACCCGGATGGACCACCCAGTATCAACCTAGGACCAGAAACGACAACGGCAATCTCAGCCCTATCGACTCTGCAAAGTCCTCCTTACTGACATCTGGGGGATTGTGCCAAAAATGGGACTGCTGTCTCACAGACTAGTCAAACATCAGCCTTTCATAGTCATACTCACTTAATCATATCTTACAGATAATGTTCCAGACGCCACCAGACACCACCATTACCATCCCATTGGCAGGACAGACCCAGCAAAGATGGTGGCACAGTGGTATACAGTTGGGAGGGAGTTGCCCTGGGAGTTCTCAACAACGACTCCGGACCCCATGAAACCTCATGACATCAGGTCAGACATGGGCAAGGAAACCTCCTGCTGATTACCACGTACCTCCCTCCCTCGGCTGATGAATCAGTGCTCCTCCATGTTGAACACCAGTTGGATGAAGCACTGAGGGTGGCAAGGGTGCAGAATTTACTTTGGGTGGGGCACTTCAATCTCCATCACCAAGAGTGGCTCAGTAGCACCACTACTGACCGAGCTGGCTGAGTCCAAAAGGACATAGTTGCTCGACTGGGTCTGCGGCAGGTGGTGAGGGAATCAACAAGAGGGAGAAACCTACTTGACCTCATCCTCACCAGCAAGCCTGCCGCAGGTGCATCAGTCCATGATAGTATCAATAGGAGTGACCACCGCACAGTCCTTTTGGAGACAAAGTCCTGTCTTCACATTGAGGGTATCCTACATCGTGTTGTGTGGCGCTACCACTGTACCAAATGGGATAGATTTTGAACAGATCTAGCAACCCAAAGCTGGGCAACCATGAGGTGCTGTGGGCTATCAGCAGCAACAGATTTGTACTCAAACACAATCTGTAACCTTATGGTTTGGCATATACCCCACTCTACCATTACCATCCAGCCAGAGGATCAACCCTGATTCAATGAAGAGTGTAGGACAGCGTGCCAGGAGCCGCACCAGGCACACCAAAAAATGAGGTGTCAAACTGGTGAAGCTACAACACAGGATTACTTGAGTGCCAAACAGCAGAAGCAGCAAGTGATAGACAGAGCTAAGTGATTCCACAACCTACATATCAGATCTAAGGTCTATAGTCCTGCCACATCCACTCGTGAATGATGATGGACAATTAAACTCACTGCAGGAGGAGGCTCCACAAATATCTCCACCCTTAATGATGGAGGAGCCCAGCACATCAGTGCAAAATATAAGGCTGAAGCATTTGCAACAATCTTCAGCCAGAAGTGCTGAATAGATGATCCATCTTCGGCTCCTGCAGAGGTCCCCAGCATCACAGATGCCGGTCTTCAGTTAACTCGATTCACTCCACGTGATATCATGAAATGGCTGAAGGCACTGGATACTGCAAAGGTTATGGGCCCTGACAATATTCCAGCAATAGTACTGAAGACTTGTGCTCCAGAACTAGATGTGCCCCTAGCCAAGCTGTTCAGTACAGCTATAACACTGGTATCTACCTGGCAACGTGGAAAATTTCCCAAGTACATCTGGATACAAAAGGCTGGACAAATCCAACCCAGCCAATTACTACCCCATCAGTCTAATCTCGATCATCAGTAAAGTGATTGAAGGGGTCATCAAATGCTATCAAGTGGCACTTGCTTAGCAATAACCTGCTCACTGACGCCCAGTTTGGGTTCCACCAGGATCACTTAGCTCCTAACCTCATTACGGCCTTGGTTCAAACATGGACAAAAGAGATGAGCTTCAGAGGTCAGAGTGACTGCCCTTGACATCAAGACATCATTTGACAGAGTGTGGTATCAAGGAGCCCTAGCAAAACTGGAGTCAATGGGAATCGGGGAAAAACTCTACGTCAGTTGGAGTGATACCTACCACAAAGGAAGATAGTTGTGGTTGTTAGAGGTCAGTCATCTCAACTCATCATCACTGAAGGAGTTCCTCAGGGTAGTGTCCTCAGTCCAACCATCTTCAACTGCTTCATCAATGATCTTTCTTCCATCATAAGTTCAGAAATGGGGATGTTCGCTGATAATTGCACAATGTTCAGCACCATTCACGATGCCTCAGACACTGGCACAGTCCATGCCCAAATGTAGCAAGACCTGGACAATATCCAGGCTAGGGCTGACAAATGACGAGTAACATTCAAGACTCACAATTGTCAGGCAATGACCATCTCCAACAAAAGAGAATCTAACCATTGCCCCTTGACATTCAATGGCATTACCATCACTGAATCCCCCACTATCAATATCCTGGGGGGTTACCATTGACCAGAAACTGAATTGGACTAGCCATATAAATACTGTGGCTACAACAACAAGTCAGAGGCTCAGAATCCTGCGACGAGTAACTCACCCCCTGATACCTCAAAGCCTATCCACCATCTCCAAGGCACAAGTCAGGAGTGTGATGGAATACGCTCCACTTGTCTGGATGAGTGCAGCTCCAACAACACTCAAGAAGCTTGACACCATCTAGGGACAAAGCAGCCCACTTGATTGGCACTCCGTCCACAAACTTTCACTCTCTCCATTACCGATGCACAGTGGCAGCAGTGTGTACATCTACAAGATGCACTGCAGGAATTCACCAAGTTTCCTGAGACAGCACCTTCCAAGCTCACAACCACTACCATCTAGAAGGATAAGGGCAGCAGATAGATGGGAACATCACCACCTGGAAGTTTCCCTTCAACTCTCTAACCACCCTGACTTGGAAATATATGCCTGGTCCTTCACTGTTGCTGGGTCAAAATCCTGGGACTTGCTTCCTAACAGCACTGTGGGTGTACCTATACCACATGGACTGCAGCGGTTCAAGAAGGCAGCTTACCACCACCTTCTCAAGGGCAACTAGGGATCGGCAATAAATCCTGGCCTAGCCAGTGATGCCCACATTCCCTGAACGAATTTTAAAAAGTTGAAACATTTCTTTAATGAGTGGAGATATCTGTGAACAACCAAGCATTTTGGAAGAAGCAGATGATGACCTACAGCAGGGCAATTGGATGCCTTTCATGGAGGAATTTCAAACGTCATTTCCAGAATGAATGGATTTTTATTCAACAGCAGCTGGTGAGGTTTATTCCTTGAGCGGTGGGTCATTCTCCATCACAGTGACACCCAGGGCAGAGATAAAGATTGTGGACCTCCCAACTAGCTAGGACAAAGAATGTGGACACAGCAGGCACTGCAGCAGACAGTGAGCATCCACAAAAGCTCCTAAACCTGGTTTGGCTCTTTCCTGAGGAAGGTTATGAAAAAGATATCATAGCACTGAATAATCCATTGGAAGATGAGGTCTTAGAGATTGATATGTTATTCTACTGCTGAGGCATATAAAGCATATGTTGTTTTTTGAGGAGTCAGCAATGTGTGCTGTGGAAGAGCAGAATTTGTCCCACTGAACCCACCAACAAGATGCCTTGGATATCACTGGTTGACCGTGGAGAGTTGTCCGAGGAAGAAAAGCTTGATTACATAGAGGATCACACTGCCAGAGCGTTGGTAGAGAACATTAGCTTGAGTAAAAGTAAGTCGATACCCACATATTACCAGAAAATCTTCTGTTATGGCCTGTTCCTGGGCAAGGTTCCCCCAATTTGTTATGATCCCGGACGTGGTATCCCAAACTGTTAAGCTCCCTGGTGAGGAGGAATGAACTGGCTCCCCTTCTTTATTCAACCTCTTCAGTTGGTCACAACAAGATTAATTTAAAAAGGATCCCATCCCTAATGGATATCTATTCCCAGACCAAATGTATTCATGTTTTAAAAGGAGCTAATTTAATCAGGCTTTCTTAAGTCAAAGAATAAGTGTATTTATTAGTTACTAAAACGCAAGAAAAAAATAATAAAAACGCAACACACATACACACAGATTAGAAATGAGAAGTGAGTCCAGAAATAAAGATATAAAAAGCTATATGAATCAGTCTTTTGGCTTGTCAGTGTGGAGTAGATGATGAAACGTTGCAGTTGTAAAGTCTGTGACCTGATTGGCTGGTAGAGAATCTACACTGAATTTGAAACTAAACCATTGTTAAACTAAATAAACCAAATAAATTAATCACTTAATTAATAATTAGAGGGTATCCAGACCAGAAGCAGGGGATTACTGTTCTTAGAATTTAGCATTTATAGCAGAAATCTAGCCCATGGGAACGTATAGTTAATAAGGAGTCAATAAGCAGTTATTAGATTTAAATTAATTTATTAAATAGTTCTAGAAATGGCAGTTGCTGGGGTGAAGTGCTTCACCTGTGGGATGTGGGAAATTTGTGACCCTTCAAGTGTCCTGGACAACTACATCTGCAGGAAGTGTACCCAATTGCAGCTCCTCACAGACCACATGGATCGGTTGGAGCAGCAGTTGGATGCACTTAGGAGCATTCAGGTGGCAGAAAGCGTCATAGACAGGAGTTTTGGAGACGTGGTCACACCCAAGGTGCAGACAGATAGATGGGTGACGGCTAGAAGGGGCAGGCAGTCAGTGCAGGTATTAGGGAATGAACCCGGCCAGGTGGTTGAAGTTTCATTAGGAAAAGTGACCACAATTAAGCAAGTTTCAAAGTACGGGTGGATAAGGATAACAGGAGTCCTCGGGTTAAGGTGCTTAATTAGGGGAAGGCTAATTATAACAATATTAGGCAGGAACTGAGGAATCTAGACTGGAGGCGGATGTTTGAGGGCAAATCAATAACTGACATGTGGGGGGGCTTTCAAACATCAGTTGATAAGAATTCAGGACCGGCATGTTCCTGCTAGCTTGAAGGATAAGTATGGCAAGTTTCCAGAACCTTGGATAACGAAGGATATTGTGAGATTAGTCAAAAAGAGGGAAGCATTCGTAAGGGCTAGAAGGCTGGGAACAGATGAAGCCTGTGGAGAATATAAAGAAAGTAGGAAGAAACTTAAGCAAGGAGTCAGGAGGGCTAAAAGGGGGCATGAAAAGTAATTGGCGACCAGGATTAAGGAAAATCCCAAGGCCTTTTATACATATGTAAAGAGCAAGAGGGTAGCCAGGGAAAGGGTAGGCCCACTCAGGGACAGAGGTGGGAATCTGTGTGTGGAGCCAGAAGAAATGGGAGAGATACTAAACAAGTATTTCTCATCAATATTCACCAAAGAGGACTTAGCAGTCGATTTGTCTAGGGAAGAGTGTGTAGGTATCCTGGATCATGTTGAGATCAAAAAAGAGGTGTTAGGCATCTTGAAGAATATAAAGGTGGATAAGTCCCCAGGGCAGATGGGATCTAACCCAGAGTACAGAGAGAGGCAAGGGAGGAGATTGCTGGGGCCTTGACAGAAATCTTTGTATCCTCACTGGCTACGGGTGAGGTCCCAGAGGACTGGAGAATGGCCAATGTTGTTCCATTGTTTAAGAAGGGCAGCGGGGATAATCCAGGAATTACAGGCCTGTGAGCCTTACGTCAGTGGTAGGGAAATTATTGGAGAAGATTCTTCGTGATAGGATTTACTACCATTTGGAAGCAAATGAGCAAATTAGTGAGAGGCAGCATGGTTTTGTGAAGGTCATGTCTCACTAACTTGATCGAGTTTTTCGAGGAAGTGACAAAGATGATCGACGATGGAAGGGCAGTGGATGTTTCAGTAAGGTCTTTACAAGGACCCTCATGGCAGACTGGTACAGAAGGTAAAGTCGCTTAGGATCAGAGGTGAGCTGGCAAGATGGATAGAGAGTTGGCTTGGTCATAGAAGACAGAGGGTAGCAGTGGAAGGGTGCTTTTCTGAATGGAGAGCTGTGACTAGTGGATTTCTGCAGGGATCAGTGCTGGGACCTTTGCTGTTTGTAGTATACGTAAATGATTTGGAGGAAAATGTAACTGGGCTAATTAGTAAGTTTGCAGACGACAATAAGGTTGGAGGAGTTGCAGATAGTGAAGAGGATTGTCAAAGGATACAACAGGATATAGATCAGTTGGAGACTTGGGCAGAGAAGTGACAGATGGAGTTTAATCCGGACAAATGCGAGGTAATACATTTTGGAAAATCTAATACAGTTAGGAATCATACAGTAAATGGCAGAACCCTTAAGTGCATCAACGGGCAAATCGATCTGGGTGTACAGGTCCACAGGACACTGAAAGTGGCAATGCAGGTGGATAAGGTAATCAGGAAGGCATATGGCATGCTTGCCTTCATTGGCAGGGGTATTGAGTATAAAAGCTGGGAAGTCATGCTGCAGCTGTATAGAACCTTGGAATATTGCGTGCAATTCTGGTCACCACATTACCAGAAGGAGGCATTGGAGAGGGTGCAGAGGAGGTTTACGAGGATGCTGCTTGGTCTGGAGGTCATTAGCTATGAGGAGAGGTTGGAGAAACTCGGATTGTTCTCCCTAGAGCGACGGAGATTGAGGGGCAACTTGATAGAAGTTTAGAAAATTATGAGTGACATGGATAGAGCAGATAATCAGAAGCTTTTTCCCAGGGTGGAAGAGTCAATTAATAGTGGACATAGATTTAAGGTGAGAGGAGAAAACTTTAGAGGAGATGTACAGGGCAAGTTTTTTATGCAGAGGGTAGTGAGTATCTGGAATTCACTGCCAGAGGTGGTGGAAGCAGGTACGATAGTGGTGTTTAAGAGGCAGCTTGACAAATACATGAATAGGATGGGAATAGAGAGATACGGATCCCGGAAGTGCGAAGTGTTTTAGTTTGACAGGCAATATGATTGGTGCAGGCTTGGAGGGCCGAAGGGCCTGTTCCTGTGCTGTACTTTTCTTTGTTCTAAAGTTGGATGATTCCGGTAGAGCTGACTTTGGGCAGTGGGTTTGGAGATTCTTGGTTCTGCAGGTTAGCTGAAAGTTGTTCTGTTCCCTTTTTGACTGTGGCATCACTGACTTGCCTCCAGCAATCAGAAAGGAATTTTTTACCTGCGAGTACAGGGGTGCCTAGTTGATGTTCTCCAGCTGTGACCTTCACAGCACACACTCACACACCAGGTCTGTTACAGCAAAACTAGCACCCAGAGAGCAGGGCTGTAGTTGACTTTTAACCCCTTTTCTTATGTATTCCTGGAAGGGAAAAAACATGTAAAACAGATCTGCTTTCTTCTTCAACTCACATCATGTCCACAGTCTGGGATATAACTCACAGGATGTAGTTTCTGCTGAGATGGTAATCAGCCTTTATTATCTCTGCCGCCACAGGAGATTACAGTTCAGTTTTGACATTGCATCTCTTCCTTTGAAGTATCTCTGACTGAAGCAGGCCTTGACATCCTTTTAGGTTTGACATTCCATTCTCTGGTCTAGTTGGTCAAGTGTAATCTGCATTGGAATTTTCCAGCAAGTGGTTGCTTTACAGTCTCAGCCAGTTTTTGTTTGTAGGTTCTTTTTTAAAAAACAGGTCTTACTTAAAAGTTCAATAATGTAATGCGGGCTATGGTGCATGACACTTCTTTCCACTAAATTTGTCCTTCAGTCCAGAAGCCAAATCCACAGTCTTACAGCTGAAGAATCCCATACAAGAATTTTGTCGAGATTTTGTTCTGCAGATTTGTTCCATTATTGAAGATGGTGTTATCTTATCATCTTATCCTGACACAGTCATCCCATTGCCTACAAAGGAGCAGCCCCTGAAGCAAGTGTGACAGTATTACCAGTATCTACAGAAAGTGAAAGTAGATTCCAAGGTGTCAGGAAATCATATCTTCTTTAGTTCCTGCAATGTCTATAGGAACGTTTTCGTTCTTCTTATTGTCATCCAGATTTGTTCAAAAATCAAATGTTGAATACCTGTTTTGCCCTCATGTATCCACAAGATCTTCCCACCGAACCAAAACACTGTAGGAATTGAATCCCTTGTAACAATGATTTGGAGTTCAGGGGGAGGTGGGGGAGAGTAGGAGTTGGAAAGAACCTGTAACAGTAAAGGGGGCTACAGGAGTTTCTAAAAGCAATGTAAGTATTTTAAGAAATAGTTTAACATTGTTATTAAAGAAGCTGATTTGATACTTGGGAGATCTGTAGCAATAATGGGTTAATTATTATGGTAATGAGAGAGTGATGTGTTTCATAATGTAAAAGTAACATCAGCAATCATGTGTCGAAACTGTGGAGCAGGTGGAATAGTCTGTATACTAGAGAGATGTGCCTACCTAGTAACTTACCCTGTATATAGTGTAAATAAGGCCGTAGTTACTTGTGAACAGGGGAAAACGTTCGCAGCATAGATTAGGTCATGAGACAAACCACAAAACAGCTCGCTCAGGTATTTCAGGCCTGAGGCTTGGTCAGGAATTGAAGGCTCGCTCAGATATCTGGAGCTTAAGTCTTGGCAGGCGTCCAGGCCCTTCTGCCTCCCCAGCCTCAGCAACCCATATCACCAGTCTTGCCATCAACTTATGTCCCACTGCTCTCCGGCCTCGCCAGCCACCACCCCACACTTCTTGTCAGCAGACCCCTCTCCCCTCCTTCACACTCTCCAGTCTCAGTAGCAACTGCTAACGCCCACCCTGATCGGCAGTCTCATTAGCCTCTGTCCACCCACTCTTTCGCTGCTTTTGCCAGCACCAACAAACCCCACCAGTGAAGCGTCCCTTATTTAATTTCCTCAGAGTTGGTCATCCTGCCGCAGGGAGTGTTTGAAACTAATAGCATTGATGCATTTAAGGGGAACCTATATGAGTGGTTAATGTTAGGGATTAAGTCAACCAAACTTTTCCCAGTTCTGATGAAAGGTCACAACCTGAAAGAAATACTAACTCTGTCTCTCTCCAGACATGTGGGAAGGCAGTGACATAGTGATATTGTCACTGGACTGGTAATCCAGAGACCCAGGGTCTGGGGACCTAGGTTCGAATTCCACCACAGAAGATATTGAAATTTGAGTTCAATAAAAATTTGGAATTAAAAGTCTAATGATGACCATGAAACCATTATCGATTGTCATAAAAACCCATCTAGTTCACTAATGCCCTTACCTAGTCATCCTGAGCCATCCTTACCTAGTCTGGCATATATGTGACTCCAGACCACAGCAATGTGGTTGACTCTTAAATGCCTAGCAAACCACTCAGTTGTATAAAACTGCTAAAACCTCAATTAGAAGGAATAAAACTGGACAGACCACCCAGAAATGAAAATGGCAACCCAGCCCTGTCGACCCTGCAAAGTCCTCCTTACTAACTGGGGGCTTGGGAGAGCTCTCTCACAGACTAGTCAAGCAACAGCCTGACACAGTCATACTTACAGAATCATACCTTACAGATCATGCCCCAGAGACCAGCATCACTATCCCTGGGTTTGTCCTATCCCACCAGCAGGACAGACCTAGCAGAGGTGACAGCACAGAGGTATAGTCAGGAGGGACTTGCCTTGGGAGTCTTCAGCATTTGGACCCCATGAAGTCTCTTGGCATCAGGTCAAATATGGGCAAGGAGACCTCCTGTTGATTACCACATACCACCTCCCCTCAGCTGATCAATCAGTGCTCCTCCATGTTGAACATCACTTGGAGGAAGTACTGAGAGTGGCAAGGGCACAGAATGTACTCTGGGTGGTGGACTTCAATGTCCATCACCAAGAGTGGCTCGGTAGCATCACTACTGACCAAGCTGGCCAATATAGATATAACTGCTAGACTGGCCCTGCGGTAGGTGGTGAGGGAACCAACATACTCAAGCATACTCATCCTCACTAACCCTCTGCCACAGACACATCTGTCCATGACAGTATCGGTAACAGTGACCACCACATGGTCCTTGTGGAGACAAAGTCCTGTCTTCACATTGAGGATACACTCCATCGTGTTGTGTGGCACTACCGCCGTGCTAAATGGGACAGATTTTGATCAAATCTAGACAGGGCATCCATGAAGCGCTGTGGGCTTTCAGCAGCAGCAGAATTGTACTCAATCACAACCTGTAACCTCATGGCCTGGCATTCCCCCACTCTATCATTACCATCAAGCTAGGGGATCAATGCTGGTTTGCAGGAGATTGCAGGAGGGCATGCCAGGAGCAGCACCAGGTGTCAACCTGGTGAAGCTACAACACAGGTCTAAGCAGCAAATAATAGACAGAGCTAAGCGATTCCACAACCAATGAATCAGATCTAAGCTCTACAGTCCTCCCACGTCCAGTCGTGAATGGTGGTGAACAATTAAACAACAAACCGGATTGCCATTTGTGGAGGAGGCTCCACAAATATCTCTATCTCAAAGATGGGGGATCCCAGCTCATCAGTGCAAACGCTAAGGCTGAAGCATTCACAACAATCTTCTGCCTGAAGTGCTCAGCGGGTGATCCACCCCGGCCAGCCTCCGGAAGTACCCAACTTCACAGATGCAGTCTTCAGCCAATTCGATTCCCTCCACGTGATATTAAGAAATGGCTAAAGGCCCTGATAATATTCCAGCAACAGTACTGAAGACTTGTGCCCCAGGACAACACTGGTATCTACCTAGCAATGTGGAAAATAGCCCACGTATGTCTGTATGTCCTGTCCACAAAAAGCAGGACAAATCCCACCAATTACCACCCCATCAATCCACTCTAGATCATCAGTAAAGTGATGGAAGGGGTCATCAACAGTGCTCTCAAGTGGCACTTGCTGAGCAATAAGCTGCTCACTAATGCCCAGTTTGGGAACACTACCACCTGAAAGTCCCCCTCCAAGTCACTCCCCATCCTGACTTGGAAATATATCACTGTTCCTTCACTGTCGATGGGTCAAAATCCTGGAACTCCCTTCCTAACAGCACTGTGGGTGTACCTACACCACAGGGACTGCAGCGCTTCAAGAAGGCAGCTCATCATCATCTTCTCAAGGGCAACTAGGGATGGGCAATAAATGCTGGCCTAGCCAGTGACACCCACATCCCATGAACGAATAAAAAATCAAGCTGCCACACATGCACATATTTCCTAGTTTTCAGAATTCCAGCAACTTTGCTTTTGTTAGCATTTGAGAAAGATGGTAACGTTGATAGATTTAAATGAGAAAAGATGGCTCCTGTGGAGTATGAACACCAGCATTAACTGCCTGAGCCCAAAGACCTGTTTCTGTGCCTGATAGTCAATTTAATTCAACGTCTCTCGGTTATTTTCCTCAGGGTTCAGTATCCGAGGGACCTTTTTCACCGCAGACACAGTCCGATATTCCAGGACGGTACCGGAAGCGGAAGTTGCATGTTTCAGGTCTGGGTGCGGAGGCGCCATGGAGCGTGGGAGCGGGAGCGCAGTGGAGTCTCAGCGGGCCGGGCCCCCGGAAGCTGAGGTTGGGCCCGGGCCACGCTCCTCCAGTTTAGTGAGCGCCACCGGCACCAACGGAAAGGCGGTTGTGTGGTGAGCGGTGCGGCTCCCGGGTGCTGGGCCCAGGGACAGCGCGGTACCGGCGAAGAGAGGTGGGTGGCTGAATGACCGGGAGGGGAGGGGAAGTTGGGGGGGGGGGGAAAGGGAAGTTGGGGGGGCGGAGGGGGAAGGGAAGGGAAGTTGGGGAGGGGAAGGGAAGTTGGGGGGAGGGGAAGGGAAGTTGGGGGGGCGGGACGGGAAGGGAAGTTGGGGAGGGGAAGGGAAGTTGGGGGGAGGGGAAGGGAAGTTGGGGGAGGGGGGAAGTTGGTGGGGGAGGGAAGTTGGGGGGAGGGGAAGGGAAGTTGGGGGAGGGGGGAAGTTGGGGGGAGGGGAAGGGAAGTTGGGGGGAGGGGGGAAGTTGGTGGGGGAGGGGGGAGGGAAGTTGGTGGGGGAGAAGGGAAGTTGGGGGAGAGGGGAAGTTGGTGGGGGAGGGGGGAGGGAAGTTGGTGGGGAGGGGAAGGGAAGTTGGGGGAGGGGGGAGGGAGGGAGGGAGGGAAGTTGGGGGGGAGGGGGGAGGGAGGAAGGGAAGTTGGGGGGGACAGAGGAAGGGAAGTTGGGGAGGGGGGGGAGGGAGAAAAGGAAGTTGGGGGAGGGGGAAGGGGAAGGGAAGTTGGTGGGGGGGAGGGAGGAAGGGAAGTTGGTGGGGGGGAGGGAGGAAGGGAAGTTGGGGGGGGAGGGGAAGGGAAGTTGGGGGGCGGGAGGGGAAGGGAAGTTGGGGGGGCGGGAGGGGAAGGGAAGTTGGGGGGGCGGGAGGGGAAGGGAAGTTGGGGGGCGGGAGGGGAAGGGAAGTTGGGGGGGCGGGAGGGGAAGGGAATTGGTGGGGGGGGAGGGGAAGGGAAGTTGGTGGGGGGGAGGGGAAGGGAAGTTGGTGGGGGGGAGGGGAAGGGAAGTTGGGGGGGCCGGGAGGGGAAGGGAAGTTGGGGGAGAGGGGAAGGGAAGTTGGTGGGGGGGAGGGGAAGGGAAGTTGGTGGGGGGGAGGGGAAGGGAAGTTGGGGTGGGGGGAGGGGAAGGGAAGTTGGGGGTGGGGGGAGGGGAAGGGAAGTTGGGGTGGGGGGAGGGAAGTTGGGGGGGTGGGAGGGGAAGGGAAGTTGGGGGGAGGGGAAGTTGGGGGAGGGGGGGAGGGAAGTTGGGGGGGACGGAGGAAGGGAAGTTGGGGAGGGGGGAGGGAGGAAAGGAAGTTTGGGGGGGAAGGGGAAGGGAAGTTGGTGGGGGGAGGGAGGAAGGGAAGTTGGGGGGGAGGGGAAGGGAAGTTGGTGGGGGAGGGAAGTTGGTGGGGGAGGGGGGAGGGAAGTTGGTGGGGGAGGGGGGGAGGGAAGTTGGGGCGGAGGGGGGAAGGGAAAGGGAAGTTGGGGGGGAGGGGGGAGGGAAGTTGGGGGGGGGAGGGAAAGGGAAGTTGGGGGGGGGAGTTGGTGGGGGGGAGGGAGGAAGGGAAGTTGGGGGGGGGAGGAAGGGCAGTTAGGGGGAAGGGGAAGGGAAGTTGTCGGGGGGGGAGTTGGTGGGGGGGAGGGGGAAGGGAAGAGGGGGGAGGGGAATGAAAGTTTGGGGGGAGAGGAAGGGAAGGGGGAGGAGGGGGGAGGGAGGGGAGGGGGTAGGGGAAGTGGAGAGGAGGGGAAGGGGGGTAGGGGAAATGGGGGGGAGGAGGGGGAAGGGAAGGGGAGTGACGGGGAAGGGGAGTGGCGGGGGAGTGACGAGGCAGGGAGGGGAGGGGCGGGGGGGAGGGGGACTGATTGGGGAGTGATGGGCCTGTGGGGGTGACGGGAGGTTAGAGGCGTGTGTGGGGGGTGAGAGGTTGGTGGGGTTGGGAGGTTCGAGGGGGAGGGGAAGGGGAGTGGGGGAAGGGAAGGGGAGAGGGGAAGGGGGAGTGGGGGGAAGGGGAGGGGGAGGGGGAAGTGGAGGAGGGGAAGGGGGAAAGGGAAGGGGAGGGAGAGGGGGCCCCTGAGTGACGGTGAATAGGGGAGGGGAAGGGGGCGAGTGTTGGGGGAGGGAGAGGAAGGGGAGGAGGAGGAGGACGGGGCGGGGGAGGAAGAGGACGGGGCGGGGGAGGAGGGGGGAAGGGGGAGGGAAGGGGAAGGGGCGAGTGACGGGGAAGGGGGCGAGTGACGGGGAAGGGGAAGGGGGAGTGGTGACGGGGAAGGGGCTGGGGGGAGTGACGGGGAAGGGAAGGGGCAGGGGGAGTGACGGGGAAGGGAAGGGGCAGGGGGGAGTGACGGGGAAGGGAAGGGGCGGGGGGAGTGACGGAGAAGGGAAGGGGCGGGGGGGAGTGACCCGGAAGGGGAGGGAGGGCAGGTGGGAGGGTGTGGAGCAGTAGTGGGAGGGAGAGGGAGGCGGTGAGTGACGGGGAAGGGAAGGGGGGGGGGCGTGAGGGGGGGAGGGGGAGGGGGGAGTGACGAGTAAGGGAGTGATGGGCCTGTGGGGGGTGGCGGGGTGTTAGAGGGCGTGTGTGGGGTTGAGAGGTTGGTGGGGGGATGGGAAGTTCGAGGGGGATGGGGTGGGCAGGCAGGTTGGAAGCTAAGGGTTGGGTGGGAAGGGAGGGCTGTTGGGGGTTGGGTACCCCCATGCTCTGAATTCCTTCTGAGGGAACAGCTTTGCCAAATCTACCCGACCAGACCTCTCAATCATTTTAAACATGCTGCTATTCAATTATTTTAAACCTTTTATATTCAAGGGAATAGAGCCCTAGCCTATCCAACTTGTCCTCATAATTGAACCTTTTTAGCTCCAGTATCATTCTGGTGAATCTGCACTGCACCCTGCAAGTGCAATATATCTTTCCTAAGTGTGGTGCCCAGAAGTTCAGATAGGATCTAATCAAAGCTCGAGGTAACTAATGTAGCTTTCACTCCTCTGTATCCGAGCCCACCTTAAAATCCAACATTTCGTAAGAGTATTAGAAGTAGGAACAGAAGAAGGTCATACAAGTTGGGCCTGTCCTTCCATTTGGTATGATCATGGCTAATCTTGGGCTTCAACTTCACTTTCCTGCCCATTCGCCATATGCCTTGATTGCCTGTGAGACCAACAATCTGTCTATCCCAGCCTTAAATATATTCAAGGATGGAGCATCCACAACCCTCTGGGGTAGAGAATTCCAAAGATTCACAACCCTTTGAAGAAATTTCCCCTCATCTCAGTCCTAAATGAGTAACCCCTTATTCTGAGACTGTGCCCCCGTGTTAACTAGATTCCCCAGCCAAGGGAAACAATATCTCAGATTCTACCCTGTCCCTGTCAAGCTCTTTCACAATCTTTGTATGTTTCAATGAGATCAGCTCTGATTCTTCTGAACTCTAGTGTAGACCCAATTTACTCAGCCTGTTACCGTACAACAACCTTCTCATCTATTCTAGTGAACCTTTACTATACTGTCTCCAGTGCAAGTATATCCTTGCTTAGATAAGGAGACTGAAATTGCACACAGTAGTCCAGGTGTGGTCTCACCAAAGTCCTGTACAATTGCAACAAATCATCTTTATTCTTGTACTTGCATCAAAATCCTGGAACTCTCTCCCTAACAGCCCTGTGTGTCTACCTACACTATGTGGACTGCAGCAGTTCAAAGTGGCAACTCACCACCACCTTCTCGAGGGCAATTAGGGGTGGGCAATAAATGCTGGCCTAGCCAGCGAAACCCATATCCCATGAGTCAATAAAAAAACTCCAATCCCCTTACAATAAAGGCTAACATACCATTTAATTGTTTGTTATACTTACATGCTCACTTCTTGTTTCTTGTACAAGTCTCCCTGAACACCAACATTTACAAGTTTCACACCTTTTAAAAAATATTCTGCTTTTCTATTCTTAATACCAAAGTGAATAAGCTCACACATCCAGATGTTATGTTCCATCTGCCAACTTGTTGTCCACTCACTTAACCTGTCTATATCTCTTTGTTGTTGTCCTCCCCACAGCTTGCATTCCCACCCAGCAAACCTCAATGCATTACTCTGTCCCTTTAAGTCATTAATATAAATCATAAATAACTGAGGTCCCAGCACTGATCCTTGCAACACTCCACTAGTCTCAGCCTGTCAACTTGACATTGCCCCAATTATCCCTATATCTGCTTCCTGTCCTTTAACCAATCCTCTGACCTTGCCAGTCTATCACCGACCATCCCCTTCCTCACGAACTCCATAAATTTTTTATCTTGTTAACCTTTTGTGTGGCACCTTTATTGAATGTCTTTTAGAAATCCAAATATACTATACTGGTTCCCCTTTATCCACCCTACTAGTTACATCATCAAAAAGCTCTAATAAATTTGTCCAACGCCATTTCCCTTTTGTAAAACCATGTTGACATGGTCTAATCAAAATATGCTTTCCTAAGTGCATTGTTTAAGACTTCCTTAATCACAGATTCCAGCACCTTGATGACTGTCAGGTTAACTGGCCTGTAGTTCCCTGTTTTCATTCTCACTGCTTTCTTGAAAAGCAGAGTTACATTTGCTAATTTCCAATCTGTTCCAGAATCTAGCGAATTTTCAAAAATCATAGCTAGTGTACCCGTTATTTCTACAGCTATCTCTTTCAGAACCCTAGGATGTAGGCAGTGAGATCCTGGGGATTTGTTGGATGTCACATCTTCTACTGTGAAGACAGGCACAAAATATGTCTTCAATGTTCCTGTCCTTTCTTCATTCCCCATGATAATTTTTCTTGTCTCTGTTTCTAAGGGACCAATGTTTACTTTAACTATTCTCTTCCATTGTACTTGTAAACGCTTATACAATTTGTTTTTATATTCCTGGCCAGTCTACTCATTCTACTTCCCTTTTTATCAACTTTTTAGTAGCCTTTTTCTGATTTCTGAAACACTTACAATGCTCAGACTTGCTACCATTCTTGGCAATGATATCAACCCCTTTAATCTAATACTATCCATAACTTCCTGAGTAAGCCACTTATGGATCTATCTTGTTGAATTTTTGTTTATCAATGGAATGTATTTTTGCTGAACATTGAAATTTTTCTTTAAATATTTCCCACTGTTTATTTACCGACTTACCCTTTAGTCCATTTACCCAATCGACCTCAGTTAGCTGTCCCCTCACCTATGTAATTATTTGGCTTTATTTAAGTTTAAGATTTTTGTTTGTGATTAGAGTATGTCATGTTCAAACCTAATGTGGAAGTCAATGGTATTATGATCACTATTTCCCAGTGTATCTTTACTATGACAATTAACCCTGCCTCATTGCACATTTTTTTATCTGTTCACAAGCTTACACTGATTTCTGCAGAGACTTCTAACTCTCTCTCTGGTCCTCCACAGTTCAGCATTCAGAAAATTACTCTGATCTACCTTTACTAGGTCCAAAGTGGATGACCTTTCACTGCCCCACATTGAACCCATCTGCCTCAGTTTTGCCCAGTCACTCAAACTATCCATGTCCTTTTGCAATTTTTTGCTGTACTTGTTGTGGCCCTAAATTGGTGTCATCAGCAAACTTGGATTGAGGTAATTGATATACACGGTGAAAACCTGAAGCCCCAGTACAGATTCCTGAAGGGTGGACACCACTAGTCACACCTGACCAATAAGAAAACATTATGTTTATCCTTACACTCCCTTTAACATCCCAAACAATTAATGAACCATCACAAGGTTACTGCAATGTCTTGTACATTTATTTTTTGCTAATGACTTTTGTGAGAACTCAGAATGCCTCTGGAAGTCCACATAGACAACATCCTTACACACTGTCCGACCCACCATATTAGTGACCTCAAAAAATTCATTCTGCTGCAAATATGACCTAGTTATCGTAACCATGGTGGAGCTGGTGCTGATTCGGCAATGTAGGTAATGGGTGTGCTTTATTTTGCAGCTCTTTCTTCCATCTATGAGGCAGAGAGTGGCACTGGGCACTGAGGAAAGCTCAGTAAAAGGGGACATGCTACAAGAACACTGGTTCGTTGATGACATGTACACCTTTGAGAATGTTGGCTTCACCAAGAACGTGAACAATATCAAGTACCTGGTTTGTGCCGACTGTGAAATTGGGCCCATTGGCTGGCACTGCCTGGATGATAAGAAGAGCTTTTATGTGGCTTTGGATCGAGTGCAGCATGAATAGTGGGCAGTCAGGAGCCAGCAGGGGCACAGGACAATTCACTGATGGGGTGAGTCTGTCTCTCACTCTCCATTCACACAATGCCTACAGCCTGTTACTGGCGCTGGAGACAGACTGCCTCACATGTTTATCACCAATGGAAAACTACATACAAATATTGGTGTGAGTCCCAGCGCAGATTGCAAGCAGCAGCTCACCAGTCCAGTATTCTAGGGTTATGTGCAGCAATGTTCTGACAAGCTGATCGCTCAACCTGGATCTTTTTGTTTATTAAAAAAATTCTAAATGCTTTGTGCATTGTGCCATTGCTATCCCACAGGGAGGAAGCAGCAGTGCCCCTGCATTCCAACAGGGAGGGAGAGGGCTGAACCACTGCTATTCAACAGGTGGGGGGAGGGCTGAATCACTGCTATCCAACAGGAGGGGGGAGGGCTGAACCACTGCTATACAACAGTAGGGGGGAGGGTTGAACCACTGCTATCCCATAGGGAGGGAGGAGGACTGAACCAGTGTTATCCAGCAGGGATGGGGGAGGGCTGAAGGGCAACGGCCATCCAACAGGGAGGGGGGAGAGCTGTACAACTATCCAACAGTGAAAGGGAAGCAAGGGCTGTAGACTTCCCTACTTTTATGCTCATTTCCCTTGCATCAAAGGCCAACATTCCATCCACCCTCCTAATTGCCTTCTATACTTGCATCCCAACACCTTGTGATTCATGTTAAGTACACTCTCCAGACTGCAGCACTCTGCTGTCTCTCTGTTCAGTCTGTCATTCCTCTTGCGAAAGTAGACGATGTCACACCTTCCTACATTATACTTCATCTTTCAAAATCTCGCCCACTCACTCAACTCATCCACATCCTTTGTAGACTCCTTGCATCCGCCTCACAAACCACCGTCCTACCCATCTTTGTATCATCAAATTTGGCTACAATGTACGGTCTGTTTCTTCATATCATCAATACAGATTATAAGTAGTTGAGCCCCACTGATTGCTGTCAGACTCCACTCGCCACAGTTTGCAGTCTTCCTCCATTTAAATAATATTCAGCTCCTTCCTGCCAAAGCCTCACATTTTCATACATTATATTCCACCTGCCAAGTTTTTGCCCACTCACTTAACCTGACTATATACCTCTGTAGACTTTTTGTGTCATCCTCAGCTTGCCTTCTCATCTATTTGTGCAAACTTAGCGACAGTACATTCATTTCCTTCATTCAAATCATATATTGTAAATAGTTGTGGCCCAGATACTGATTCCTGTGGCACTTCACTAGTTACAGGTTGCCCATCCTGAAAATACCCCCCTTATCCCAATTCTCTGTTTTCTATTAATTAGCCAATCCTCTATCCATGCTAATATACTACCCCCAACACTACGGGCTCTTATTTTATTAAGTAGCCTTACGTGTGGTACCTTATTAAACGCCTTTTGGAAATCCAAATATAGTACATCTACTATACTACAAGGGGAGAGAGAATGGAGTCAAGATAATGAGAAATGAGTTCCGTGGGGCAGGAACAGACTGACATGATCGGTCCGCTGGGACAGTCCTGTTTGTGGATTTTGGGTAGGAGGTAGAAGCGGGCTGTCCGAGGTTGGGTGACTATCAGGTTGGAAGCTGTGGAAGGAAGATCTCCAGAGGGGATGAGGTCAGTGATAGTCCTGGAAACAATGGCTTGATGTTCAGTGGTCCAGAGAGAGGTAGGAGGAAGTGTTTGTGAGTTGACGCTCAGCCTCCGCTAAGATCATTTCTTGCTATCGTACTTATTCCATCTTGTACTAACAAAGCTACCCCACCACCCTTTTCTTCCTGTTTTTTTCAAAAAGTCACATGCCCCTGAATATTTAGTTCCCAGCTTTGATCTCATTGTAACTATGCCTCTACAATGGCTATAAGATCATACCCACTAACCTCTCTTTGTGCCGTTAATTCATTTATTTTGTTCTCAATACGACTTGCATTTAAGTATGGATTTTGACCCAGTGACATTGAAGGAACGGCGATATATTTCCAAGGATGGTGAGTGACTTCGAGGGGAACTTCCAGGTGGTGGTGTTTCCATCTATCTGCTGTCTTTGTCCTTCTAGATGGTAGTGGTCGTGGTTTTGGAAGGTGCTGTCTAAGGATCCTTGGTGAATTCCTGCAGTGCATCTTGTAGATGGCACACACTGTTGATCTTGTGCGTCGGTAGTGGAGGGAGTGAATGTTTGTGGATGGGGTGCCAATCAATCGGGCTGCTTTGTCCTGGACGGTGTCAAGCTTCTTGAGTGTTGTGGGAGCTGCACTCATCTAGGCGAGTAGAGAGTATTCCATCACACTCCTGACTTGTGCCTTGTAGATGGTGGACAGGCTTTGGGGAATCAGGAGGTGAGTTACTCATCACAAGAGTCCTATTTGCTGCTGTTTTTTTATGTTTGTACACTGTCCCTTCCTGGCACACTCTGGATATCATTACCTAAATAGCTACCCTTCCATATCCGTTTGCTATATAAGCCTACATATCCGCTGTACAGAACCCTCTCCTACTCAATTTAATTTAAAGCCCTACAGCCCTTGTTATTTGATTTGCCAGGACACTGTCCCAGCATGGTTCAAGTGAAGCCCGTCCCATTGGAACAGCTCTCTTCTACCCCAGTACTGGTGCCAGTGCCCTATGAACTGAAACCCTTTGACTCCAGTTAGCTATTGTATTTAACTCCTAGACTCTATTTACCCTATGCCAGTTTGCCCATGGGTCAGGTCGTAATCCCGAGATTATTACCTTGGAGGTTCTGCTTTTAATTTGGCTCCTAACTGATCAAATTCTTTCAGCGTAACCTTTCAAGTCCTATCAATGTCGTTGGTACCAAAGTGGATGACGACAACTGGATCCCTCCCCACCCACTCCAGGACAAAGCTTGATTGGCACCACATCCACAAACATTCACTCCACCACCGAAGCACAGTAGAAGCAGTGTGTACCATCTACAAGATGCACTGCAGGAGTTCACCAAGGTTTCTTCCACAGCACCTTCCAAACCCATGACCACCACCTCCAGAAGGACATGGGCAGCAGATAGATGGGAACACTGTCACCTTGAAATTCCCCTCCAAGCCACTCACCATCCTGATTTGGAAATATATCGCTGTTCCTTCACTGTCACTGGGTAAAAATCCTAGAATTCCCTTCCTAACAGCACTGTGGGTGTACCTGCACCACATGGACTGCAGTGGTACAAGAAGGCAGCTCACCACCAAGGGCAGTTTGGGATGGGCAATACATGCTGGCCCAGTCAGTGAAGCCCACATCCCGTGAGCAACCAAGTTCCTCTCCAGCCTTGAGGAGATGTCCTTAACCCTGGCACTGGGCAGGCAACACAGCCTTCGGGACTCACACTCAAAGCTGCAGAAAGCAGCATCTATCCCCTAATTATACTGTGCCTACCAGTACTATGTTCCTATTTCCTTTCCCAACTTGAATGGATCCCTGTACCATGGTTCTGTGGTGTGTTCACTCATCTTCCCTGCAGTCCCTACTCTTGTCCACACATCTTGCATGAACCTAGTGACTACCAATTAGACCAGGCTGCCTTGCCTTGCCCCCCCCCCCCCCACCCCCGCACCCCAACACACATAACTCACCTCACAGCATACTGCATTGCCCCCTATTTGTCCCAACCACAGTGCAGTCCTTAACCCAGCACCGCACTGTCAGCCAGCCGGGAAAAAGTGACTTGCCTATACTCTTGCCTGAATGTGTGGCACCTCAACCTTGAAGTCAAACGGGTGACCCTTGCGAGCACTGCGCAACGTTAGTGAGCACTCACCTCTGAGTTCCCCCCCGAAGTACACGCCTTATAAATGCTGTTGTGAAACATGTTAGTGTGCAATCACGCTAACGTGCCTGGATGATCCAGCATGGGAGGATCATTCTGGTGAGCATGGCTTATAATGCTATGCAGATGTATTAAAATGAAGGCAGCCTGCCATTGATGAGTGAAGCGGACAATCGCAAGTTGGTTTCACACTGGTGTGCATCCGATTTTTGGCCTTTGTGCCATATTATCCTCTGACGCCGACGACAACGAGCACAGAAAATTCCACCCTAAGAAACTATATGCTTTATTAACTGCTCTCTCAACATGCCATGCCATCTTCAATGACTTATGCACATACACACCAAAGTTCCTTTTTTTTCAATTTGTTCCTGGAATGTGGGTGTCATTAGCAAGGCCAGAATTTATTGCCCATCCCTAATTGCCCTTGTTCAGAGGGCATTTAAGAGTCAACCACATTACTGTGGGTCTGAAGGCACTTGTAGGCCAGACAAAGGAAGGACAGTAGATTTCCTTCCCTAAAGGACATTCCTGCACTTTCTTTAAAGTCTCCCTACATTTTGTACTCTCTATATTCTTCCTACCAAAATGAATCACCTCACACTTCTCTGCTTTAAACTTCATCTGCCACTTGTCTGTCCAATCCATCAACATTAGGGAAGGCAGTATTCCAGTGACCCAGGGTAATGCTCTGGGGACCCAAGTTCAAATCTCAGAATCACAAAATCCCACCAGGGCAGGTGGTGAAATTTGAATTCAATAAAAATCTGGAATTAAAAGTCTGGTAATGACTATGAAACCATTGCCAATTGTCATAAAAACCCATCTGATTCACTAATGTCCTTTAGGGAAGGAAATCTGCCATCTTTACCTGGTCTGGCCTACATGTGACTCCAGACCTTCAGCAATGTGGTTGACTCTTAAATGCCCTCTGAGCAAGGGCAATTGGGGATGGGCAATAAATGCTGGCCTAGCCAGTGATGCCCACATCCCATGAATGAATAAAAGAAAGTCTATGTCCTTTTGAAGTTCAAGACTATCCTCATCATAGCTGACAATGTTTCCAATCTTCATATTATCTACAAATATTGAAAGCATGCCCTGAACACCACAGTTTAGCTCATTAATATATATCAGGAAGAGCAAGGGTCCCAACACTGAACTCCAGTACAAACCTTCCTCCAATCTGAAAAACACCCATTTATCACTGCTCTCGATCTCTGTCACTCAGCCAATTTTTTTTATCTCAGTGCCTACTTTCCCTTTTATTCCATGAGCTAGAATTTTGCTCATAAGCCTGTTGTGTGGCACTGTATTAAATGCCTTTTGAAAATCCATATACACCAGCTCAGCAGCGTTGCCCTTATCAGCCTTCGCTGTTATCTCTTCAACAAACTCCAGCAAGTTAGGTGAACATGATTTTCCCTTAATGAATCCATGCTGGCTTTCCTTAATTATCCTGCACTTGTCTAACTGATTATTGATTTTGTCCCTAAATATAGCTTCCAGAAGTTATCCTACTAATGATGTCAAACTGGTCTGTAGTTGCTGGCTTTATCCTTGCACCTCTTTTTGAACAAGGCTGTAACATTCGCAGTTCTCCAGTCCTGTGGCACCACCCCTGTGTCTAACATCTCTGCAATTTCCACTCACTTGCTTCAGTACCCTTGGACGCATCTCATCTGGTCCTGGTGCCTTATCTACTTTAAGTAAAGATAATCTTTCTAACACCTCCTCCTTTTCAATTGTAAATTCTTTGAATGTACTAGTTACCTCTTCTCTCACCTCGGCCTGGGTAGCATCTTCTTCCTTCATAAAGACAGATGCAAAGTACTCGCTTAATATCTCCGCTATTTCTCCTTCCTCCACTTGGAAGTCCCTTTTTTATTCCTAATCTGCCATACTCTTTCTTTTACCACCTTTTACTATTTATTTACTGACACAAGACCTCAATCCTTAATGCTGGGGGGAAAACCTAACATTTCCATGAATGCTAAAATGCTGATAAATGGAATTGGAGGAGAATACATGTCTGGTCCCCTATATTGGATCCACTTACAATATGACAATTTTACTTTGATCAGCAGACTGGACTTTACAATTACCCTAACTCTCAGTACTACTACAATACATAAACTCCACAATATTTATACAAGGATGCAGCAAAGCAACAGTCTCTGGGCCAGTTATTGTAGGGATTGTCCCTAACCTGCTGGTGGCTGGCATAGATTTTCTGCTTGGTAACGATTTTTCTGGGAATAGGGTGATTGCACCTCCTCGAGTCCTAGACCAACCAAGCGAGAAAAAAGAGACAGAACAGTTACAAGAGGAAGTCCCTGGGATTTTCCCAGACTGTGTAGTGACCCGATCCCAAGTCAGGCAGACAGGTTTAAATAACAAAGAGCCAGTAACTCAGTTAGATGAGTAAGAAAAAAGCAAAATACTGCAGATGCTGGAAATCTGAAACAAAAACAAAAATAGCTGGCAAAACTCAGCAGGTCTGACAACATCTGCGGAGAGGAACACAGTTTACATTTCTAGTGCTCTTCAACAGAACTAAGGAAATAGAGAAATGAGGTGAAATATAAGCTGGTGGAAGGGGGTGGGACAGGTAGAGCTGGATAGAGGGCCAGTGATAGGTGGAGGCAAAGAAGAGATTGCCAATGATGTCATAGACAAAAGGACAAAGGAGTGTTAAATGTGGTGATATTATCTAAGGAATGTGCTAATGGGGACATTAAGGGTAGCAACCAGGACAAGTAAGTGGCAGATGGCCTGAATGGGGGTGGGGGGAAGGGATCGAAATGGGCTAAAAGGTGGAGATAAAACAATAGATTGAAATACATTTAAAAATAGGTGGGAAAAGAAAAATATATTTTTTTAAATTATAAATTATTGGGAAAGGAGGGATTGGAAAGGGGGCGGGGATGGAGGAGAGAGTTCATGATCTGAAGTTGTTGAACTCAATATGAAGTCTGGAAGGCTGTAAAGTGCCGAGTTGGAAGATGAGGTGCTGTTCCTCCAGTTTGCGTTGAGTTCACTGGAACATTGCAGCAGGCCAAGGACGGACATGTGGGCATGAGAGCAGGATGGTGTGTTGAAATGGCAAGTGACAGGGAGGTCTGGGTCATGTTGGCAGACAGACCGAAGGTGTTCCGTAAAGCGGTCACCCAGTCTGCGTTTGGTCTCTCCAATGTAGAGGAAACCACATTGGGAGCAACGAATGCAGTCAACTAAATTGAGGGAAGTGCAAGTGAAGTGCTGCTTTACTTGAAAGGAGTGTTTGGTCCCTTGGACTGTGAGGAGGAGGGAAGTAGAGGGGCAGGTGTAACACCTTCTGAGGTTGCATGGGAAGATGCCGTGGGAGGGAGTTGAGGTATAGGGGTGATGGGGGAGTGGACCAGGGTATACCGGAGGGAACGATCCCTACGGAAAGCCGCGGGGGGGGGTGGGGGGGGGGGGGGACGGAAGATGTGTTTGGTGGTGGCATCATGCTGCAGTTGGCGCAAATGGTGGAGGATGATCCTTTGAACGCGGAGGAAGGTGGGGTGATAAGTGAGGACAAGGGAGACCCTATGATGGTTCTGGGAGGGAGAGGAAGGTGTGAGGGCGGATGTGTGGGAGATGGGCCGGACATGGATGAGGGCCCTGTTAACCACCGTGGGTGGAAAACCACGGTTAAGGAAGAAGGAAGACATGTCAGAGATACTGTTTTTGAAAGTGGCATCACCAGAACAGATGTGACGGAGGCGAAGGAACTGAGAGAATGGGGTGGAGTCTTTACAGGAAGCAGGGTGTGAGGAGCTGTATTCGAGATAGCTGTGTGAGTCGGTAGGCTTGTAATGAATATTAGTGGACAGTCTATCACCAGAAATTGAGACAGAGAGGTCAAGGAATGGAAGGGAAGTGTCAGTGATGGACCACGTGAAAATGATGGAGGGGCGGAAATTGGAAGCAAAATTAATAAATTTTTCCAGATCCAGATGAGAGCATGAAGCAGCACTGAAGCAGTCATCGATGTACCGGAGAAAGAGAGGGAGAGGGCCTGAGTAGGACTGGAACAAGGAATGTTCCACACACCCCAAAAAGAGACAAGCATAACTGGGGCCCTTGCGGGTACACATAGCCACACCTTTTATTTGGAGGAAGTGAGACGAGTTTAAGGAGAAATAGTTTAATGAGAGAACAAGTTCAGCCAGACGGAGAAGAGTAGTGGTGGATGGGGACTGCTCGGGCCTCTGTTCGAGGAAGAAGCGGAGAGTCCTCAGACCATCCCAGTGGGGGCTGGAGGTGTAGAGGGATAGGACGTCCATGGTGAAGAGGTGGTTGGGGCCAGGAAACTGGAAATTGTTGATATGATGTAGGGCATAAGAGGAGTTGCGGATGTAGGTGGGAAGGGACTGGCCAAAGGGAGAGAGAATGGAGTCAAGATAGCAAGAAATGAGTTCCGTGGGGCAGGAACAGGCTGACACGATTAGTCTGCCGGGTCAATCCTGTTTGTGGATTTTGGGTAGGAGGTAGAAGCGGGCTGTCCAAGGTTGGGAGACTATAAGGTTGGAAGCAGTAGAGGGTAGATCTCCAGAGGAGATGAGGTCAGTGACAGTCCTGGAAACAATGGCTTGATGTTCAGTGGTGGGGTCATGGTCCAGTGGGAGGTTGGAGGAAGTGCCTGCAAGTTGACACTCAGCCTCTACAAGGTAGTGGTCAATGCGCCAGACAACAACAGCTCCAGTTTTGTCAGCAGGGTTGGACCTGAGAGAATGGAGTGCAGCAAGTTCAGAAAGAGAGAGGTTAGATTGAGTGAGAGGAGCAGAGAAATTGAGACGACTGATGTCACGCCGACAGTTCTCAATGAAAAGATGAAGAGCAGGTAAGAATCCAGAGGGAGGGCTCCAGGTGGAGGGAGAATATTGGAGGCAGGTAAAGGGATCCGTTGAACGGGGAGAGGACTCCTGCCCAAAGAAGTGAGCACGGAGACTAAGGCGGCGGAAGAAGAGTTCAGCATCGTGCTGAGCCCGAAATTCATAGAGGTGAGGGCGTAAGGTATGAAACTGAGTCCTTTGTTGAGCACTGAACGTTCAGCATCAGAGAGGGGAAGGTCAGGGGATATGATAGAGTGAGAAGTTTGGTTGGCTGAGACCCTTGAGAACCTGACTAAAGGAGAGGAGGTGCTCAGCAGAGAATCCTTTCAGCCGCCATTAAGCATGATGGCAAAATTATTGGTGTTGATTTGGCAAAGAGTGCAAGGAAGGACCTCTCCTTTGGTGATGTTGCAAGTACAGTCATTGCTGCAGCTCAGTGGTCATCAAGCCAGGCTCAACAGGGTTCAGATTACAATTACCTCCCACTATCTGAACTTGATAACTATGATCAATATTAAATACAGTAGTTGCAGGAATACCAGCACTTTCAACAAGGGCCTATGGACCACAGTCAACAACCATCTGTCACATACTAGGCATCAGCTACTTTCACAGGTCCTGCTGTTAGTACTTCTGAAAACACACCTATATTGTCGGTTCAAATATATTCAAGAAGCATGCAAAGCTATCAGCAAAGTGCTCAGATAGATGTTGGACGTCTAAATGACACATGCCGGTCAATAGCATACCCAGGTGCTGCTTCTTCAGACTCCAAATTCTCTGTACCTGATGTTTCCAGTTACCAGTATGATGATTCATCTGGATTTTACTTGATCAGCAGACTGGACTTTACTATGATCCTAACTCTCAGTCCTACTATAGTACACAAACTCTACAATATTTATACTGGAATGGAGCAAAGCAGAAGTATCTGCCTGCATCCAAAAATACTGCACAACAGAATGCTGCTGCTAGTGCAGCTAATAAAGCTGATAAAGAGAAAAAAGAAAAACCAAAGAGCAAAACTGCACAGTTTGAATAAACAAAGAAAATTTCGAATCCAGCTTCCAGGCCATTGGGCAGCCTAGAGAGGATGAGTGGAAGGAGTCTGCAGTGGCAGATGTTGGCTTTGTGTCGTTTGAGAGAAAGCAACGTACTTCAGCAGAGAGGTCACTAGCAACAGTCAAAGTCCTAAGGAGGTCTGCTACTCCTGATGAAGGGATTATATGCTGAAGAGCCCACAGTAAGGTTCTATTGCAGCTTACATTGGAGAAAGTGATACTGAAGAACATGAAAAGGCCAATGATGGAAAGGAGAAACTGACAGATTGGAAGAAAGCAGCCTGCTTTTTGTATAGACGACAGTTCCCCAGTAAAGAAATATTCATCGGATGTCAGCAACCCCTGAACTGCAAAGCAAAATCTAGAGATTCACAGAAAAGTAAAAGTGACAGAACTTGAAGCTTTAGAGAAGACTGAATGACAGATGAAGAACAGAAACAGGGCAGCAGAAATGAAAGAGAAGCATGGAATCCCAGAGCCCAAGAAGAAAACGTTTTTTTACACTCCAAGTTATTGATTTTGAGCAATCAACTAAAGTTGGAATTGGCAGAGATAATATTGGAAGCTGGATGTTACGAGCCAAAGGCTGGAACAAAGGTTCAGGACTTGGTTGAAACCAACAAGGCATTCCTGCTCCAATTGAGACACAATTGAGAGTGAAAGAAGCTGAACTTGGAACATGTGAAAATTCTTAGTGTCAACACTGCAGATATATCTAAAGATTCTGTCCCAGAAGCCATTTTTGCCAGATTCTCAGTAATGGAATAATATTTCTTGTGTTGTAAATATTGTAAATAATGATACAATGATTGCTTTGTTGTGTAAGAAAGGACATTAATGGGTTAGCTTTTTTTCACTTTTTCTGCTTTGGTTACATTTGTAAGTTTAACAACTACATTTTAATCTTTTAAGTTCTGACTTTATAAAACTGGAGGTTATGGTGGGCATGTGACAGAAGTGAAAGACTGGCTGTTAAGTGTGGATGTTAGAACGAATATGTTGTTATGATACTTGCTGGAGAGCAGGAGGTCGGGAACTCCAAAGGATTGACAAACTTCAGAGTTTCCATGCGTGCAAAGACTGGGAGTGGGCGACACATGCTTTTCTGCATTTTTAAGTTCTTCAGGCTGAGGACCAGCCTGTGCATGAAGAAAAATGGCATGAAAACTGAAGCCAAGTTTTTGGTAAGATTCAGTTAGGGACCAATAAGGTTTTATTTAAAGTAGACAAAGTTTGAGATTCAAGACACTTGTTCAGTGAATAAAGCCAGAAGATTCCACTGATTTTGAACAAACAAACTTTACTGTACAAGGTCAAAAAGATAAAACAATTTGCAATATCTTTCTTGTACTCTAACATTCAGGTTTAATATGAGGTACATGCGAATTAACAAGTAAACCATGGTCAAACACACCGCATTTCACAATAAATGGCCAATGCGACCAAGAGAGAGTGCATGGAGTTCTCAACAACTCACCCAGATGTCAATAAACAGTCGCACTGAAACTCTGTCTCTCTTACAAAGGATTCCAGTATTCACCTCCGAAGATCATGTCTTGAAATTCTCAGCACAAGTCTCTCCAACTCAGATGGCATCAACGATGGCCCACCTCGCAGGGTTTCAGTTTCATCTCCTGAGATCCCGTTCCCTGGATCCCTGAGTATGCATTCAAGCACTAACTCACAAGCACAACTTCAGCCCTTGGGCCGTGCCGAGCAGACACTACTGCTCCAAAAGTGTACCTTCACCCCAAAGCTGGAGTCACCAATCTTCTGCTGCTTTCTTGGATCTTCAGGGCTTCTCCTGAGCTTAAAGTCTGCTAACCGCAGCCTTATTTTTTAAACTTAACTGGGACCTCTTCCTGTCCCTGTACCCTGTCTGGGACTCTTCTATTGGGACTTCTCCCTGCCCCCTCACCCTCTCCCCTGCCTGGGACACTTGTTTTCAATTGCGCTCCGCTCCCAGTCACATAACCTGGATTTTCATGCCATTTTTCTTCATGCACAGGCACACTGGCCTGGTCCCCGGACCACAGAACTTAAAATGCGGAAATGCATGTGTTGCCCACTCCCAGACTTCACATGCATGGAAACTCTGAGGTCTGCCAGGACTTGGAGTTCTGACCTCCCACTCTCCAGCGAGGTAAGTGTAGCTTTTGTAACACATTCTGCCTCTTGGAAGAAAGAATCACAGAATCACACAGTGCAGAAGAGGCCCTTCGGCCCATCGAGTCTGCACTGACATGTGAGAAACACCTGACCTACCTACCTAATCCTATTTAACAGCACGTGGCCCATAGCTTTGAATGTTATGATGTGCCAAGTGCTCATCCAGGTACTTTTCAAAGGATGTGAGGCAACCCGCCTCCACCACCCTCCCAGGTAGCGCATTCCAGACCATCACCTGTTAGTGACGTCACCTGTCAGCACAAAAATTTCTCCTGTACACATTTCAAGAAATCCACTCCATCCAAGCCCTTAACATTATGTCTATCCCAATTAGTGTTGGGAAAATTGAAATCACCTAATATAATTACCCTAATGTTATTGTTTTTAACACACCTCCGCAAATTGTGCACATATTTGCTCCTCAATTTCCCTCTGACTATCTGGGGGTCTATAATAAATACCTAACAATGTGGCTGCCCCTTTTTTATTCCTAAACTGTATCCACAAAGCTTCATTCGATGCCCCCTCCAAGATATCATTTCTCCTTACTGCAGTAACTGACTCTTTAACTAATAATACAATGCCTCCTCCTCTTCGCCTGTCTCGCCTGAAGATTCTAAATCCAGGAATGTTGAGCTGCCAACCCTGCCCCTCCCCCTCCCTCAACCACATGTTGGCGATGGCTACTATATCATAATTCCATGTGTCAATCCTCACCTTTATCTCATCCATTTTACCTGTAATACTCCTGGCATTAAAGTAGAGGCCATCCAGCCTTGCCTTACTCCCTTGAAACTTAATGCAGCTGTACTCCCTCTGACTTGATTGTTTTACTGTATTATGATGTGTCCCTATTCTGCTAACATCCTGTGTCCTCTCCCCCTGCCGAATTAGTTTAAACTCCTCCCAACAGCACTAGCAAACCTGCCCACAAGGATGTTAGTTCCGCTCTGGTTCAGATGTAGACTATCCCACTTGTACAGGTCCCACCTTCCCCAGAAACGGTCTCAGTGAAACAGGAATCTAAAACCCTCCCTCCTGCACCAACTCTTAAGCCACATATTCATCTGTGCTATTCTCCTATTTCTGAGTTCGCTAGCACGTGGCACTGGGAGTAATCCAGAGGTTACAATGAGAGGTCTTGCATTTTAGTCTATTGCCTAACTCTCTGAATTCTTGATGCAAGACCTCATCCCTCTTTCTACCATGTCATTGGTACCAACGTATACCATGACCAGTGCCTTATCACCCTCCCCCTTCAGGATGCCCTGCAGCCATTCAGTGACATTCCGGACCCTGGCACCAGGGAGGCAACATACCATCCTGGAGTCATGTTGATGGCCACAGTTGCACCTGTCTGTTCCCCTAACTGTAGAATACCCTATTACTATTGCTCTTCCTCCCTTCCTCTCCTCCTGTACAGACAGGCTGCTTGTGGTGCGAGAAGCTTGGCTCTGTCCGCACTCCCTGGAGGAACCAGTGCCCTCATCAGCCTCCAAAACAGAATACCAATTTGCGAGTGGGACCCCAGGGGACTCCTGAACTACCTGCCTGTTTCTCTTGGACTGCCTGGTGGTCACCTATTCCCTTACTTCCTCAAGTCCCTTCAGCTGCCGTGTGACCACCTCTCTAAACGTGCTATCCACGATGCTCTCAGACTCACGGATGCCCCACAGTGTCCCCAGCTGCTGTTCCAGCTCTGAAACCCGAGCTTCCAGGAGCTGCAGCTGGACACACTTCCTGCACACATGCTGGTCCTGGGCACTGGAAATGTCCCTGGCTTCCCACAAGAAACATGAGGAGCACACCACGGCTTTGAGCTCTCCTGCTAGACTTATCCCTTTAAATTAAACTTTTTAAATCAATTACTCTAGGGTCCTTCTTTCCTGATCCTTGTTACTATAGAATATACAAACTATAAACTCCTCAGCTACTGGCACAGTCCATGTCTAAAGAGCAGGCCAGTGGCTCGGTATCCCACAGCAAGTAACTCATCTTATGCCGTCCCCACGGCCTGTGCACCAGCTACAAAGCACAAGTCAAGAATGTGATTGAATACTCTCCACTTGCCTGGATGAGTGCAGCTCCAATAACACTCAAGAAGCTTTGACACCATCTAAGACAAAGCAACCCCCTTGACTGACATAAAAGCAAAATACTGCAGGTGCTGGAAATCTGAAACAAAAACAGATAATGCTGGAAAACCTCAAGTCCAGCAGCATCTGTGGAGAGAGAAACAGAGTTAATGTTTCAAGTCCATATGACCTGAAGAAGGGTCATACAGGCTTGAAATGTGAACTGTTTTTCTCTCCACAGATGCTGCAAGACCTGCTGAGTTTTTTTCCAGCATTTTCTGCTTTGGCCCTTGATTGCGCTCCCTCCAAAGATGCACAGTGAAAGCAGTTTGTACAATCTACAAGATGCACTGCAGAAACACACGAAACATCCTTGGATAGCACCTTCCAAACCTACAACCACTAATATCTAGAAGGACAAGGGCAGTAGATGCATGGGAACACCACCACTTGGAAGTTCATCTCCAAGCCACTCACCATCCTGACTTGGAAATACAGCGCCGTTCCTTCACTGTTGCTGGGCCAACATCTTGGAACTCCCTCCCTAACAGCACTGTGCACTGCAGCGGTTCAAGAAGGCAGCTCACCACTACTTTCTCAAGGGCAATACGGATGGGGAATAAATACTGGCCTGGCCAGTGATATCCAAGTTCCATAAATTAATTTTTTAAACATTCTGGGACAGGAGGCATCTATTCCAAAGGGGTGGGTTGCACCTCAACTGGCCTGAGACCAATGCTCTCCCAGGGAAGTTCACTAGTGTGATTGGGGAGTGTTTAAACTAAATTGGCAGGGTGTGAGAATGGATTTTTTAAACAATTAAGCTGGGTAAGAGAGTGATAGGAACCTGAAATAAAAACAGAAGATGCTGGTAAAACTCAGCAGGTATGGCAGCATCAGTGGAGAAACAGAGTTAACATTTTGAGTCCTTATGTGGACCCAAGAGGGCATTGGTCTCAGTCCAGTTGAGGTGCAACCAGCATTTAATGTTTTTATTTCAGATTTCCAACATATGCAGTATTTTGCTTCTGTATTATATTGATAGGAATTAGGTTGTCTGGGAGGTTGGAAACATGAAAAGGATAGAGTTTTGAGGTACAAGTAAATAGGTTAGATCTAACATTTGCATTTTTTGTAAAGTTGAAAGTTTGTTTGAATATCAAAGGGGAGTCAGAGATAACAAGAAATATGTTTGCATCTTGCAGGAGCTCCATAAGTAAATAGTAGTGGGGATATTATATTTTATTGATCTGAACACAAGACAAGAAGGAAACATGTAAGATCTTATATTTGGAAGGGTCTGAGTTTCAAACAGGTGTGAGAACAATGGAACCGAGGTTAAGGGGTGGGGGAGGTATTTTAGATTTGTTCTGGAGCTTGAGCCGAAGAGATCAATGGGGTTAGCTGGAGTTATTTCAGCTGTTGATCTATAGCTGGAGCTCTGGGCAGGGAGAGGATACAGCTTGAATCATCCATCCAGTCAAGCCAGAAAAGTCTTGGGCTGCAGCGAGCAGTTTTATTCTGAAGTGGATTCGACCGCAGAGTGGAAGAGTGTAAATGTCATGTAGTATGCCTTTATTGAAGCTACAGCAGTTTGCCTTGTGTAAAATTACTGGATTTCAATATAGACATCTATAAGGGAGTGTTGCCTGGAAGGTTTACTTGTAGGTTTGAACAAGTCAAGAGTTGAGAGAATGTTTTGTAAGACTAACCTTAATTGTGTAACTGTAATCTTGTGTGCTGAAGTTTTATTTTAGTTAATAAAACTTTTACTTTTAATTTTTAAAATCGCAGAAGTGTTACTGGACCTTTTACTGCTGAGCTCGATACATCTTCTCCTCATTTTCAGAATACAAAAGAGGGTGTGGCCCGTAAGCCAAATTTCCCCTTGGGATTTGGTTTGTGCAGCAATTAAGACCGCCTGTGGTTATAACAAATTTGGGGACTCTTTGCAGGATTATTAAAATTCCTTGATTGGGTTGGAGTTTGTGAATCCAAGGGATATGAGTATGAGAAGAACGCTGAACCCATGAGTTTTGTGATGAGGGGTTGGACTGCAATTTGGCAATTGCTATGACTTCTCTGGGAGTGGAAATTGTAACTGTGGAGTATTTAAAATCTCTGACTAAAACTCAGTTGAAATAAGTAGCAGATGAAGTGCAGGTGGAGATAAAAGGAATTTCAAAAGGCTGAAATGGTTAAAGTACTTACCCAGCATTTAAAATTGGACCTGAAACTAGTGTGTCACAGCTGCTGGTAGTAAGACTTCAGTTGCAAATGAAGCAGTTTGATATAAAAAGAGATTTAAAAAAAGCTTGAATGGAAGAAAGAGAAAAATAAAGAGAAATGAAAAAACTCAAGTTAGAAAGAAAAGAAAAAGATAGATTAAAAGAAATCGAAATTTAATAAGCTTCAGTGGGAAAGAAAGGAGCAGGGAAAGGAAAATAAAAGACTACAAGAGATAGAACTCTGGAAGCTTGAACCTGAATTTAGCAATTGAGGAAAGGGAGAGGAAAAGAGATAAAGAGCTTCAGAGAGAGAGAAAGAAGTCAGATGGTATGAATGGTCTAAAGTGGAACTTCGAATGAAGGGAGAAAGGAGACATGGTGATTCCGATGGTGATTTTGACTCCTTTGAGGAATTTGATTTAACTAAAAATCTTTGGTTTAGTGCCTAAATTTATAGACAATGCAGTTGAAAGATATTTCACCTCATTTGAAAAGATAGTTGTGAAATTGAATTGGCCAAGACATGCTTGGACTATCATGTTACAGAGTTTTTTTTTCAGTTATAGCCATGAATGTATATGCAAGCTAATCAGAGGTTATCAGCTAGTAAAGAAGGCAATATTAAATGTTCGTGAGTTTGTCCCTGAAGCTTATCAGTAGAAGTTTAGGACTTTAAGGAAAAGACTTATGTAGAATTTGCAAAGCAGATTACCTGGGATCGATGGTTCATTGCATTAAAATTAGAAAAGACTTTTGAAAATATAAGTAAGGTTATGATTAAGGAAGTATTTAGAAATAGCATTCCAGTAAACATTAAGACATGTTTAGATGAAAGACAAAGCAAAAAGATTGGGAAAACAGCTGTTTTAGCTGATATGTATGATATTTCACACAGTTAAGTGTAGAAAAAGGATCATATGGTAATCAGCAGGGAAGTTGGTAAAAATGTTAGTGATAGGCATCAAGCTGAATGACACCAGTCTATTAAAAATGGAAAGGTGGAAAGTAGAATTGAAGGAAGGAAACTGATATGTTGTAATAAGGCTGGACACATGAAATCAAGTTGTTGGAGGTTAAATAGGAAACCGACTGCGGTAATTGGAACTCAGAAAAGTTCTGTAAGTAAGAGTACTGGCTCTGAGATCCAAAGGCAAGAAAAAAAACAATTGATTTTGTATAGATGGAGCAGGAAGAATCAGCGGTAGTGAGAGAAGTGGGAATGTGTCCTCAACTTCCCCAAGGGTGTCCTGAAGGGCAGGTTGTAGAGATGTTTAAAGAATTTATTTGCAAATATCCATGTGTACAGGGAACAGCAGGAAACAATGTCAAAATTTTAAGGGATACCAGGGCTAGCCAGTCCTTAATGTTATGGGATAGTGCTATCTGTTGTCCAGAAGGGTTATTGCAGGACAAGATATTAATTAAAGGAGTTCATGGTGAAGTAAAACCTATTTTATTGTGTAAGGTAAATTTAAAAAGTGATTTGAAAACAGGACAGGTGATTGTTGGAGTAATAGAGAAATTGCCCATTGCAAGGATTCAGTTCATTCTAGGGGATGATATAGCTGGGTTATAGATATTGACTGTGCCTACTGTAGTACAGCAGCCTGTTGACACGCAAGCAACAGAAGTTTTACAGAAAGAGCACACGGGATTGTTTCCAGGTTATGTTGATGATATCACAAACACACAAGTTTAAACAGGAAGAGAAAGAATCTAAAAGACAGCAGGAGGATTCTGATATTCAGTTGGCTGGATCAATCTTTGAAAAGATTACTCAGGAGGAGAAGTGTAAGGACTATGAGCTGGAGGTGTTTAGTTCAGTGCAGTTAGTGGAATTGCAACAGAAGGATTTAGATTTGAAACGATTATATCAGACAGCTTATGCTAAAACAAGCAGAATACATTCCAGATTGATATTATATTAAAAGCAATGTGTTACTGAGGAAATGGAGACTGCCTTATGTTCAGTGAGATGGAAAGTGGGCAGTAGTGCACCAAGTAGTGATACCATCTGGGTACCGGAACAAAATTTTGAGTGTGACTCATGAAATTCCAATGGCTGGACATTTGGGAAATAGGAAAACTCAAGCTAAGATACAAAATCATTTCTATTGACCTGGACTACATAAAGACATGATTAAGCCTGCACCTTTAATTCCAATTCCAGCATTTGAGGAACATTTTAACAGGGTACTAGTTGATTGTGGAGGACCCCTTCCTGAGACTAAAAGTGGAAATCAGTACTTGCTGACAATCGTGGATTTGTCCACTGGATTTCCAGAAGCAATACCTTTTAAGGAAACTTACAGTAAAGGTAATTGTAGAGGAGTAAACCAAATACTTTATCAGGTATGGATTACCAAAAGAAATACAGTCAGATCAGGGTTCAAATTTAATGTCACAGGTGTTTGAAGTAATGAACAGCCTGGGCATAAAGAAGTTTAGGTCATCAGCCTATCACCCTGAATCAGACTTTAAATACAATGATTAGAGCATATAATCAAGACTATCTACATGATCGGGATTGTTGTTTGCTATTGGCGATGTCCCCAATGAGTCAACAGGGTTCAGTGCTTTCAAATTAATTTATGGTCATGAAGTAAGGGGTCCACTCAAACTGATTCAGGAGAAATTAGTGAATCAGAGTTCTGAAACAACAAAATTCAGAGAGAGATTAAGTAAGGTGTGTGAACTATCCAGATATCTCAAGAAGTGGTGAAGGCAAAGGCAGACAAAAGCGCAAAGGCTTGCAGTTTTGTGGCTGGGGAAAAGTGTTGGTATTGTTTCTAGTGTCAGGTGAACCGTTGAAGGAAGCATTTAGTAGACCTTACCAGATTGAAAAGAGACTGAGTGAGGTAAACTACATAGTAAATATCTCGGATGGAAGGAAGAGCCAGTGAGTGTGCCATGTAAATATGCTCAAAAAATACTTTGACAGAGAGAATAAACAGGAGGAGGTACTGGTAGTTGTAAGTAAGGAAACGGTGGTAGGAAATAAGGATTCTTAAAATGATCTTCCTCTGATTAAATTGGTTAATGAGGAAGTGCTTAAGAATCTAGGTGTAATGTTGAAGTACCTTCCAGAAAAGTGTCAGAGTGATTTAAAAGAGCTATTGCAGTCACACATAGCAATTTATGGAAATAAACTGGGAAAAACAGATTTAGCTGTACACGATGTTGATGTGGGGAACTTGGAGTCAGTAAGGCAACATCCATATAGATTAAATCCAATAAACCTAGCTCAAGTGCAGTAAGAAATTGAATTTATGCTTCAAAATGACATCATGGAGCTCAGTCAGAGTAATTGGAGTTCACCCATTGTAATGGTGCTGAAACCAGATGGATCACAAAGACTATGGCCAGAATTTTCCCGTCGGCGAGTTGGGAGCGGGGCCTGCTCGCTGACACGAAAATGACGTGCTCTGATGTCATCCAGATCCATTTAAACCTTCAGGAAGGCGGGCGGACAGCGAAATCAGCTGTCTGCCTGCCAACCTGTCAATGGCCAATTGAGGCCATTGACAGGACAATTAAAGATCATGCCCGTCCAATCTTAAGGTTGGTGGACAGGCCAGGAGCCCCAGCGAGATGAGGTTTCATGTCTGTATTTAAAAACTTTAATAAAGTTTCTGTGCTTCTTATTAACATGTCCCATCTCGTGTGACATTGTCACGTGAGGGGGACATGTTAATAATTTTTTTATTTTTAAAGTTTTTCAGACTGTCAGTAATTGCTGTCAGTAAGCAGCACTTAGTCTCAGAGAGATGTGCACTCTTTCGGGCACATGCGCGAAAGAGTGCACTTTGACAGTTGGGGAATCCCTCTCCCTCCCGCACAGGAAGCGCATAGCGCTTCCCGTCGGGCAGCCCACTGGGCGGGCCTTAATTGGCCCACCCACTCAAAATGGCGGTGGGCCCCGTTTCGGTGGCGGGGGTCAGCTGCCCGCCTGCTGCCGAGCCAGTGGGGCCCGCCCGCCCACCAATTGCAAAATTCTGCCCAATGTATTGATTACCGAAAAGTGAATGCAGTAACTAAGGCAGATTCATATCCTATTCCACGATTGGAGGATTGTATCAAGAAAGCAGGACAATGTTTATCACAAAAATTGACTTGCTGTGAGGATATTGGCAAGTGCCCTTATTGGAAAGGGCAAAAGCTTTCATGACACTGGATGTTCTATATTAATTCAAAGTAATGCCCTTTGGTATGAAAAATGCACCAGCAACATTTCAGAGATCAACAAACAAAGTGATTGAGGGATTGAGCAATTGTGCTGTGTATATTGATGACTTAGTATTCAGTCAAATATGAGAGGAACATTTACAACACTTAAAGGAACTATCTGATTGACTGCAGGAAGCCAATTTGGTTGTGAATTTGGGAAAAAGTGCAAGTTACATATTTAGGTTTTGCTATTGGGCATGGTCAAGTGGCCTCACAAGATGCAAAAATAAAAGCTGTTGTGGAATTCCCAGTGCCTGAAATGAAACAGGATGTTTTGAGATTTCTAGGCATGCGTGGATTTTTTCAGAAACTCGTGCCAAATTTAAGCAGTATAGTTGCTCCGCTGGCTGAATTATTATGAAAGAATAGAAAATTCCAATGGTCACTGAAGTGTCAGAATGCATTTGACAGCTTGAAAACTGTACTAACAACAGTTTAAGTTGGCTATTGTTGCCAGTGATGTTAGCGTTGGTGCCGTATTGCTACAAGAAGATGGACTAGGAATTGGGAAGCTGGTAGGATATTTTTCACGGAAGTTGAATGTACACCAGAAGCAATGTTCAACCATATAGAAACAGGCTTTAAGTTTGGTGTTAGCTTTGCAGCATTTTGAAATGTGTGTTGCAAACAATTCTTCAGAGACGGTTATATATATTGACCACAATCCTTTGAGGTTTCTGGAAAAGTTTTGGAACAGAAATACAAGACTATTTCAAGTGGAGTTTATTATTGCAACTGTTCAATTTACAAATTATACAGGTGGCTGGTTGAGTAAATTTGATTGCAGATGTGTTGTCAAGAGTTTAAAATTCAAAAGAACTTGGATATTGGCGAATGGAGAATGGATTGGAATGAACTCTGTTTTTACAAATGACTTGTGTATATATTTTCATAGTTAATGCATGTTCGCTATAGTATAATCATTTTTTGCATAGTTAAATATAGGAGTGAAAAAGAAAAAAAGTTGAAAAATGAAACCATCTTTTTGAATTACGATGTTTCATTTTTTGTTAAGGAGGGAGGTGTGGAAATGGGTGTAATTTTTAAAAAATATTTTGGAGAATATTGTATTATTCTGTAAAGAAGGCCTGTGTGCATGTGTGTGTGTGTGTGTGATTTAATTAAGCTGGGCAACAGATTGATAGGAATTGGGTTGTCTGGGGGGTTGAAAACATGAAAAGGATAGAGATGTTAAGTTTGAAGTACAAGTAAATAGGTTAGATCTAACATTTGTATTTTTAGACAAGTTGAGAGTTTGAATATCAAAGGGGAGTTAGAGTTAACAATAAATATGTTTGCATCTTGCAGGAGTTCCATAGGTAAATAGTAGTGGGGATATTATATTTTATTGATCTGAAAACAAAGAGAAGATGGAAGCATGAAAGGTCTTATGTTTAAAAGGGTCTGAATTAAGAGGCGTGAGAACAGTGGAACTGAGATGAAAGGAGAGAGAGAGAGAGAAAAAGGTATTTTAGAGTAGCTGTTGAGATGGAACTGACAAGATAAGTGGAGATAGCTGGAGCTGTTGAGCTACAGCTGGAGCTCTGGGCTGAGTGAGGATGCAGTTTGAATCATCCACCCAGTCAAGCCAGAAGTCTTAGGCTGCAGAAAGCAGTTTTATTCTGAAGTGGATTCCACCGCAGGGTGGAAGTGGGTAAAGGTCATGTAGTATGTCTTTATTAAAGCTACAACAGTTTGTCTTGTGTAATACTACTGGATTTCATATTAGACATCTATAAGGGTGCATTGCCTGGATGGTGTTTATTTGTGAGTTTGAACAAGTGGAGAGTTTTGGGGGAATGTTTTGTGAGACTAACCTTAATTGTGTAACTGTAATCTTGTGTGCTAAAGTTTTCTTTTATTTTTAATTTTTAAAACCCCAAAAGTGTTACTGGATCTCTTATTGCTGAGGGTGGTATGTCTTCTTCTCATTTTCAGAATACAAAAAAAAAGGGTATGGTATGTAAGCTAGGTTTCCCTCTGGGATTTGGTTTGCGCAGCAATTAACACTGGCTGTGGTCATAACAAGGGGGATGGGAACCAACATATGGAAGTAGAAAAGGTGCATAAAGGAGTGAGTGTTGGATAATACTAGAGAAGAAAGTCATATCATATTAGGAGTAAACTAAGAAGGACTATGAGGAATACAAAGACAGGTTTACATGTAAACACACAAAGTGTGGAGAATAAGGTTTGTGAGCTACAAGCACAATTAGCCATTTGTGAATATGATGTAGTGGCAATACCAGAAACATGGCTTAAAATGGTAATGACTGGGTGCTTAACATTCAAGGATATAAAGTGTTCAGGGAGTTGGGGTGGCAATACTGATTATGGAAGATATTGTAATGTTGGAAAGAAAGGATGCCCTTGAGGGGCCCAAGGACAATCTATTTGGTTAATTTTGAGAAACAAAAAAACTATGATCACAGTACTGATGGGCTCTCCCATCATTGAGGATGGGGATGTTTCTGGAGCCTCCTCCTCCGGTTAGTTGTTTAATTGTCCATCATCATTCACAACTGGATGTGACAGGATCTTATATGTTGTCGTGGGATCCCTTAGCTCTGTCTATATCTTTCTGCTGTTTAACATGTATGTAATCCTGCATAAAACAAAAACAAAAGTACCTGGAAAAACTCAGCAGGTCTGACAGCATCTGCGAAGAGGGATACAGTTGACATTTCGAGTCCGTATGACCCTTCATACGTATGACCAAACGCAGACTGGGTGACTGCTTTGTGGAACACCTTCGGTCTGTCTGCAAGCATGACTCAGACCTCCTTGTCGCTTGCCATTTTAACACACCACCCCGCTCTCATGCCCACATGTCCATCCTTGGCCTGCTGCAATGTTCCAGTGAAGCTCAATGCAAACTGGAGGAACAGCACCTCATCTTCCAACTAGGCACTTTACAGTCTGTCGGATTTAATATTGAGTTCAACAATTTCAGATCATGAACTCTCTCCTCCATCCCCACCCCCTTTCCGATCCCCCCTTTTCCAATAATTTATAATTTTTTTTACAAATATATTTTTCTTTTCCCACCTATTTTTAAATTTATTTCGATCTATTGTTTCATCTCCACCTTTTAGCCCATTTTGATCCCTTCCCCCCACCCCACCCCCACTAGGGCCATCTGCCACCAGCTTGTCCTGCTTGCTACCCTTAATGTCCCCATTAGCATTATCCTTTAGATAATATCACCACTGTCAACACCCCTTTGTCTATGACATCTTTGGCAGTCTCTTCCTGGCCTCCACCTATCACTGGCCCATATCAAGCTCCTTCTGTCCCACCCCACTCTACCAGCTTATATTTCATCTCATTTCTATATTTTTTAGTTCTGAAGAAGGGCCATATGGACTCGAAACGTCAATTGTGTTCCTCTCTGCAGATGCTGTCAGACCTGCTGAGTTTTTCCAGGTATTTTGTTTTTGTTCTAGATTTCCAGCATCAGCAGTATTTTGCTTTTATCTTATGTAATCCTACATTATGGTTTCACCAGGTTGTCACCTCATTTTCAGGTATGGCTGGTGCTGCTCCTGGCATGCTCTCCTATACTCCCCATTGAACTTGGGTTGGTCCTCTGCCATGAAGGTAGTGGTAGAACAAATGGTATGTCGGGCCATGGGATTACAGATTGTGGTTGAATACAATTCTGCTGCTGTTGATGGCCCATAGTACCTCAAGGGTGCTTGATCCTTGATCTGGATCTGTTCCAAATCTATCCCATTTAGCAAGGAGGGTGATCTCTGTGTGAAGATGAGACTTTGTCTCCACAGTAACACAAGTGGTCACTCCTATCAGTACTGTCACAGACAGGTGCATTTGCAACAGGTAGATTGGTAAGGATAAGGAGAAGTAGATTGTTCCCTCTTGTTTGTTCTCTCACCACCTGCTGCAGACTCAGTCTGGCAGATATGTCCTTCAGGACTCAGCCAGCTCAGTGACTAGTGGTGCTACTGAGCTCCCAACCAAAGTATATTCTGTGCCCTTGCTATCCCCAGTGCTTCTTCCAAGTGGTTTTAAACATGGAGGAATACTAACTCATTAGCTGAGGAAGGGCAATAGGTGGTAATCAGCAGGAGTTTTCCTTGCCTCTGTTTGACTCCATGTGGCCTGAAGCCAATGTTGAGGCCACCCAGGCCATTCCCTCTCAACTGTATACCAACCATGCTGCCACCTCTGGTACCTTGCAAGGTATGATTCAGTGAGTATGACTATGTCAGGCTTAACTAATCAATAGGACAGCTCTCCCAGTTTTGGCACAAGTCAAGAGGACTTTGCAGGTTCAACTGGGCAAGGTGTGCTTTTGCGATTTCCAGTGCCTAAGTTGATGCTGGATGGCCCATCTGGTTTTGTTTTTATTTGACTTCTCTGTCATGGTTTGATACAACTAAGTGGCTTGCTAAGCCATTTCAGAGGTCAGTTAAGAATCATCCACATTGCTGTGGGTCTGGAGTAACATGCAGGCCAGACTGGATAAGAACGGCAGATTTCCTCCCCTTAAGGGCATTTATGAATTAGGTAGGTTTTGAGGACAATCCGGTAGTTTTGTGGGGCTGGATTTAGCATACTCGCTGTGGATCTTGCTGGCGGGACCAGAACTTCTTGGGAACCTAGCGCAGGTTCATGGCAGCTGGCTGAACCCAATTACCTGGCAGCCAGCCAATTAGTGAGGGTGACATGGGATTCCCACCAGATCACATGGCAAGAGTGGCTCTGATGAAGGGAAGGCCTACAACACCTGATTGCTCTTCAGAACATGGTGCCATATTTAAAAGGCAGACAGCCCTGTCTGGGGATTCTTTCCATCAGCTTTTCTGTAAAAGCTATGTACTTTAATTCTTTGTCAGCCGCATTATTAACCAGCAGAAAAGAGCATAGATGGGCCAATGAAAAGAGTGAGCCACTTTTTTTTTGTGGCAATAGCAGGGCACCTGAAGTTGTCTCTGGTGCCACAGTCAAGCCAAATGATCACCCCTTGGTTCAGTGAAGGCTCACTGTATGAACTGCTCCAGGTCATATGCGAGCAGGGAGGTATGTTGTTTCCTGCTGATAGCTACAAGGGGACATCTCAGATGACCAAGGAGGCCTGGATAAAGCTTGCAGTGGAGGTGAACATCTGGGGTGCAGTCAAGGACTGGGTGCAGTGCAGGAAAAGAATAAATGACCTACTTAGCACCACATGGATGAGTTTGACTGACAAATAAGCAAAACGTGGAATAAGGAGGGCCGAGGACAGAAGGGTCTCTAAATTGTTATGAGTTCGGATGGATGTTAATGTCTACACTGTCCCCCCCCTCAACAGCCTCCTTGGTTGAGTTGGATGCATGTGTGTGTGTGTGTATGTGTGCGCGTGCGCACACGGGGGGCGTGGCTCGTGGGTATGTGGGTGTGTATTTGTTTCTGTGTCAGAGGAATCTGCTTCTTCCTCTGTCACCCACTTATCTTGAGAGTCAGTTTTGGAGGGACAGATGGGCATCGTGAATTTCAAGGGAATTGGGGGGGGGTCTGGTAGCAAGGGTTCTCCAAAGCATCACATGAAGCCTCACCAACATTCCCCTTATGCTTGCAGGACTAAAGGAGCCAGAACAATAAAGAAAGGGTGAAGACCTATGGGGAAGTCTGTAACTGTCATGGAGAGACATGTCATGGAGATGGTGTTAGCATAAACTTACAAACCATCTCTGGTGCCATGGGCTTACTGCAGCCCTGGGCCAGCAAAAAGTTGATGATGCCCCTGGACACCCTGTTACAATGGTCAGATTTATAAGATTATTATGCTTTAGGACTATGGCTGGAATTTTCCTCTCCTGTTGGTGGCAGACATGTTTGGCAGTGTGAGCAGACAATATTGCGAGCAGGCCAAAAATCACGTTGTCATAAAACCAGTTTACAACCGTCCACTCTACCTGTCAATGGCGGGCCACGTTTCCCACCACCGCATGTCAGGAACATAATTTAATATTTTAGCATCTCATTATAAGCCCTGCTTGCCAGAATCATACTCCCATGCTGGATCATCCGGGCGTCATTGTGCACCAACATGTTTCATAACTGTACATAAGCAACATGCATCTGGCAAGCTGCACTTTATTCAGGACTTGTTTGCCTCTCTTGCTTCGGGCAGCACTTGCGGCAACACTAGGCTCAGGCAGCACCACATCACTTTTAGGGAGGCTCATGGGCAGGTCTCTACCTATGAGGCCAGCTGTAAGGGGGGAGGGTGGCTTTTCAACAGCTCAAGCAAGGGAAGAGGCTGCAGGGCGAAGGTGGAAATCTTCGGGTGTGTGTGGGGGCACATGTTGATCTCTGCATGTGGCCTCAAGATGGTGAGGGCTGAGGAGGCAGTCTCCAGAGGAGATGAAGCCAGATGGAGATGTGAGTGAGTGGTAATGTCCCTTGAGCTGGCAGTGAGTGAGATGCCAGTAAATGTGTGATGGCCTTGAAATGTGTGAGTTTAGAGTGATGAGATGATTACCATACCCTGGTGACATGGAGGAAATCATTCATCCTCTTTCTGCACAGGATCGCCAACCTCTTCTGTACAGTGTTAGCCACACTGCCATCGCCTCCCAAGCTGGAGTGGTGACATTGCTGGACCTCCTGCAGCCAGAGTGGGGGATGGAAGACATCACAGCAGACTTCCAATAGGCATTACAGTGATGAGTCATTGAACTCTTCTTGGCTTTACTGGAGCAGTCGTGGGCTGTGAGCATTGAGAACTTTGTGCACTGCTGCAGTTTAGATATGGCACCTGGAATAAGGAAATGGTGAGGTAATGGCATGGTGAGTGATTCAGAGGCTGCCCGCTGGTGAGACAACGTGTTTCCTGTGGCTGCATAATTAATGAGGTGGGAAGCAGATGATACATTGTGAAAACCCACCATTGTTGCCAGCAGGTATAACATTTTTTTTTCATGCCCGCTACCAAAAATGAGTGCAATTCTGGAACGATTCTGCCCTATATCTTCTGGCTTATAAGAATGGTATAGTTTGGAACTGTCTCTTTAAATTTAGGGGAAATGAAAGGGGTCATGTGGCATATCCTGGAGTCTGCCTGACAGTAAGCCTGGTGGTTTAATTATTAAAGATCAGAAAACAACTCAGATTTTTTTATCGAGATGGAAGGTGCAATGTATTTACACTTGGGGGCAATGACAGCTGTTCATAAATCTATGACAGGTAGACCCTGCATCTCCTTAAGTCTGAGAAAGGTGGTATCAATATCAAGTTGTAAACAGATGTGCTGGAACCTATCCCTTTACTTCAAAGATGAAAGGCCATTGTGATCAAAGATAACTAATTAGAATGTCTACTAATATACAAAGCTAATGTGTTTCCCGTTGCCATGGAGAAGAGGATACAGGAAGTCATTTTGAGATCAGATTACAGGCTTCCCTGTACCCAGAAATATCACATACAGAGGGGTGTTGCAGTTTTGTTTTGTGTTGTCTGCAGCCAACTGACAAATAGAGAACAATAGAAAGATAGAATTAGCCAGGCCTGCACATTATGCAGAGAAAATGCTGACTCTATCATTCACCATGCAGAATCTGTGAAGGATCTTGCACTCTGTTTGAAGATCGAGTTTGTGAGGAGGTAAAAGAGGCTGGAAGATTTGCATAGCTTGGAGCTATAGGAAGTAAAGTGTAGCCCTCACAATGAGAAATAGATTTCTTTTATTCGTTCATGGGATGTGGGTATCACTGGCTAGCCCAGCATTTATTGCCCATCCCTAACTGCCCTTGATGAAACACAGTCTTGAGCTGTGAGAACCAAGGTCTTTGCTTATGTGTTTTAATTTTGATTGGATAATATAATTATGTATACCTCCTTTAGAATAATTGTTAGCAAAATCACATGTTTATGTACTCAATAGGATAGAGTTAACATGAGACCGGTGTGTCGGTTACCGGTTGGATGTATTCAAATGTACTCAAATGTATTGTGATAAGAAGATGTACAAAAGTAATGAAATGTAATCAACCTGGGATTTGGGTCTTCATTCTTAGGAATGATTGTGGCTCCCTTGCATATACATGAATAAAACCAGTTAAAGGAAGCCTGAGTCTCTGTGGTTGCTGTGTGATCGGGGATTGTAACTTCTCCTCTTCAACTGGCCTTTGTGGCAGTTGCTGGATTGGAGGGAGTACCGTCTTCAGTAAATTCTTACAGTGTTCTCTTTTAGCATTTTTAATTTTCTCCTAACACTAATTGCCCTTGAGAAAGTGATGGTGAGTTGCCTTCTTAAACCGCTGCAGTCCATGGTACACCCATAGTGTTGTTAATAAGGGGGTTCCAGGATTTTGACCCAGCAACAATGAAGGAATGTCGATATATTTCCAAGTCAGAATGATGAGTGGCTTGGAGGGGAATTTCCAGGTGGTGTTCCTGTGTGTCTAATGCCCTTGTCCTTCCAGATGGTCATGGTCGTGGGTTTGGAAGGTGCTGTGTAAGGAGGCTTGGTGAGTTTCTGCAGTGCATCTTGTAGATGGTACACACATGCTGCCACTGTGTGTCAGTGGTGGGGGCGAATGAATATTTGTGGATGGGGTGCCAATCAAGCAGGCTGCTTTATCCTGGATGGTGTCAAGCGTCTTGAGTGCTGTTTAGGCTGTACTCATCCAGGCAAGTGGAGAGTGTTCCGTCACACTCCTGACTTGAGCCCTGTAGATGATGGACAGGCTTTGGGGAATCAGGAGGTGAGTTATTTACCACAGGATTCCTAGCCTCTGACCTGATCTGGTAGTTTGTGGTCAATGGTAACCCCAGGATGTTGATAGTGGGGGATTCAGCGATGGTAATGCCATTGAATGTCAAAGAGCGATAAGGTGTCCTCCCCTCAGATCTGTGAGCTTACTTTAAGAAATGGCTCCTCTATTGTGCATTGCCCTTTAAATTTTGGACACACTACTTCTCTGCTGTGAGCTTCCTGACTGAAGCTGAATCTCTCAGCCTCTCAGGCCTGCACCTTTCCACACAGAGAAGAAATCTCCAAGATCGATTTGTGTGACTCAATCTCCTGGAAGCCAAAAGCCACAAGGAAGCCACTTATAAGTTTTCAGCTTTCACTGAGCAGGATTGTGGATCCACTTCATTACATTCGAGAGGCAGCATTAAATCACTGCAAATTGGATGTAAATTACATTAAGCGGTCCATTAATCATTTGCATAAGGATCCCACACTAATGGGTGAGCTTCTTGAGTCAGTAGCTTCCCAGTACACACTTAATGTGGGCCAGTTTTCCCACCACTGGAATTCTGAGGTGCGGCCTCTCATGCAATTCTCCACTCCTGGCCACAATCGTGCTCATTATTAATAAGACTTGCATTTCATTCCAGTTTTAATGATTGAATTTAAATTCCCCCAGCTGTTGTGGTTGGATTTGAACTCACATCACTGGAGCATTTGTCCAGGCCACTGCATTACAGTACACACTATGCTACCATTCCCCCTTTTATCCTTCAGGATCATAACACAAACAGCAGCATGGGCCAATTGGGCTGAATGGCCTGTTTCTGTGGTGTGTATTCTATATAACTGTTGTCAAGAAATAGGAACTTATCTGATTTCCAAGTGGAAATCAGGAACTACAACTCCCACATGCCCAGCAACACATGCGCAATTCGGGAGTGGGCAATTATTAATTGGATTTATTAGTAACTATTATAACCCCTAGTTTTGATCTCTCCCACAAGTGGAAACATACTAGATTTCGTAATTTATAATAGTCCATGAAGGTCACCGTGCAGCTTAAGGGAGTACAGGCACTGAGGGGCTTCATGACTACCAGACAGACAAGGCAAGAGTCTCTCCTTAGTTTGTCTCTCTCTCTAACTGGTATTCAAATACTGGCTATGCTAATGATTGCTCTGGAGAGTACAGCCAGAGCTAAGTCCCAGTACTATGGGTGGCTTAGCTATGTAGGGTGAGGGGTGGAAAATCAGGAATGGAATAGTGATAGGGAATTTAATAGTTGGTTGCAACGGAGAGGTATTTCTGCAGCCAAAGACATGTTTTTAGAATGGTTTGTTGCTTTGATGGTGCCAGTGTCCAGGATGCCACTGAGTGGATTTGGAATATTCTAAAGGGAGAGGGTGAACAACAAAGGATCATAAAAGCAAAAAACTGTGGATGCTGGAAATCTAAAACAAAAACAAAAATAAAAATACCTGGAAAAACTCAGCAGGTCTGATAGCATCTGTGGAGAGGAATACAGTTAACATTTTGAGTCCTTAGAGATCATGGTCCTTATCAGTTACCAATGAGATGGGTAGAAAGAGTGGTGAGGTCCTGCAGGAAGATTTTAGGGAGCAAGGAATGAGAACAAGCAAGAACTCAAAGGTAGTAATCTCTGGATTGCTCCTGGTGCCACATCCTAGTGAATATAGAAATAGAAGGATAGAAGAAAAAAACGTGGCTGGAGAGATGGTGCAGAACAAAGGGTTTTAGATTCCTAGGGAACTGAAACTTGGAGATGGGACCTGTAAAGGCGGGATAGGTAGCACCTCAACAGAGCTTGGACTATTGTCCTCATGGGGATGTGCACAAATGCTGTGGGGAAGAGAGTTTAAATTTATTTTGGCAGGGGGATGGCCATCAATATGTAGCATGAGAAAGAAGAAACAAGGTGCACAAAGATTTGGGAGACAGCTAACACTAAAGTACGAAACAATGCAGTATTAGATGGGGTCAGGCTTTCAGAGAATACAGGAAAGTTTAAGATAAGTTTATAATGTATATGTGTAAATGCGTGAAGCATGGTAATAAGATTGGTGAGCTGCAGGTGTAAATAATCACACGGGAATATGTTATTGTGGTGATAACAGAGGTGGAAGAACCAAATAGTAGCGATAATGGGAGACCTCAATTATCCTCGAATAGACTGGGATAACAATAGCATAAAGGGAAGAGAGGGAAGAGAATTTCTTAATGTTGATGAGAACTTTCTTGATCAGTATATTTCTGGCCCAATGAGAATTTAGTTCTGGGTGAGGTGGGTCAAGTGAAGTGTGGGGGAACATTTAGGGGCTACATTGATCATAGTACCAACAGAGTTCTCCTTCTGACGGAAGGTCTAGAACATGGTCTGATCATAATGGACACCATTTTTCGTCAGAAAGACAAATAAAAGACCTCATTGCCAACACCCTCGCTCCAAACATTGGCACCTGCTTGACAACGTCATTATCCAAGAGAGGGATTGCAAGGAGATTTGCACCACCCGTACCATGAAAGGAGCTGACAACTGCTGGACTGACCATTGCCTAATCCATAAGACCATAAGACATAGGAGCAGAAATTAGGCCATTTGGCCCATCGAGTCTGCTCTGCTGTTCAATCCCTTTTCTCAACCCCATTCTCTCGCCTTCTCCCTGTAACCTTTGAACCCCTTACCAATCAAGAATTTATCTATCTCCGTCTTAAATACACCGGGCTACTATCTTCATTAACCTGGCTCAAAAACAGCAGTGGCAGCAGAAGTGCTGCCACAGGAAAATCAGTGTTGATGGACTCAAAGACTCTGTGAAGAAAGACCTACTCAGACAGTGCCTCACAAGCAACCTGGTGATGCTCAACAAACAGGAACCACAGAACGTCCACAGTGCCTGGTCTGCCCTCAAGTCTACCATAATCAGCACCTGCAAGGATACCCTTGGTTTCTCTACCGGAAACGTCAAGACTGATTTGATGAGAATGACCACGAGATCCAGGAGCTACTAAATCACAAGCACAAGGCGTTCCTGAACTGGAAGCACCACCAAAATCTGAGGGAAAGAAAGCAGATTGATAGACAAATGATGGCCAAGGTCCAACAAAAAACCCATGACCTAAAGAAAAATGGTGGGTGGAAAGAGCACAGGAAAAACAGAAACTCGCCCATAGCCATGACATGCATGGATTCTTCAATGCAGTCAAGACCATTTACGACACAAGCACCCAAGGATCTACCTGATTGAGAGCTAAGAACGGAGTGGCGCTCATCAAGGACAGAGAGACAATCGGTGCTCATTGGAAGGAACGCTTTAATGATCCCCTCAACTGAGACTCTGTCCTCCACATGAGTGCCCTGGACTACATCCCGCAGCATGCTCCCTGCCACCCCCTCAGTGCAATCCCAGCCCAACATGAGATTGAAAAGGCCATATGACAGATGAGAACCAATAGAGCCACCAGCACAGATGGAATCCCCGCCAAAACACTAAAATACACTGGAGAAGTATTCTTGACACAAATACATGACCTCATCTCCCTGATTTGGAAGGAGGAGAGCATGCCATGGGATCTCTGAGGTGCTGTAATTGTGACCATCTTCGAAGGAGTAGACAAGACCGACTGCTGTATCTACAGATGGGTACCTCTGCTGTCCACCACGGGAAAGGTCATTGCAAGAGTCCTCAATTGCCTTCTACCCGTGGTTGAGTAGCTTCTATCAGAGTCACGATGCAGATTCCGTTCATCAAAAGGCACAGTGGATGTGATCTTCACAGCACAACAAGTCCAAGAAAAATGCAGAGAGCAGCAACAACCTCTCGGCCTTCTTTAACCTCATAAATGCCTTTGACTCTATCGACCGGGAAGGACTGTGGAGCATCCTCCTCAAATTTGGCTGTCTGCAAAAATTTGTCAACATCCTCTGCCTGTCACACACCCATTATAAGTGCAAACTGGGGTAAAGCAAGGCTATGTCATCGCACCAACACTCTTTTCCATCTTCCTCATCACAACACCCCACCCCATCTCCATGAAGTTCCCCACGGAGTGGAGCTACTCTACAGGATGAGCGGTAAACTATCAACCTACACCTCCTCCATTCCAGAACCAAGATCACCTCAACCTCTGTCATCAAGCTGCAGTATACTGATGACGCTTGCATATGCACACGCAGAGATCAAACTATCATTGATGCACTCACAGAGGCATATGAAAGAATGGGCCTTAGGCTAAACATCCAGAAAACAAAAGTCCTCTACTAGCCTGCTCCCACTGCACAACACTGCCACCTGACTATCAAGATCCACAGCAAACGGACAATACGGATCATTTCTCATACCTCTCAGTGAGGGCAGATATCGATCATGAAACTCAACATCGCATCGTGTGCCAGCGCAGCCTTTGGCTGTCTAAGGAAAAGAGTGTTTGATGACAAAGACCTCAAACCCGGCAACAAGCTCATGATCGCAGCTCCACCAACACTCAAGAATTTGACAAAATCCAGGACAAAGCATCATGTTTATTTGGCACCCCATCTACTACCTTAAATATTCACTCCCTCCACCGACGGCACACAGTGCAAGCAATGTGTATCACCTACCCTGCTTTCGACAGCACCATCCAAGTTTGCAACCTCTACCGCCTAGGACAACAAGAGCAGTAGATGCATGGGAACATCATTTCAAATTTTCCCCCCCAGTCATACACCATCTCACTTGGAACTATATGCTATTCCTTCACAGTCACTGGGTCAAACTCTTGGAACTCCCTCCCTACACCACAGGGACTGCAGCAGTTCAAGAAGCCAGCTCACCACCTGCTTGTCAAGGACAATTTGGGATGGGCAATAAATGCTGGCTTAGCCAGCAATGCTCATATCTTCTGAACGAATAAAAATAGTAAGCCAAGGATTTTGTTCAGGTGGATGTAAAATGTCCAATAGTTGAATATTTAGTTGAAGAACAACAGGGAAATTCCTGATTCCTCTCTGAACCAAAAGCACAAAAACTGAACCTTCATCTTAGTGCTGTTTGTGAGAACTTGTATAATGTGTTTGCCTACATTAAAATAGTTGTCAGTTACCTGTGAAGCAGATTGGGATATCTTGAGGTGAAAGGGCACTACAAAGATAGAAATTTCCTTACCCTTTGTTTCATTTCCTTGATGTGATTTGTTATTCATTTGCTTTAAGTTCATGCAACAATCCTTTCATGCAGACTGTGTTATGAGTTTTTACAAGTTCAGATGCACCATGTAATAGGGGCAGCAGTCATCTTGGGATGTCACCAAGCATCAAGAATGTTGCTTACAGGATCTTCCACTTCTGACCATTTTTGGTGTTTTATCCTTGACTACTATTGTGCAAGCAACCCTCACATTTCCTCCTGATTACTAATTCCATTATTTCAAATTTTAATAATGTTAGATTTGTCTTTTGGCAACTGCGTGAGACAGAGTTGTCATAAATTTTCAAAAAGGATGCTATATATTTTGTTTTATAAAACGACCTGACTAGCATTCATGAATGCACCCACAATGACTATCAGTACTTTACAGATCTTGTTCTTTTTTCTCTGTTAGTAGCTGGAATAAAGCCCTCGGGTCGTTTACGTTTTGAGTCATTTAAGCAGGTGTCAGACCTCCATTTCATTTATGTTAAAATTTCTTTGATTATCTGATATTGTTCAGCATGTCTTCTCCAGTGGATATTTTAACGAACTGTTAATTATGTTAATCCTTAGTTTGAATCCTTTAGATTTTCCACCTTTCTCTGACAAACTTCTTACTATTATCGGCCTGGAAAGATTTATTGCTGCGATAAATTCAAATTGCATTTGAAGCTAGCATGTTCATGTTCTTTTTTGTTGATGCATTGTGTGCTGCCAAGTCCCTGCCCATGAATCCCATCTTCAAAATTACTTCACTTTGGCACATCCTGAGTTGTGTTTTTTTGCTTTCGGGTTGTTCGGTTTGTCACTCCTGGCCAAGTGCTATCTGCTCCATATTAGGGGCAATTTGAGAATCTCACTCTCTTTGGGAGGTTTACATGAAGATTGCCCCACCCTGGACAAACATGTCTGTCAAGTCATTTAAGAAATGTCTCACAGGAAACTGCCTGTACCCACAATGGCCAGAAGGACGGGATGGATTAGGATGCTCCTCTTCGCCCCCCATGTTGACCCTCAGACCCAAATAATAGTTTTGTCCCTATTTCCATTTCCCCTTTAACCGCCCCCCCCCACCCCCACCCCCACCCCCACCCCCACCAGCCGCAAGCAGCCCGCAGCCAATCAGTGCCGAGGAGAATGGCTTTTAAACAAAGAGTGCCGGAGCTAGCCAGCGCCTCACTGATTAAAGTAATATATCAATGCGCCAGATATAAACAGACGGTCATCGTGTTACCCCCTGGCCTGAATTCAGCCTCTCAATGTGTTGTGGTTTCGAGGTTGGGCGGGCAGAGTTTGGTTGGCGCCGGTTGTACGTTGTGCGTTGGGGCGCACCGGCGGTGTATCTGCGCGGACTGGTTGCTGCGCGGAGGGAGCTAGTGGAGGTGGAGTCGGTGCTGTGGTGTGTGAGAGCGAGACAGAGCAACGGAAAAAAAGAGCTCGAAATCTGCGCGAGGCCGGGGGGGGCGCCGCGACACCGAGATCAGCGCGAGGCCGGGGGGTGCTGCAACACTCGAGATCCGCGCAAGACCGGGGAGCGCCCCTACATCGGAGATCCGCGCTAAGTCGGGGGCGCCGCGACACCGAGATTCGCGCGAGGCCGGGGGCGCCAGTAACCGTCGCCCGAGGCCGGGCCTCCGCCATCTCGCCGAGTCAGAACCCAAACTAACTGGACCCAGCAGCACAATGAACCAGGCGGTGGAGTTTATCCCCCCGCCAGAGTGCCCGGTATTCGAGCCCACCCCGGAGGAGTTCGCAGATCCCTTCAGCTTCATCAGCAAGATTCGGCCTATCGCCGAGAGGACCGGCATCTGCAAGGTCCGACCGCCCCAGGTGAGGCTCCCCCGGGAGAACGGACTCCCCGGCGGCGAGGAGAGTGGGGAGGGCATCGGGAGAATCCGTGCCACCGACACCTGTAAAAACTTCCGAGGTGGCAGTAAAGTTTACAATATGGCGCATTGAGTGGTGACTTCCTTTGTGTGGGGGAAGAGGAGGAGGAAGGATTGGGGGGGGGAGGGAGAGGAGGAGGAAGGATTGGGGGGGGGGAAGGAGAGGAGGAGGAAGGATTGGGGGAGGGAGGGAGAGGAGGAGGAAGGATTGGGGGGAGGGAGGGAGAGGAGGAGGAAGGATTGGGGGGGGAGGGAGAGGAGGAGGAAGGATTGTGGGGCGGGAGAGGAGGAGGAGGAAGGATTGTGGGGCGGGAGAGGAGGAGGAGGAAGGATTGGGGGCGGGAGAGGAGGAGGAGGAAGGATTGGGGGCGGGAGAGGAGGAGGGAGGAAGGATTGGGGGAGGGAGAGGAGGAGGAGGAAGGATTGGGGGAGGGAGAGGAGGAGGAGGAAGGATTGGGGGAGGGAGAGGAGGAGGAGGAAGGATTGGGGGAGGGAGAGGAGGAGGAGGAAGGATTGGGGGAGGGAGAGGAGGAGGAAGGATTGGGGGAGGGAGAGGAGGAGGAAGGATTGGGGGAGGGAGAGGAGGAGGAAGGATTGGGGGAGGGAGAGGAGGAGGAAGGATTGGGGGAGGGAGAGGAGGAGGAAGGATTGGGGGAGGGAGAGGAGGAGGAAGGATTGGGGGAGGGAGAGGAGGAGGAAGGATTGGGGAGGGAGAGGAGGAGGAAGGATTGGGGGAGGGAGAGGAGGAGGAAGGATTGGGGGAGGGAGAGGAGGAGGAAGGATTGGGGGAGGGAGAGGAGGAGGAAGGATTGGGGGAGGGAGAGGAGGAGGAAGGATTGGGGAGGGAGAGGAGGAGGAAGGATTGGGGGAGGGAGAGGAGGAGGAAGGATTGGGGGAGGGAGAGGAGGAGGAAGGATTGGGGGAGGGAGAGGAGGAGGAAGGATTGGGGGAGGGAGAGGAGGAGGAAGGATTGGGGGAGGGAGAGGAGGAGGAAGGATTGGGGGAGGGAGAGGAGGAGGAAGGATTGGGGGAGGGAGAGGAGGAGGAAGGATTGGGGGAGGGAGAGGAGGAGGAAGGATTGGGGGAGGGAGAGGAGGAGGAAGGATTGGGGGAGGGAGAGGAGGAGGAAGGATTGGGGGAGGGAGAGGAGGAGGAAGGATTGGGGGAGGGAGAGGAGGAGGAAGGATTGGGGGAGGGAGAGGAGGAGGAAGGATTGGGGGAGGGAGAGGAGGAGGAAGGATTGGGGGAGGGAGAGGAGGAGGGATTGGGGAGGGAGAGGAGGAGGAAGGATTGGGGGAGGGAGAGGAGGAGGAAGGATTGGGGGAGGGAGAGGAGGAGGAAGGATTGGGGGAGGGAGAGGAGGAGGAAGGATTGGGGGAGGGAGAGGAGGAGGAAGGATTGGGGGGAGGGAGAGGAGGAGGAAGGATTGGGGGAGGGAGAGGAGGAGGAAGGATTGGGGGAGGGAGAGGAGGAGGAAGGATTGGGGGAGGGAGAGGAGGAGGAAGGATTGGGGGAGGGAGAGGAGGAGGAGGGGGAAGGATTGGGGGGGGAGGGAGGAGGGGGAAGGATTGGGGGGGGAGGGAGGAGGGGGAAGGATTGAGGGGGGAGGGAGGAGGGGGAAGGATTGGGGGGAAGGATTGAGGGGGAAGGATTGGGGGGAGGGGGGAGGAGGACGGATTGGGGGGAGGGGGGAGGAGGACGGATTGGGGGGAGGGGGGGAGGGGGGGAGGAGGACGGATTGGGGGGAGGGCGAGGATTGGGGGGGAGGACGGATTGGGGGGAGGGCGAGGATTGGGGGGGAGGAGGAGGAGGGGGGAGGGGGGAGGAGGAGGGATGGGGGGCTGGAAGGATTGGGGGGCGGGAGAGGAGGAGGAGGAAGGATTGTGGGGCGGGAGAGGAGGAGGAGGAAGGATTGTGGGGCGGGAGAGGAGGAGGAGGAAGGATTGGGGGGGAGGGAGGGGGAAGATGTTTTGGGGCGGGAGAGGAGGGGGAAGAAGGATTGGGGGAGGGAGGGGGAGAACGGATTGGGGGGAGGGGGGAGGAGGACGGATTGGGGGGAGGGGGACGGATTGGGGGGAGGGGGACGGATTGGGGGGACGGGGGAGGAGGGAGGGATGGGGGGAGGAGGAGGGATGGGGGGAGGAGGAGGGATGGGGGGAGGAGGAGGGGGAGGGGGGGAGGAGGAGGGGAGGGGGGAGGAGGAGGGGAGGGGGAGGAGGAGGGATGGGGCGGGGGGAGGAGGAGGGATGGGGGGCTGGAAGGATGGGGGAGGGAGAGGAGGAAGAGGAAGAATGGGGGGAAGAAGAGAGAATGCGGGGAGGAAGAGGAAGGAATGGGGGGGAGGGAGGATGAAGGATAGAGGGAAGAGAGGATGAAGGATGGAGGGGAGGGGGGAGGATGGGGGGAGGGAGAGGAGTAGGAGGGAGGATGGGGGGAGGTGGAAGGATGGGGGGAGGGAGGAGGAGGAAGGATGGGGGAGGGGAGAGGAGGAGGAGGGAGGTGGAAGGATTGGGGGGAGGGAGAGGAGGAGGAAAGGTGGCGGGGGGTGTGGTAGGATGGGGGGAGGGAGAGGAAGAAGAGGAAGGAATAGGATGAAGGAGGAAGGAATGGGGGGAGTGAGGAGGAAGGATGGGGGGAGGAAGGATGGGGGGAAGGAGAGGAGGAAGAGGAAGGATGGAGGGACGAGAGGAGGAAGGACGTGGGGCGGGAGGAGGAGGAAGGATTGGGGGGAGGGAGAGGAGGAGGAATGGGGGCGGGGGCTGTGGAAGGATGGGGGGAGGAAGAGGAAGAAGAGGAAGGAATAGGATGAAGGAGGAAGGAATGGCGGAAGTGAGGAGGAAGGATGGGGGGAGGAAGGATGGGGGGAAGGAGAGGAGGAAGAGGAAGGATGGAGGGACGAGAGGAGGAAGGATGGGGGGCGGGAGGAGGAGGAAGGATTGGGGGGAGGGAGAGGAGGAGGAATGGGGCGGGGGCTGTGGAAGGACGGGGGGAGGAAGAGGAAGGAATAGGGGAAGGAAGGAGGAACGAATGGAAGGAGCGGGGAGGAAGGATGGAGGGGAGGAGGGGGAGGAAGGATGGAGGGGAGGAGGAGGAGGAAGGATGGGGGGAGGGAGGAGGAGGAAGGATGGGGGGGAGGGAGGAGGAGGAAGGATGGGGGGAGGGAGGAGGAGGAAGGATGGGGGGAGGGAGGAGGAGGAAGGATGGGGGAGGGAGGAGGAGGAAGGATGGGGGGAGGGAGGAGGAGGAAGGATGGGGGGAGGGAGGAGGAGGAAGGATGGGGGGAGGGAGAGGAGGAGGAAGGATGGGGGGAGGGAGAGGAGGAGGAAGGATGGGGGGAGGGAGAGGAGGAGGAAGGATTGGGGGAGGGAGAGGAGGAGGAAGGATTGGGGGGAGGGAGAGGAGGAGGAAGGATTGGGGGAGGGAGAGGAGGAGGAAGGATTGGGGGAGGGAGAGGAGGAGGAAGGATTGGGGGAGGGAGAGGAGGAGGAAGGATTGGGGGAGGGAGAGGAGGAGGAAGGATTGGGGGAGGGAGAGGAGGAGGAAGGATTGGGGGAGGGAGAGGAGGAGGAAGGATTGGGGGGGAGGGAGAGGAGGAGGAAGGATTGGGGGGGAGGGAGGAGGGGGAAGGATTGGGGGGGGAGGGAGGAGGGGGAAGGATTGGGGGGGGGAGGGAGGAGGGGGAAGGATTGAGGGGGGAGGGAGGAGGGGGAAGGATTGAGGGGGAAGGATTGGGGGGGAGGGAGGAGGAGGAAGGATTGGGGGGAGGGGGGAGGAGGACGGATTGGGGGGAGGGGGGAGGAGGACGGATTGGGGGGAGGGGGAGGAGGACGGATTGGGGGGGAGGGGGGGAGGGGGGAGGAGGACGGATTGGGGGGAGGGCGGGAGGGGGGAGGAGGACGGATTGGGGGGAGGGCGAGGATTGGGGGGGATGGGGGGAGGAGGAGGGATGGGGGGAGGAGGAGGAGGGGGGAGGGGGGAGGAGGAGGGATGGGGGGCTGGAAGGATGGGGGAGGGAGAGGAGGAAGAGGAAGAATGGGGGGAGGAAGAGGAAGGATAGAGGGAAGAGAGGACGAAGGATGGAGGGGAGGGGGGAGGATGGGGGAGGGAGAGGAGGACGGATTGGGGGAGGGGGGAGGAGGACGGATTGGGGGGAGGGGGGGGGGAGGAGGACGGATTGGGGGGAGGGTGAGGATTGGGGGGATGGGGGGAGGAGGAGGGATGGGGGGAGGAGGAGGGATGGGGGGGAGGAGGAGGGGGGAGGAGGAGGGATGGGGGGCTGGTAGGATGGGGGAGGGAGAGGAGGAAGAGGAAGAATGGGGGGAGGAAGAGGAAGGATAGAGGGAAGAGAGGACGAAGGATGGAGGGGAGGGGGCGGATGGGGGAGGGAGAGGAGTAGGAAGGAGGATGGGGGAGGTGGGAGGATGGGGGAGGGAGAGGAGTAGGATGGGGGGAGGTGGGAGGATGGGGGGAGGTGGGAGGATGGGGGGAGGTGGGAGGAGGTGGAAGGATGGGGGAGGGAGAGGAGGGAGGTGGAAGGATTGGGGGGAGGGAGAGGAGGAGGAATGGTGGCGGGGGGTGTGGTAGGATGGGGGGAGGGAGAGGAAGGAATAGGAGGAAGGAGGAAGGAATGGGGGGGAGTGAGGAGGAAGGATGGGGGGGAGGAAGGATGGGGGGAAGGAGAGGAGGAAGGATGGGGGGAAGGAGAGGAGGAAGAGGAAGGATGGAGGGACGAGAGGAGGAAGGATGGGGGGGGCGGGGGAGGAGGAGGAAGGATTGGGGGGAGGGAGAGGAGGAGGAATGGGGGCGGGGGCTGTGGAAGGATGGGGGGAGGAAGAGGAAGAATAGGGGAAGGAAGGAGGAAGGAATGGAAGGAGCGGGGAGGAAGGATGGAGGGGAGGAGGAGGAGGAAGGATGGAGGGGGAGGAGGAGGAGGAAGGATGGGGGGAGGGAGGAGGAGGAAGGATGGGGGGAGGGAGGAGGAGGAAGGATGGGGGAGGGAGGAGGAGGGAGGATGGGGGGAGGATGGAGGAAGAAGGATGGGGGGAGGGAGGAGGAGGAAGGATGGGGGGAGGGAGGAGGAGGAAGGATGGGGGGAGGGAGGAGGAGGAAGGATGGGGGGAAGGAGGAGGAGGAAGGATGGAGGAACGAGAGGAGGAGGGAGGAGGAGGGAGGATGGGGGAGGGAGAGGAGGAGTTGGAAGGGTGGGGGAGGGAGGAGTTGGAAGGGTGGGGGAAGGGAGGAGTTGGAAGGGTGGGGGAGGGAGGAGTTGGAAGGGTGGGGGAGGGAGGAGTTGGAAGGGTGGGGGAGGGAGGATTGGGGGGAGGGAGGAGGGGGAAGGGTGGGGGAGGGAGGAGGAAGGATTGGGGGGCGGGAGAGGAGGAGGAGGAAGGATTGGGGGGCGGGAGAGGAGGAGGAGGAAGGATTGGGGGGCGGGAGAGGAGGAGGAGGAAGGATTGGGGGGCGGGAGAGGAGGAGGAGGAAGGATTGGGGGGCGGGAGAGGAGGAGGAGGAAGGATTGGGGGGCGGGAGAGGAGGAGGAGGAAGGATTGGGGGGCGGGAGAGGAGGAGGAGGAAGGATTGGGGGGCGGGAGAGGAGGAGGAGGAAGGATTGGGGGGGCGGGAGAGGAGGAGGAGGAAGGATTGGGGGGCGGGAGAGGAGGAGGAGGAAGGATTGGGGGGCGGGAGAGGAGGAGGAGGAAGGATTGGGGGGGCGGGAGAGGAGGAGGAGGAAGGATTGGGGGGGCGGGAGAGGAGGAGGAGGAAGGATTGGGGGGCGGGAGAGGAGGAGGAGGAAGGATTGGGGGGCGGGAGAGGAGGAGGAGGAAGGATTGGGGGGCGGGAGAGGAGGAAGGATTGGGGGGCGGGAGAGGAGGAAGGATTGGGGGGCGGGAGAGGAGGAGGAGGAAGGATTGGGGGGCGGGAGAGGAGGAGGAGGAAGGATTGGGGGGCGGGGAGAGGAGGAGGAGGAAGGATTGGGGGGGCGGGAGAGGAGGAGGAGGAAGGATTGGGGGGCGGGAGAGGAGGAGGAGGAAGGATTGGGGGGCGGGAGAGGAGGAGGAGGAAGGATTGTGGGGGCGGGAGAGGAGGAGGAGGAAGGATTGTGGGGCGGGAGAGGAGGAGGAGGAAGGATTGTGGGGCGGGAGAGGAGGAGGAGGAAGGATTGGGGGGCGGGAGAGGAGGAGGAGGAAGGATTGGGGGGCGGGAGAGGAGGAGGAGGAAGGATTGGGGGGCGGGAGAGGAGGAGGAGGAAGGATTGGGGGGCGGGAGAGGAGGAAGGATTGGGGGGCGGGAGAGGAGGAAGGATTGGGGGGCGGGAGAGGAGGAGGAGGAAGGATTGGGGGGCGGGAGAGGAGGAGGAGGAAGGATTGGGGGGCGGGAGAGGAGGAGGAGGAAGGATTGGGGGGCGGGAGAGGAGGAGGAGGAAGGATTGGGGGGCGGGAGAGGAGGAGGAGGAAGGATTGGGGGGCGGGAGAGGAGGAGGAGGAAGGATTGGGGGGCGGGAGAGGAGGAGGAGGAAGGATTGTGGGGCGGGAGAGGAGGAGGAGGAAGGATTGTGGGGCGGGAGAGGAGGAGGAGGAAGGATTGTGGGGCGGGAGAGGAGGAGGAGGAAGGATTGTGGGGCGGGAGAGGAGGAGGAGGAAGGATTGGGGGGCGGGAGAGGAGGAGGAGGAAGGATTGGGGGGCGGGAGAGGAGGAGGAGGAAGGATTGGGGGGCGGGAGAGGAGGAGGAGGAAGGATTGGGGGGCGGGAGAGGAGGAGGAGGAGGAGGAAGGATTGTGGGGCGGGAGAGGAGGAGGAGGAGGAAGGATTTTGGGGCGGGAGAGGAGGAGGAGGAAGGATTGTGGGGCGGGAGAGGAGGAGGAGGAGGAGGAGGAAGGATTGTGGGGCGGGAGGAGGAGGAGGAGGAAGGATTGTGGGGCGGGAGAGGAGGAGGAGGAGGAAAGATTGTGGGGGCGGGAGAGGAGGAGGAGGAAGGATTGTGGGGCGGGACGAGGAGGAGGAGGAAGGATTGTGGGGGCGGGAGAGGAGGAGGAGGAAGGATTGGGGGCGGGAGAGGAGGAGGAGGAAGGATTGGGGGCGGGAGAGGAGGAGGAGGAAGGATTGGGGGAGTCGGGGAGAGGAGGAGGAGGAAGGATTGGGGGCGGGAGAGGAGGAGGAGGAGGACGGATTGGGGGCGGGAGAGGAGGAGGAAGGATTGGGGGCGGGAGAGGAGGAGGAAGGATTGGGGGGCGGGAGAGGAGGAGGAAGGATTGGGGGGCGGGAGAGGGAGGAAGGATTGGGGGGAGGAAGGATGGGGGGAAGGAGAGGAGGAAGAGGAAGGATGGAGGGACGAGAGGAGGAAGGATGTGGGGCGGGAGGAGGAGGAAGGATTGGGGGGAGGGAGAGGAGGAGGAATGGGGGCGGGGGCTGTGGAAGGATGGGGGGAGGAAGAGGAAGAAGAGGAAGGAATAGGATGAAGGAGGAAGGAATGGCGGGAGTGAGGAGGAAGGATGGGGGGAGGAAGGATGGGGGGAAGGAGAGGAGGAAGAGGAAGGATGGAGGGACGAGAGGAGGAAGGATGGGGGGCGGGAGGAGGAGGAAGGATTGGGGGGAGGGAGAGGAGGAGGAATGGGGGCGGGGGCTGTGGAGGACGGGGGGAGGAAGAGGAAGGAATAGGGGAAGGAAGGAGGAACGAATGGAAGGAGCGGGGAGGAAGGATGGAGGGGAGGAGGGGGAGGAAGGATGGAGGGGAGGAGGAGGAGGAAGGATGGGGGGAGGGAGGAGGAGGAAGGATGGGGGGGAGGGAGGAGGAGGAAGGATGGGGGGAGGGAGGAGGAGGAAGGATGGGGGGAGGGGAGGAGGAGGACGGATGGGGGGAGGGAGGAGGAGGAAGGATGGGGGGAGGGAGAGGAGGAGGAAGGATGGGGGGGGGAAGGGGGAGAGGAGGAGGAAGGATGGGGGGAGGGAGAGGAGGAGGAAGGATGGGGGAGGGAGAGGAGGAGGAAGGATGGGGGGAGGGAGAGGAGGAGGAAGGATGGGGGGAGGGAGAGGAGGAGGAAGGATTGGGGAGGGAGAGGAGGAGGAAGGATTGGGGGAGGGAGAGGAGGAGGAAGGATTGGGGGAGGGAGAGGAGGAGGAAGGATTGGGGGGAGGGAGAGGAGGAGGAAGGATTGGGGGGGGAGGGAGAGGAGGAGGAAGGATTGGGGGGGAGGGAGGAGGGGGAAGGATTGGGGGGGAGGGGAGGAGGGGGAAGGATTGAGGGGGAGGGAGGAGGGGGAAGGATTGAGGGGGAAGGATTGGGGGGAGGGAGGAGGAGGAAGGATTGGGGGGAGGGGGGAGGAGGACGGATTGGGGGGAGGGGGGAGGAGGACGGATTGGGGGAGGGGAGGAGGACGGATTGGGGGGAGGGGGGGAGGGGGGGAGGAGGACGGATTGGGGGGAGGGCGGAGGGGGGAGGAGGACGGATTGGGGGGAGGGCGGGAGGGGGGAGGAGGACGGATTGGGGGGAGGGCGAGGATTGGGGGGATGGGGGGAGGAGGAGGGATGGGGGGAGGAGGAGGAGGGGGGAGGAGGAGGGATGGGGGGCTGGAAGGATGGGGGAGGGAGAGGAGGAAGAGGAAGAATGGGGGGAGGAAGAGGAAGGATAGAGGGAAGAGAGGACGAAGGATGGAGGGGAGGGGGAGGATGGGGGAGGGAGAGGAGGACGGATTGGGGGGAGGGGGGAGGAGGACGGATTGGGGGGAGGGGGGGGGGGAGGAGGACGGATTGGGGGGAGGGTGAGGATTGGGGGGATGGGGGGAGGAGGAGGGATGGGGGGAGGAGGAGGGATGGGGGGGAGGAGGAGGGGGGAGGGGGGAGGAGGAGGGATGGGGGGCTGGTAGGATGGGGGAGGGAGAGGAGGAAGAGGAAGAATGGGGGGAGGAAGAGGAAGGATAGAGGGAAGAGAGGACGAAGGATGGAGGGGAGGGGGCGGATGGGGGAGGGAGAGGAGTAGGAAGGAGGATGGGGGGGAGGTGGGAGGATGGGGGGAGGGAGAGGAGTAGGATGGGGGGAGGTGGGAGGATGGGGGGAGGTGGGAGGATGGGGGGAGGTGGGAGGAGGTGGAAGGATGGGGGAGGGAGAGGAGGGGGGTGGAAGGATTGGGGGGAGGGAGAGGAGGAGGAATGGTGGCGGGGGGTGTGGGTAGGATGGGGGGAGGGAGAGGAAGGAATAGGAGGAAGGAGGAAGGAATGGGGGGAGTGAGGAGGAAGGATGGGGGGGAGGAAGGATGGGGGGAAGGAGAGGAGGAAGGATGGGGGGAAGGAGAGGAGGAAGAGGAAGGATGGAGGGACGAGAGGAGGAAGGATGGGGGGGGCGGGAGGAGGAGGAAGGATTGGGGGGGAGGGAGAGGAGGAGGAATGGGGGCGGGGGCTGTGGAAGGATGGGGGGAGGAAGAGGAAGGAATAGGGGAAGGAAGGAGGAAGGAATGGAAGGAGCGGGGAGGAAGGATGGGGGGAGGGAGGAGGAGGAAGGATGGGGGAGGGAGGAGGAGGGAGGATGGAGGAAGAAGGATGGGGGGGAGGATGGAGGAAGAAGGATGGGGGGAGGGAGGAGGGAGGATTGGGGGGAGGGAGGGAGGAGGAAGGGTAGGGGAGGGAGGGGGCCGGAGGAGGAGGAGGGAGGATTGGGGAGGGAGGGAGGAGGAGGGAGGATTGGGGGGAGGGAGGAGGAGGGAGGATTGGGAGGAGGGAGGAGGAGGGAAGGTTGGGGGAGGGAGGAGGAGGAGGATGGTTGGGGGAGGGAGGAGGATGAGGAAGGGTGGGGGAGGGAGGAGGAAGAATGGGGGGAGGCAGGAGGGAGGAAGGATGGGGGAACGAGAGGGGGAGGGAGAGGGGGAGGAGGAGGGAGGATGGGGAGGGAGAGGAGGAGGAGGACGGAGGATGGGGAGGGAGAGGAGGAGGACGGAGGATGGGGAGGGAGAGGAGGAGGAGGGAGGATGGGGGAGGGTGAGGAGGAGGGGGAAGGGTGGGGGAGGGAGGAGTTGGAACGGTGGGGGAGGGAGGAAGAGCAAGGGTGGGGGAGGGGAGGAGGAGGAAGGGTGAGGGAGGGTGGGGGAGGGAGGAGGAGGAAGGGTGGGGAGGGAGGATTGGGGGGAGGGAGGAGGGGGAAGGGTGGGGGAGGGAGGAGGGGGAAGGGTGGGGGAGGGAGGAGAGAGGATTGGGGGGAGGGAGGAGGCGGGAGGAGGGGAGGATTGGGGGAGGAGGGAGGAGGAAGGGTAGGGGAGGGAGGGGGGCCGGAGGAGGAGGAGGGAGGATTGGGGAGGGAGGGAGGAGGGAGGGAGGAAGGGTAGGGGAGGGAGGGGGGCGGGAGGAGGAAGGGTGGGGGCGGGAGGAGGAAGGTTGGGGGAGGCAGTAGGAGGAAGGTTGGGGGAGGCAGTAGGATGAGGATGGTTGGGGGAGGGAGGAGGATGAGGATGGTTGGGGGAGGGAGGAGGATGAGGATGGTTGGGGGAGGGAGGAGGATGAGGATGGTTGGGGGAGGGAGGAGGATGAGGATGGTTGGGGGAGGGAGGAGGATGAGGATGGTTGGGGGGGGGAGGAGGATGAGGATGGTTGGGGGAGGGAGAGGATGAGGATGGTTGGGGGAGGGAGGACGATGAGGATGGTTGGGGGAGGGAGGAGGATGAGGATGGTTGGGGGAGGGAGGAGGATGAGGATGGTTGGGGGAGGGAGGAGGATGAGGATGGTTGGGGGAGGGAGGAGGAGGAGGATGGTTGGGGGAGGGAAGAGGAGGAGGAGGGAGGACGGGGGAGGGAAGAGGAGGAGGAGGGAGGACGGGGGAGGGAAGAGGAGGAGGAGGAGGGAGGACGGGGGAGGGAGAGGAGGGAGGACGCGGAGGGAGAGGGAGGACGGGGGAGGGAGAGGAGGAGGAGGGAGGACGGGGGAGGGAGAGGAGGAGGAGGGAGGACGGGGGAGGGAGAGGAGGAGGAGGGAGGACGGGGGAGGGAGAGGAGGAGGAGGGAGGACGGGGGAGGAGAGGAGGAGGAGGGAGGGAGGGACGGGGAGGGAGGACGGGGGAGGGAGAGGAGGAGGAGGAGGGAGGACGGGGGAGGGAGAGGAGGAGGAGGAGGGAGGACGGGGGAGGGAGGAGGAGGAAGGATGGGGGGGAGGGAGGAGGAGGAAGGATGGGGGAGGGAGGAGGAGGAAGGATGGGGGGAGGGAGGAGGAGGAAGGATGGGGGAGGGAGGAGGAGGAAGGATGGGGGGAGGGAGGAGGAGGAAGGATGGGGGGAGGGAGGAGGAGGAAGGATGGGGGGAGGGAGAGGAGGAGGAAGGATGGGGGGAGGGAGAGGAGGAGGGAAGGATTGGGGGAGGGAGAGGAGGAGGAAGGATTGGGGGAGGGAGAGGAGGAGGAAGGATTGGGGGAGGGAGAGGAGGAGGGAAGTATTGGGGGAGGGAGAGGAGGAGGAAGTATTGGGGGAGGGAGAGGAGGAGGAAGGATTGGGGGAGGGAGAGGAGGAGGAAGGATTGGGGGAGGGAGAGGAGGAGGAAGGATTGGGGGAGGGAGAGGAGGAGGAAGGATTGGGGGAGGGAGAGGAGGAGGAAGGATTGGGGGAGGGAGAGGAGAGGAAGGATTGGGGAGGGAGAGGAGGAGGAAGGATTGGGGGAGGGGGAGGAGGAAGGATTGGGGGAGGGAGAGGAGGAGGAAGGATTGGGGGAGGGAGAGGAGGAGGAAGGATTGGGGGAGGGAGAGGAGGAGGAAGGATTGGGGGGGAGGGAGAGGAGGAGGAAGGATTGGGGGGGGAGGGAGGAGGGGGAAGGATTGAGGGGGGAGGGAGGAGGGGGAAGGATTGAGGGGGAAGGATTGGGGGGGAGGGAGGAGGAGGAAGGATTGGGGGGAGGGGGGGAGGAGGACGGATTGGGGGGAGGGGGAGGAGGACGGATTGGGGGGAGGGGGGGGGGAGGAGGACGGATTGGGGGGAGGGCGGGAGGGGGGAGGAGGACGGATTGGGGGGAGGGCGAGGATTGGGGGGATGGGGGGAGGAGGAGGGATGGGGGGAGGAGGAGGAGGGGGGAGGGGGGAGGAGGAGGGATGGGGGGCTGGAAGGATGGGGGAGGGAGAGGAGGGAGGTGGAAGGATTGGGGGGAGGGAGAGGAGGAGGAATGGTGGCGGGGGGTGTGGTAGGATGGGGGGAGGGAGAGGAAGAATAGGAGGAAGGAGGAAGGAATGGGGGGAGTGAGGAGGAAGGATGGGGGGGAGGAAGGATGGGGGGAAGGAGAGGAGGAAGGATGGGGGGAAGGAGAGGAGGAAGAGGAAGGATGGAAGGACGAGAGGAGGAAGGATGGGGGGCGGGAGGAGGAGGAAGGATTGGGGGGAGGGAGAGGAGGAGGAATGGGGGCGGGGGGCTGTGGAAGGATGGGGGGAGGAAGAGGAAGGAATAGGGGAAGGAAGGAGGAAGGAATGGAAGGAGCGGGGAGGAAGGATGGAGGGGAGGAGGAGGAGGAAGGATGGAGGGGAGGAGGAGGAGGAAGGATGGGGGGAGGGAGGAGGAGGAAGGATGGGGGAGGGAGGAGGAGGGAGGATGGGGGGGAGGATGGAGGAAGAGGAAGGGGGGGAGGGAGGAGGAGGAAGGATGGGGGGAGGGAGGAGGAGGAAGGATGGGGGGAGGGAGGAGGAGGA